>VZTB01000126.1:6226-42361 GCA_013397245.1 Thryothorus ludovicianus | reverse complement strand
AATAAACAGTAGGGGGGAGATTTAGATATTTTCAGCTTCACAAGGTGATAATGAAGGAGGAGAAAGTAAAGAAACATCTTGGAAATAATTTTCTTGGAGCATTAGTGACAGGAGGTGGTTAAAGTGCTATGAAATCTGCTAGAAATTACAAACCTACTAATCAACAAATGTTAGTTGCTTGAAAAAGAGTAAGTAAGGATCAAAGCTATGTATCAAAAGATAAAGACAAGTTAGTGTATGAGGAAAAAAGTTCCATTGCTACCATGATTTTTCTACAACAAATAAAATTTAACCTGATACCAGACCAACTCCTTAAAATAATTTAGTTAAAATAGCAAGCACGAGAGAGGCTGCTAACTTGACTTGGACAGAAACTAGGCCTGCTACAGAGTAGTGATGCTTCTTCATTCCACATTCTCAGAATGAAAAGAACCCAGCTGTATCAGCAGTCCAATGGTTGAAGTATACATACATACGTAGTTAGGAAATGAATAAAACTCCATATTTATTTCTACCTTTCCAAGGTGAGCAGATGATGAAACGAGCAGTAAACTTCTCCCTTTTCCTTTTCCTTGCCTGCCCGACAACTTTCAGCAAATGGTTCCACACAAATATATTTGTCTGAATGCTTAAAAACTGTTTCCCTCCCATCAGTTGAAAAAAATGTCTTAACAGAGAAGGCAGTGTTGCTGGATACACTGGAACTTTATTTATATGTTTCTGAATGAATTTTTTTTCTTTTTTAAAGATCACACAAATAGGAAATTACGGCTTCAGTCACTGAAGTAGAGCAAAGTTTTATACTATAAAGCAGGATGTAAAAGTTCTTTTTAAAAGGAGGTGTTTCCAACCAGCTGATAAAGTTCTAATCTTCAGCTTACTATCTGAAAGTCACTGCTGTGAATTAAATGAGTTAAAATTAAAAATAAAACATGGAAAGAGAGATGTGAAAGCTGTGTCATCTTTGAATACCATCAGTAATAAAATAGAGAATTTTTCTCTTTCATATTATGTAAAAACAAGAACTGAGGAGCATAAAGGAGAAAAATATCCCAACAAATTATGAGAAAAGAGGAAGAGAAGAAACTACATTATCCCAGATTGATCCTTGTGACCACTCAAATTCTCTCATTTTATAAAATTAAGCCAAAAGCCTCTCTCTTGATGAATGCCTACAACAACGCAGAAAAATATTTTGAAAATATACAAAAATAAAATTATTTGAGAGTTAATAATACAAGTATATAAAAATCGCTGCATTGTTTTTACACCAATTCTCCGAGTGCTGAAAGAAGAACCAGACACTGACTTAAACTCTTAACTTCTGGTGGGTTCATTTATGTTGCCAGCAACCCTGAATATAGGAGTGAAAAATGATTGAAATTAAACTTTATTTAAATTTGGAAATGTGGCCTTGTATTCTTGATGTCTGATTGCAGTAATGTTGTTCTTCATTTCTCAATACATTATGGGATTTCCAATGATTCTCACAAAAGTGTCCATCTGGAACCTACTGCAGGTACAATGGCACAAAATACATTGAACAGAAGAGAGTTTAACACTAGATGGCAATATGCTTTTGCAAAATATTTATCTGAGGTCCCTGTAGATAAAGGCAAATATTTTTCAAGCTAATATACTATTTCTTGGTTCTCACGTATGTTTAGACATACAGTTTTTCTTTAGTTTGCACTAAAATAAGCTCTCATTTCATGCTACTGAATTTTTCTCATTGTTTGCTTTAAATTAAGTTTGGACAATACTCTGATCCAGACAGAAGAGATTCACAGTTTAACTGAAATTATATTATGAATTATTCACTATTTAGTGTGTGTGGAAAACATATGAAGAATGACAGGTGGAATGTTGACCAAATCTCTCCTGCTTGGCAAACTGGAAATCAAAAGGAAGGTTGTTTTGTGGGCTACCATCTTCCTTCTACTGATGTAAATCAGAACATGAACCGAACAATGTATCTTTTAAATCTGGGATTCCTTTGGGTAGCATTTTTTCCCATTGCCTGAATCATTAAATTTGCTTATCCAATTTTGTTCTCACTTGATCAAACAGCTTCCACCAAAGCTCAAGTCTGTTATGCCATTGCAATAGCTTGGATTGTGCTACAGCTATCCAATGTACTTTGGGATAAAAAATTCTGTGCACAGTTTTTCCCAATTCCTTGGAAAGCTAAACATTTTATAAATCAAATCAATAAACCTAGACTTTGTAAAACCAAACCCACATTATCATTATCAACTAAGTTGCTAAATAATGGGTAGCTTGGTTGTTTCCAAGAATTATCGGTATTTGACAGTAACATTAATTTGTCTCATCAGTGGCAGCAGCTCTGAAAGGCCTTGATCAATTCCCTGCATGATTTTAGGTGTACATTCCTTTTACTGGCACTTTTTTTCTCTAAATTTGGGTCTTGAAGCCATTACCACTCCCACACACAAGTTACTCTCTCTTCCCTATCCCAAAACAAAACAACAGGGTGATTGCCTGTACCATTTTGTCTGTTCTCCATTTTAGCTATTGCCCTCTGGATAGTTTCCCATATTTCTGTAAAAGGCAATTTTATGCCTTTTGTGCTCTTTATGGATGTGTCTGTGAAGATAAACATGGTCAACACAAGATTATGGTAGGTAAAAAATGGGACATTATTCAAGGTACTTTGTTGAGGCTTATAAAGATATCTGACAGAATAAACTCATTGTTACTTCTAAATGAAAGGAAAGATTGAAAATGTCTATTACCCTGATATGCAATATTTATTTTAGCTTGATTTAAAATGAGAGAAACTGGACATATGACCTAAATAAAAAATATACAGTTTGTTTCTAACAGCCATATTGATAGTCAGTGCAAAATTCCTTGGAAATGCTAAGGAGAGCTTTGAAACATGCCACCACCAGGCAGAGAAGTCAGTATTAACAAACACAGTGTAGTGACATAAAAGCACAGTCATCCATTTTAACAGTTCTGACAATTTCATTCAGAAAACTTTTGTGGCAATATTTCAAAAAATCATCAGCCTCTCAAGANAGAGCAAATATAACCAAAACCTCCAAGAATCCAAAGACCGTGAAGGATGATAACAGTACAGGAACAGAACAGAAAGGAGGAGGGGGAGGAATTAGCTCTGAAGGAAGAGCTAATTTATTAATTCTTCACTGCTAATTCAGGATTTAAGTAGCAAAAAGTAAATCACTCACAAGGGTCAATGACACTGATTACAAGAAAGATACAATATTTATGAGAAATTGTTGGCTTATATTTTACCTCAACTGGTATTTTTATAAAGGTCTTTTTGTTTTTTATTCCAATAGAAATAAAAATGTTATTGAGAGAACATTTCTTCCCTCCCACATATTTGCATTTCAAATCTTGCAGCATTGTGCTAGGGCATGATCAGAAATCATTCCAGCTGAGCAGAACAATTGCTTTAATCATAGTTATTGTAGCCTATCTCAAAGCTAAATATAGTTATTAAAATTTAAAGAAAGCAGTAACCTAAATCCCTGAGGTATTCTAAGGTGTACAAGGACAATAGCTTGATGCTTGATTACACACAGGGAGGTTGTTTGGACTGATGCCAGCACCTGCATGAAACACTTCTGGTTTAAGCTAGACAGCTGTGGCAATGGCTGGCTGGAAGAAAATGTTCTATCAGAACAAGTAATATTTTATCTTTCATTGTCAAAACAACATGATCCAGTTGGTCCATACAGCTCATTAGCAAGTCTAAGTAACCAGTGTCAGTGGTGTAAAGGCCTCCATCTCCCAGCCATTTGCTACAACCTTTACTTCTCTCCTGCAGGTACAGTCATCCATCGCACACGAGCAAGGTTACTTAATTTGTTCACAGAATTTGGGAAAAAAGGAGAATGGAATTTTGCACTGCACAAAATTCAGGTTTGTGACTCACTGATGGCCCAAGACCAAAACAAGCACCACCACTCTGTGGAATACTTCCAGCTAAACTCCTTTGTTCTGACATTACAGTAATCATCTGTTAAAACACAACTATCAACTGCATCTTAATTGGCAACTCCCCCATGTCAGTGTATTTTATGACCACAAAGTTGATGAGTCATACAGAACTGGAGAGAAAGTCCTCCCATTTGAGAAGAGGGAGTTTTGCAGTCCAGCAAAACTCCAGATGAAGGTGCTGAGAACATAATCAGTAGAAAAACACCTGTGGAAACCTAAAGGAAAATAAATGTGGAATAAGTTCATCAGCTTCTAAACAGTTATTCTATATTTGCATAAGTGTAGTAGAGAAGAAGCTGCCCACTGTGCAAAAAAGTACTTTGATGACATCAAGAGTGCAGCTTTGAGCCCAAAAAGAAGGCAATTGCTGGAATGCTGAATGGCCTGAGAACAACCACAGCCGTATTCCTCACAAGTCCCAACACTGACTGCTGTCTCCTCTTTTCTGCTGAAATTCAAGGAAGGATCTGAGAATATGGGGCAATAAATGGTATATTCTGCTAGCAATAACATCATGCATAGCTCTTAAGAGCCCCAGTTACCAGTGAAGATCACTTTATTTGGAGGACAAATGTACTCCATTTTGTTCATATTCATAACAAGTCTTAACCTAACTACTCAAAGTAGCTGGACATGCTTCTAACTCAGTCTGAAAACGTGCAGAAAAGAGTACTATTAAATGACTATTCTTGCATGCCAGCACTGAAATCATTAACCGACAATGGGTATCTGATTGGGGCAGAATTCATGTTGAGGCAGGTGTAGTGTGTCCCCCTAGTGAGGCAAGGCACGGTGACATGACATGCCTTTGATTTCTTAACACAAAGGACCAAAGAAGTCTATGTTAAGCATTAGCTAAATAAAGGCAGCTGATTCCTATCTATTTACCTGTTAAGCCCGTAGCTTGGAGTTGGATTTTTTTTCTGTTGTTCTGACCTTAATTTATTGCAGCTGCAGAAATGATACCATCACTTTTCTTCATCATTTAACCAAAGAATGCAAGTAGGAAACAAAGAAGTACGCTGTAATCCAGAGCAAACCTTGAACTGTATTGACATGTATTGCCTTGATCTAACTGGAGTTGAGAAAAGAAGATAAGGAAAGAAAAGAGGAGGATGAAAAGTCATGGACACCAAAACTGTGCAGAAGCCATAGAATCACAACTTCAACACCAGAGTCTGGAATAAGAATCCCACAAAGGAGGTGTTTCAGGCAGGGGTATGAAGGGGAGGCAGGGTGGGCAAGTTGAAATCCTCCTCTACCTGCCTCCTTCTCCCCACTCTAATTCTACACTGGAGTCTTCTTCTAACATGCTAATCACTGTATCCTCAACCAATTCTGACCCTTCTTCATTGTCAAGGAAGAAGTAGCATCTTGAGCTGCAAGTCCAATCCTACTCTGTGTTTACATACCAAGCAGATTTAACCCTACAATTTAAAGTGGGGGGAGGGGGTAAGCATCACAGCCTGGAAAGGATCTTTGTATTGCAAGTTGGGAGTAGAGCATGATGTTTTGTTCTTTGGATTAATAAGCTTTCAAATACAATACTAGCACCTAAAACATGAAACATGCACTGGAGCATTGTTAATGAATATTTGCATACCCTCAACAATGTCAAAGATCCAGGAGTATCTCTTAACACAGCCTTCAGATATCACAGTGCAGATCACAAGACAAAGCTGTACTTTTACTTGCTTAGTAATATTATGTTTATCGCGGTGCCATAAATATTCCATCAAGTTTATTGGTAAGATAAAGGCAGGTGATCCACACTTCATATACTGTCCTTTGTACTCCCAAGGAAGTGAGCGAGATACAGTTATTACCTTTATCATTATCTTCTCCTCTTCCACCTTCAGCTGTTGCTTTAACACAGGCTGCAAGCATATTAAAGAAGCAGTTACCTTGACTTTGAAACAGCTATAGTTTACACACCTCTCATCATGGCACAGCACACTGTTTCATTCTCCCTCTGTGACCTTCATCAGGAACAGAATTAATCAACACGGTGTACTTAAAAACAATTCCAGCCCTTTACATATCTCTTCTCACAGAATTAGAAGCACCAGGATCAGACCAAAGGAAGCAAGTACCAGCTTTAACACTAACATTTTTTCACATTTCCTTAATATTTTTGGATTAATATTTACACTAATATTTTTTCATCCTCAAAGTAACAGCAATTTTATCTTCCTAGTTAGGAAGTCTCACACAAAGTGTGAGAAAACAGATGCTTGAAAAGATGAAAGTTAAATCTTTCTGGTCCTATTATAGATCTGCAGCCCCTCCCAGACATATCTACAGAATATGAAGAACCTGAATGGAGCCTTGTAATTCTGAGAACTTGCCTATTTTTCTGATTTGGTCTATTTAAAAATCTTGTCTTGCAGAGCAGTGTATTTTAGGAGTAGTGTCTAATGCCATGTTCTCTAGAAACAGCAAAACACAGACTCTTCAGAGACATTTTTAAGGTATGACATTACAGTGTGTGAATAGCATTAATTGGTTGACCCATATCTTCCCCCAGTTGTCTCCAAATTAAAAAAAAAAAGAAAAGGCATTTTCTTTCTCAATAAATGTGGGTAACTCCCCACATTTGTCTGTTTCTTAATCTCTTAAAATTGTTGGAGATAAAAGCAGAAATGAAAGTGTGACCTCTGGATGTTTCACAGAGAAATCTCTTTAGCTCTGACAGATGTGAAAGATACAACACTGTTACCTCAGGAAGGAAACTGATCCCTCTAGACAAGTCTATATCTAATAATTACAAGAAAAGTTTTGGTATGTGCCTTAAACTAGCTTGAGTTTACATAACCTTTTTGAGTAGCAACACAATAAGTTTTTTTTTCAGTAATTTCTTTCAAATTTTACAGAGAGCTTTTCATGACTAAGAAATCACTCTCAATTTTAATATATTAAGGGGACTTTCATTAACATATGAATGGGACTGAACATAGATCAATAACTTGCAAGATCAATCCTGTCTCTCACAATGGTGTCTCTGAGTTAGATTTTTTTTTGAATTTAAAATATACTGGGGAAATGACTGAAACAACTCTTGATATATGCAAGCTGTAACAATGAGAATGTTTGCAGCAAGAGAAATTTGAAAATTAAAAATTTAACTAACTGTGAAATTCTGGGGGATAGTTCTAGAAAACAGTGTCACACGCTTTGCCACTAGAGACAGAGTCAATCTACTGAAGAGAGTAAAATTCATTCATATATCTTTATATTTTTTGCAAGGAATTTAGGCCTATTCCTGTTCCTTTGCAACAAAACCATCTGTTGCTTATTCCTCCTACAAATCAGAGCCAAATCCAGGGAAAATCCAGAGATGGATTTGCTAGCACTGCTCCTTCTGGCCTTCCAGTACAGAGTGTTCAGAGACAACTGTGAACACTGGAATGAAGATGGTTTAGTAGCTATTTGGCATTCAGTAAGATATCCATAGCATTTTCATATTTGGGAAAGTTGACTGACCCATACTAAATCCTAGTTAAATATTAGAAGGCAACCTCTAGCTCTTTACATTCATCTGCCTTGGCAGGAATTAGAGGGCTCAGAGATTTGACTCCATACTTAGAACATAGAAATTGAGTACAAATGTGAAATACACTTTTCATTTCATGAGTTCCCTGAAAAGCACTAACTCTAGAAGGGGAAAGAGACAGGAGGAGACAACTTCACAGCCCACTCTCAAATTTCACTCAGCACAACTGACTCCACCCCTCTTAGCCACATATCTACTGCATCACCACATCCAGCCAGGGACCTTGGTGTGCAGAAATAGCTGAAAGCTACCCTCAGGATGAGAGCAAGGCAGCTGGTCTGTGGAATTTGGAGTCTGTGTTTCATGTTCTGTCTTTTCTGCATCATTCTTCACCAAACAACAGCTAAAAGAAAACTGAAGTTTGTGTCCCTGGTAAGTATGGACAAATGAAATTTCTTCAAAACCTATCACTTACTACTCTTCTTGTACTTTAGGGTAGGGAGGAGGGGGCATCTTTTCAAGTATTTACATGTTTCCTCCATATTCAAAATTCATTATTGCATTGTCCAAAAAAACCCAACCCAAACTCAATTTTAAATAAGATTTTATAATTTTGTCTACTTTGTGTGCTCCTTGATGAACTTACTTTCTGGATGGGTATAGAATGCTTATTTTATAGCCCTAAGAGAAAAATAACACAGGATTCTGCTTTAAAATGTAAAAGAGGATTTCATAACTAAATACCAACTGTGCAAAAACTCTCTTTACTGTGGAAGAGTTTTCAATTTCCCAGTGGTTTCAATGGATTAACATGCAAAGTAAATTTCAGTATGTGAAACTCAAACAAGTCTACAATGACATTGAACAAGCAACACAGAAACCAGCTCTGTGAAACTAATGCTATTTGCAATGATTATGATGTATCATTTGTTTGCAGGAAGCCTGAAACTTATTCTGAACATCACACATATATATTAATAATTTATATCATTTTTGTCCTGCAGTTTTTGATTTAATTTCTCCCTGCTTGCATTAAGAAATTAAAAAATATAAAAATCTAGTGTTAAAATTTTAGAATCATATGGCACATATCTACAGGAATTATGTTGCAAAGCATACAAAGCAAAGAATTCATCATACAAATGAAAAAATTCAGTGCATCTGTATAAATACATCTTTTATCTGAAGTGAAATTCCAAAACAGTTTCAATGTTTTCAGAGCAACAGTTTAGCCTGTATTTACATATTAGATTACACTATTATCACCTCTTGTGATGAAAAAGCCAACATATGACTTTTTGAGGTTAATTTCTGCTAAGTAAGGGAAATTCACAGCAGTCAGTCACAGAACTGTTATGTCAAGTAATAGTTTGGGTTTTTTCCTTTTGAATTCCAACTTAGTCATGCCAAAATACTGATGTTCAAACATGTCTGCAAACTTGCTTACATGCTTCTTTTAATTTTCTGTTTATTTAATGTTATGGTCTATACCTCTAAAACACATAAACCCTCTTTAAAATATTATTATATTTTATATCCTGTAGATTTTTGACTTGCAAAAATTTATTTGAGCTAATTTATTCTCAAATGCCAAGAAAAAGAAACCAGTCATATTTGTCTAAATTAAACAGGAAATGTAGCTACCTAGACTTCAGGTAAGCACCATTAATATACTTTGCATCTGTCAGCCACAGTACTCACTGTCATTGCTTATTCCTTGTGACTACACTAATTAGTTTTAATCATCACAAAAAATACCAGTATCACAAAAACAATTTTATCTATTTTATCAGGTATTTCGCCATGGTGATCATACCCCACAGGAGTTTTTTCCAACTGATAAGCACAAAGAAATTGCAAGACAACAGGGATTTGGCCAACTTACCAAGGTGAGTTTGTTTACCTGGGCCAAGAACTGAAATGTTGGAGGATGGTGTGTTGATATTTGGGGGTTGGAACTTTGCTTTTACTTGGAGAAAGCCCTTATTAAGTTGCCACTTGAGGAAAGCCAAGGAAGTTATTAGGAAACTACAGCAACAGCACTCACTAATTTTGGATGAAACTGAGTCAGCCTGTTTTGGTCCAGTGTCAGCATATGCTGAGATTTTGATTGCAGACTAGTGTCTTCTGGGAGGAGCCATTGTGTCCCTGCCATCTCAGTTCGCCTGAGATCATACAGGAAGTTTCAACCATCAGCAGCAGAAGGTGATGGAAGTGCTTACAGACACATCCCTTCCTCAATCTTTGCTGAAGAGGAGTGCTTCCTTACTCATAAACTGTTACGATCAGTACAAGCAGAAACTTTTCTTATGCTAGGCCCAAGAAAGTTGATTTAAAACTCAGCTATTTCAGTTCAGGCGTTTGTGGAATCAGCTGTTGGTGGGAGCCAGAAGCAGCTGAAGCAGCCACAGATACTGCACCTGGCAGATGCTGTGCCTGCTTTGACTGTAACTTCTGTCAGCTGCCACCTCTTACAAATAGAGCCACAGGTAAACCGTAGTATCAGACTGTAAAGTAATATTTGGAGACTGGGTGGTTTTAACACTACTTCTGCTCTCCCCCCACCAGAGGGACCCACTGTGTCTGGGTGCTTGTGCTTCCTTTTTCCCCAAGATATGTAATTTGGATGGAAAAAAGCTGCTAGTTATTTGCCCAGCACTCAGAACCAGGCAGCCTTCCTGAAGTAGTTTAGAAGTGCCAGAAGTCTGGCTGACCCAGATAAATGGCTGCAGTGTACATGGAGGTGAGGGGAGACTCTGAGGTGTGTCTCTCACCTTAGGTCCTGTGGGTCTCTTTCCTAGGGGAACTTGCCTGGTCTCCACCAAAACCAGAATAGAACAAACTGCCCCAGGCATTTCTCTTCCCCACTGTTCTTAGGAGGCAAAACTGACCTCCAAAGCAAAATCAGGCCTGTTTCTGCTCATGTCAACTCCCTTGAAGAAACAGGAGTAGCAGACCAGCTTCCCAACTCAGCTGTGACTCAGTCATTCCATATAAACACTATGCAAGTTCAGCAATCCATGCCAGCTTGCTCCAGGGCATGGAAGACTGCAAGACCCAGGAGTCCGGACTTAACAACATGCATATTAGGCAAGTTGGGGCAGAAGTCTAAACCCCACATATATCCTAGGAAACTGGATGCACAATTCCAGCAAGAGAAAGACGTGTTTGCATGCACACACAGTGAGTCCTTAACAACTTGGTCTGACCTCATAGCTGGCTTGGCTTTGAGCAGGAGGTTGGACTGGAGACTTCCTGAGGCTCCTTTCAGCCTGAATTATCCTCTGATCCCACAACTTAGAAAATTGCTTTAGGAAGCAAGGAGTAATCACTGTACTTGAGATCCCAGTGTACAGTAATGATTATGTGAGCAAAGTGGAATATATTTAAATTTCGGCCAGGAAACACAATGTACAAGTTAAAACATGGCAATACAGAGACTATTACAGGGACACAGTGTGTGATTGTGGTGGAGTCACCACCCCTAGGGGTGTTTAAGGAAAGACTGGAAATGATACTTAGTGTCATGGTCTAGTTGACATGGTGGCTTTAGGTAATAGGTTGGACTCAATGATCTCAGAGGTCATTTTCAACCTAACTGATTCTGTGATTCTGCGATTCATATGTCATGTGTCCAGAAAATTATGTAGGTAAGTTGAAAGATGTTCAGCTAAGAGCTGCGAAAATGTTGGGACTGGAAAACTTGTTTTGCTTTGAGGGTAGAGAATTGTCATCAGTTTAATTTCTGTATACAGAGATGAAGTGACTTGATTCCATTTTATGGATTATTGTTTAACTGTGAATAAGATCTGTGATGGTGAATGTTATTCCAAAGTGTATCAAGATTCAGTCACTGAAAGTTGGGAACATAGTCAGGCAAGAATCAAAAATCGAACATTTCAGACTGTCGATTATAACTAACTAATGCAGAAAAATGCCCGAAGGCTTGGAGAACTTTTACTTCAAGGCTTCTATTCTGAAAAATTAGATCTTGCCCAGGCTAAAACTGTAGCCCCCATAAGAAATCACTGGTGATACTCTATGGGATTCATATCTTGGATGTGTCTTTATGGACAGGTGGCTGCTCTGTCTGCACTCCCCGTTAATCAACTCTGAGACAGCAATAAAGTACAAACTAGACAGATGGTGTTGGAACATCTCTGTGCCTGCTTTAAGTCTCACTAGCTCAGCTAAACATACACATAGCTTTCCACAGAGCATAATACAAAACTGCATCCACCAGGAGTCATATCTAACATTGTCCAACACTGTACATGCAGCAACTTTACTACTTTTTTCTCATGTCTTCTTTCCTATTTCACTTTGAAAAGGAAAAAGGTCTTTATTAAAATAATATCAACTATTACTGCATTCTTTTTTTTGGTTGTAGGAATGGTTGCATAGCCCTTTTCTTTAGCCTCTTATGCTCTTGTGCTACTTTTACAGCTTGGCATACAACAGCAGTACGAGCTTGGCCAGTACACGCGGAAGAGATACTCTCATTTCCTGAGTGTTGTATACAAGCAGTGTGAGGCAAGTGCTGGATCTGGGCAGGAAAACGTTTTTTGTGGTTTTTAATGGGACTTCCTGGATGCATAAGGGTCTAAACCTGGTGCAGTTGGAAAAAATTTAACACCAATTGAAGTCAATGTAATTCCACAGTACCCCTGAAAATGTGGTTCAAATTTTATCCTGATGGTTAACTGAAAACCACTTGAAAAGCTTTTTAGGCTGCACGTCAGGTTCAGCTCCCTTACTGCTGTATGGGAGAGCATCTATGTCAGATACCTCCAATGCTATACTTCCACATGGAATACAGATACAACTCAGTTTTCCTTAATGTTCCAGTTTTTCAGTGCGCATATGATGTCCCAAAGCCTAGAGGGTCAAATAGAGTCAATCTCATGCTGTCTACTAGGATTCCTAAGATAAATGTCACCATGCTGCAGTTCAGTTGTCCAGAAAAATTTTATTCTAGCTGCAGTCTTTCTCCCTCCTCTTTCTTTCTCATAATCCTTCTTCATGCCACTCCATTTTAATAACAACTTCCCCAGTACCAGCCCCTATTTTTCCTACCAAGAAAGACAATAAAGTAAACCTAATGGAAGAAATTACCTTCCAAAATATTTCTTTTTTTTTCTTCCTTCAGATTTATGTTCAAAGCACTGATTGTGATCATACACTTATGAGTGCTCAGGCGAGTCTTGCTGGACTGTACCCACCAACACAGGGTGAGATTTGGAACCCCAGAATCCTCTGGCAGCCAATTCCAGTTCACACAGTGCCACTGTCACATGATAATGTGAGTATGAAATAGGGGCATCTACTTTCCCTTAATCATTAGCAAAGTACATAGGATATGAGATGAAGGTGGAGTAAAAAGTGCATGGTAAAGGCAGTGAAAAGTACATTGCCACAAGCATTGTGCAGAAAGGCCTAATAAGATGAATAGAAGTATTGGCAAGTATTTTCACAGGAATGGACTTACATGTCAGAGACATGATCTTAACAAAAGACAAAAAAAAATGGGAGCATTGACTATAGCAAGAGAGTTAATTTATAAGGTGAGTAAATCACTGTTGAAGTAGATTAATCCTAAATTTAATGCTAATATGACTTTCTTTGTCTGAGAAGAGAAAACATACATAATGTCACTAGAGCTTTGGTATTGCTTAGTCAACAACCAACAGGAAAAACAAAAGAACCATTCAGGAACTTACATTACAGTAAAAATTGAGTTACAGGATTGTTTTTCATGTACCTTGCAGGTCAGTGCATGCACTTTGAGGATTAGTGAAAAAAGTAAAAGGGAAAAGGAAGGAAGATGCAGAGCTTTAAGCATGAGTTCATAGGGCAATGTATTTATTCGTCTCCCTTCCTCAGCACTTCACTCAGAAGTTGTAAGGAACCCTGTGGACAGCAGCTCTGTAGCCTGCATACACTTGTCCTAGAGGGGAAAGCTGTGCAGCTGACTGGATCTGAAATCTGCTGTGTGGGGAAAATCTATGATAAAAGGTTAAGAAGACCAGGAGTGAGCAGTATGAGTCTTGGTATGAGAGAGCAGGTTTGCGCATGTGATGCAAGATGTGTGGGTTTTAAAAGTCTGCTTAACAGAGTCTGTGATGATAAGGGAATCAGGTTAGATAGGTCATGGAGCAATGGTTCTCACCTCAGGGTGATGAGAGCAGGAAGATGGAAGGGATGGAGACATGTCTTCCTCTTCATACACACACCCAGGCATGGAGTTGGGAGCTGCTTCTGACGCTGTCACAGGTGGGAATATCCCAGCAGCCAGTCAAGAATACCTAGCCAGTATAAACAAAGATAGCAAACTCAGCAAGCAGCTGCTGCACCTCATTCACATCTAGGGGAGGAAGAAGTAAGTTTATTCAAACAAATCATAAAGTCATGATGAATACATGCAAAATTTTCATACTTTTTTCAACTATTTGTGTTCGTTTTTACTTTATTCATCTTTTCTTCATATACAGGTTGAACCTGACACTACATGTATCCGACAACACCAAACAAGTGCCCATCACTTATTGGTGAAGTCATGCCTATCCATGAACCTATGCCTGTAACTCACAAATACCTTCCTATCTTGTGGAATACAAAGATTGAATTTCTAAAAAGATTGAGGAACTGCTGTGCAGCATTCCAAGCTAATTATCAAACTCTCTTCAAAAGTCTCAAGTTCTTTCCAAAGTTCTTTTAACAATGGGACTATATAGATGGAGCTACATTACTGGGAAAAGGACAAAAAACACATTAGAGAAAAGCACAAATAATATCTCAGTGTTAAATTTTAACTTTTGTTCAAAATTTAACACAGAAAAAAAGAACAAAATCAATTTAACTTGCATATATGAATGTGTATAAATTAAATAATAAGTTCTTCAGTTATTCCTGTCGTATGTAACCTTTAATCTTCATATATATCTTAATGAAAGACAAAACCAAGTTACAGAAAGTTCACAAGTTTCTACAATTTAGCTGAACTAGATGAAGATGTGTTAAATAGACTCAATACAGCTGAGTATGCACAAAGACTCCTATTGCAGTCCAGCTGCTGCTTGGCAATTTGTTGTAAAAGTGTGATGGTGTGTTTAAAGATTGAACACAATGAATGAGATCATCCCTGGAGAAGCTAAGAACAAAGGAGTTCATGAGGGAGGGCTTGTCTTAGTCTTCTGTCAAAGGACAAATTTCATCTTGTGTAAATGAATCCTTTAACTTTGAACTGCTGCAGCTATTACTCCTCTGAATATTTAAAGATTATTTTCTATGTAGTCATCAGTATGACTCCTAGAGTCCTGAAGATGAATATCCTTGAAACTACATTCCCAAATTATTTTTCAGCTTGTCCCAACTAGTGCAGCCAATCAGAACAGCAATCCTGCAAGGGTATATAGAATTGCAGAACAAGATGCACCTTGCCTAACTAGGGTTTTGCAATTTTCTTTCCAGATGCTGTACCTACCTTTCTCACACTGCCCAAAATACAAGGAGCTTCTGAGAGAAACCTTTGCAACAAGGGATTTCCAAAGGCAATTCAGGCACTACAAGGTGAAGTATTTTCAGTTTTGGAAAGCCAGTTAAAGTGTACCACTTCTTCAATATCATTTAATGTAGGTTTGAAAAATAGCAGTTAATATGCTCCTTTCAGATCTCTAATCTTCACAGTGAGTGTTGACAACATATCCAAAAAACAATTATGCTACAGATCCAGCTGGACTGGGCTGTTCCCAACCATTGAAAATGGCAAGTCATAGAAAACATAAATTATTGACCTACTTGCAAAAACTTAGTTTCCAGGAGACTAGACAAAACAAAAACTCAGATAATATCAGTATCAATGTCTCTAAAATTATTTCAATACCTCTCCCTGTTTACTCCCATGTAAAGCAACTCCTCCAATATCTCTGTCTATATAAGTCTCTGAGTTCAGATTCATTTTCTCATCTCAATTCCCCAGAATTTCTATAATAGTCTCAGTGTTTTCCTCAAGTACCTATTCATGTTTCCCACACAAAATATTAATTTAGGTGTCCTTTCATCTCTTTCTCCACCATCAGAACCTTTGCATGAGTATATAACCACGTTTATTCTGCTGCAACCTCCTTCTTCCACATATATTCAAAAGGACACTATGAACCTCATCTGTTTTTCTATTATCTTTTACCACTGACCTCAATCATCCATCTGTGACTCTGCATCTGGGTATTATATGCAAGTAAAACACAATTCCTGTTTTAGCAAATTTACATCATACCTCTCCTTCTCCTGAGTACCAATATCAGAATAATTCTGTTTATCACACTTCCTTTAAGCACTTCTTGGATTTCTGCCAGACTTCTTCATATATCTGTGTTCCCTCTACTTCCTTCTAAACATTTCCACCAAATGGAAACGTTTAGAAGGAGGAACGATAATCACCATTCTTCAAACCTGAACTAACATCACCAACCTTGTCTAAATGAATAGGCCAAATTCTCTTACATTTAGGCAATGGTTCACTGCTTAAGTGTGAAGTGCACACTGTCTTCTTTCTAAAAATTCCTATGTACTAGTATGGCAATGTGTAGAAATCATGTAAAAAGGCCCTCAGTACTACAAATTCAGGCTTTTTTTTTTTTTATTCTAGCAATTTCTGAAGTTTTTAGCCGCTCATACAGGATACCCATTAAAGAAACTGACTACTGAAAGGATTTGGAAGCTCTCTGACGCTTTACAATATGAGGTAAATAGAAGCATAGAATCATTTGGTTGGAAAAGACCCTTAAGATATTTGAGTCCAATAGAAATTCCTACAGTTCCTTCAACCTGGTATTTTTATTGTTTTGGTGTTTTTGTTTGGTTTTTTTTTATTGTAAGTCATAAAAAGATTGTAGATCTGTGCTTCAAAGTTTTTTTAAGCATAAGAGTATTTTCAGCTGGTTTCTTTCCCAGAAACCCTCATTAACATCAAACTTAAAACTGAAAATCCTGTAAACACTCTATGTGGGAGGCCGCTATGGGTCATCCATCACTATAAGGAACAGAAATTAATGGACTTTCAAGATCCAGTCAGTGACTGCATATGGAGAATTGGATAAAATTGTCTTGTAACTGCTCCAGACCCCACTAGGAGATACACAGGGATAAAAACACGTTGCTGGCAAAAAAACATAAGCATGCTTCCATGAAGATTTAATGCAAATTGATCAGCAAGAGATGTCATTATCTGTACAAGGCCAGTAGTGACAGAGTATTTTCAGGAATTAAGCAGCCATTGGAATGGCACAAATTGCTATTTGTGCAAGTTTGGGAGCTTGCTCTAAGCAAAGGTACCAGGCATATTACAAAAAAAGCTTGGATTTTATAACTAAAGGGGTATTGTGGTGCCAAACTGGCATGGGTATCTGGCTTCCACAGTCTGGAAAGTCATGATTTTAAAAAATCCTGACCGCCCTTAATTTAGCAAGAAGTCGCACTTCAAAATCTAGACTTTCCTCAGCTGACACGACTGAAAATTGTGGAGTCTTTTGTTAAGAAGTTATTTTTGAAGGCAGCTTTTGTTACACTTCTATGCATAACTGTTCATAAACTTAAATATTAATGATAAATTGGTCATCAGTACTGGGACATTAGCGAGAAAGTTTTAAGGTGGATTTCAGAAGCAACATAAAGTATTTTACAGGGTGGGATGCTAATGAGTTTACCTCCATTCCTGCAGTTTTTGCAAAAGTCCAACTTTGAGCAAAGCAGATTTGAATAGAATGTTAACCAGGGCCTTAAGTTAAATGAAATATTAACATGTTGGGACATCTCACTGTAAGTTCAGTGAGGTCACCCTTACATGTTTTCCAAATGCAGGACCACAACTTTCTATTTCAATAGTTAAATCATACTGAGAATCTGTGTCACCAGACAAATATGCAAAACCCACGGCTCCCATCAAGGATCTAGCTGAACACTGGAACTAAAAAACAAAATAAAAATTGTGGTTTTTGTTTTAGTGTTAAATTTGGTGAGCCTTGGTCTATGATACTACTGACTGAGGACTCCTGAGGGTAACAATTAAGATATCTGCCATAAAAGCCCCTCTCATTTTTCAAGCACACAGAGAGAGCATCCTTATATAGTTTTTTAATACAATTCATGAAACTACCGTAGCACACATATCTTTGTATTTGTTACTTTCAGCTAAGAGTTATCTGACTTCCAGGTAACTTGGAGACTAAGGTGTTTGCTTGCCAACAGACTGTCTTAAATAGCATGCAAGCAGCCAATTATTTACTCAAGACGTAAATCACATTTATTAAAAGAGAAATGGGTAACATTGTGATCTGAGCTACTTTAACCTAGCATGTTCTATTGTTTTCTTGTTTAAACAAACCCTTAAAGTAGTTGACACTTTCCTTTGAGCTTGCTTGTGACGAGAACACTCCTTTTGGCGAGCTCAGTCCAAAGGTTACATTGTTCTAAAGGAAAGTTACTAACCTTGTTTAAATGGGAATTCAGAGTAGCGCAAACCAGGAGTGTTGTGTGTATCTCCCTTCTCACAGTTGTGATCACTAACATACCTTGGACTGCATTCCCAAGGGAAGACCAATCCATTCCACTTTAGCTTGAGGACTGTGACAGTATCCAATAGACCATAATAGGTACGAATTTCCTTTTTAACTCATCCTTATATATCTACCCCATACTTGGGTACATCCATACTACAGCTTTACATATTCCAATTTTATTTCTCTATTCCTTTTACAGCTGAGAGCTACCAGCCCTTAAAATCCTGATGTTTATATAGGATTTGTTTCAGTAGAAATATTCCCACCACATGACTGAAGTCATATAGTGATTTTTTTTACCCGACAACATAAAAAAATGCCTGTAGCTATTTGTGTAACTTTTAGTATTATATTTCTTATTGTTGAGCACTGCCCTTCAAATTTCTTTTGAGCACTATGATGCTATAAATAGGAATACTGCAGCTGTTTAAATGCAAAATACAGTCATCATTTTATTACAATGAGAAAATGTTACTGGAGTGAAATATTCAGAATTTTTTCTGAGAATAATTTTGTGCCAGAATAAATAACAGTTAGCAGTAGAAATCATTAAGAAAATCACCATGTTTTCTTTCTTCACTGTAGGACATTAATAATTACACTTTACCTGTTTGGGCTACTCATGGCGTCAGGACCAAGCTGATAAAGTTGTCAGAATTGTTATTGCAGGCGGAATTTGGGTTCCATAAACAAATACAGAAATCACGTTTGCAAGGAGGTAAGCTGAATTCTTACCCCATTTAAAACCAAAGGTAGGATGGGAAAAAAGAAAGGGTATATGACAAATATAGCTGCTGATTCCACAGTAGAACAGTGAAAGATGCCATTATGGGGATATTGGTGGACAGCACTGAAAGACTTTGATTATTGAGGAGGGAGATGGTGAGCATATGAACTATGCATATTCTAATCTAACATTATAATTGAGGTATCATTTCGATTACACTGTATAAAAAATTCAATAAAGCATACAGATTCTTGTTGAATTGAATCAAGTCTGAACTTAGTGTGAGCTTCCACATGTAACTTACTTTAAAAAAAAATATTAATTGTAGTAATGTCTAGAATGATGACTTAATTGCCTAACAGTCTTCATATTCCACTACTGAAAGTCCTAAAATGCGATTACTAAATTACTTCTAAACCTTACTGTGCTCAGAAAACAGTAGCAGAAATTTGAAAATATTTTATACATTTTTAATCATTCATTCTCCTCCATTCATCCACTGTCATCTCTTGAGCCTCCTTTTTGTTTTATATGGGCAGTGTACAGGCGGGATCTGTGAGCTAGGAAGACAAACATATAAGCATGAATCAATTTGTTGCATTTTTCAAAGCTCCAACCAGCAAAACTTGGCAGAAAGTTCAAACCTCTGCCTTGCTTTACTAACAATTGCTATTAAAAATGTGCCAGGAGCTAAAGACTAATTCTGTCTAATTTGCTAGCTGGTACAGTTCTACTTTTAGGATTTTAATTTGTCGACATGCCAACCTTATATTAACGTACTAGCGCAGCCATTGATTTAAATCAAGTAGTTTGTCTTACAATTTTTCAGCAGTTACCATTAACTAAATACAGACAACTACACAATTTATAAAGCCCCACAGTCCAGAGGATATGCTCTTTCTTTTTTCTCTGGAAAGCAGGAAATCAATCAAGCTACACACACAATGGGGTAGTATTCATTACTGTGCTCTTCTTGCACTGTTCTGCTAGCACAAAGTAACTGTGAATGCACTGTTTGAAGCTGTTGAGGCTATTAAGGATCCCCAAAACATTTTATACAGAAGTGAAATAGGCCTACTGTTCATTTGAAAGATACTGTCACTATTAATCAAGGTGCTCTGCACAAATTACCAATTAAGTCAATTGAATAAATCTGGTTCATTTAGTGACAGATTGCTAAAATGGCAACAATCGATACAGATGTGAACAAAAGCATCTCTTACATTGTCACTGCTTCCCCATTTTCTTTCAGGTATTCTTTTAAAAACTATTCTAAAGCACATCTTAGATGCTAGAAAGCCTTCATACCATCAAAAAATGGTTATGTATTCCACGGTGAGTGCTTTCTGTTTCTCTTGTGATTCCTTTCTGCAGTTATTAAAGGCAGTGAAAGCCATGAAATTTTATTTCTTTCATGAAATACAGCTACAAGCATTTCTTATTTGGTTAGCCTTATATATCTTCAGGTTTTAAAAAATTTTAAATTAACAGATACTACTTTGAAACCTGAAGCATTCCATTTTCTACTTCATGTTATGGTTTTTTCATTGTAATAATGTTTTGATTGAGCAGTGAACTGGACAAACCATGCCTTATGTTTTATTAAACCTGGATCACAAAGTTTATTTAAAACAAAATCTCCTTCTTCCTGCATCTTTTTCAAGTGTAAATGGGAAAAAAAAAGAAAAAAATTAAGTTACAGTTATTTTAGAAGGCCTTATGAAGGCAGTTACTCAATTGTGATCTCATATTTTTGTTTGGAATGTGCACTTGCTGTCACTGGAGGAAGTTTTTGAATTGCTCTCACTAAAAAGCTCCCATTTCTAAACTGCAGTTATATCATGACCTATTGAGTATATATCAGCTAAGGAGCTTACTGATCTAATCTAAAATACTGTTTACTTACTAGGCAAAACCACTAGTTCTTTTTAAATGTAGTTTTAACTGCTCCTATTAATTTTGTAGGAGCTGCAAGTGACTAAGACTTCTTAAATATTTACATATATGTATACTTTATCCATGCAGCACTTCAGTTTATATAGCCATAAAGGGACAATATTAGCTCAACAGTGCAGAGGGCAAATATTAATGAGGCCAAACAAGTAATGTTAATGTTGAGTGGACAGATAATGTGCAGGAAATATTGTAAAATAATAGGTTCATGCAATCATTTTCAATAGACCTTTAATTAAAGGTTTCCTCTGTTCACAGCATGCAGCCACCATTGCTGCTTTGCAGATGGCACTCAATGTCTTCAATGGGAAATTTCCTCCTCACAGTGCCTGCCATTTTTTTGAACTTTACCAGGAAAAAAATGGGCAAGTATCTGTAAGCTATACTGCTGATATATGCTTTTTCTAAAAAGGAATTTTCTGATACCCAAGACTAATTAAACTGGACACATGAGGTTCACTATTCAGGAAAATATTACACATTGATTTTAATTATTGTAATTGCATTCAGTTTAGTAGTCAGTAACAGAATAAGCCTGAAAACTATATATATATATACACATATATATATCACAGTTATGAGAGGTTTTACTCCATCCTTTTTATCTAACTCCTTAGCAAAGGCAGTAAACTACATGCAAATAGGTGTTAACACCCTTTGCTAAAAGATTTCTCTTCAGAGTAATAATTACATTAGTAAATTTTAAACATATTTTCATCCAGACAAATAAGCTGGCTAAAAGTCTGTCCCCAAGTATAGTAACTGCAATATGGAAGGCTGTGTTGTTTTGCACACTCAACTTTATTTTGACCCCTCTGTATTTTGAAACAGGCAATACACTGTAGAAATGTACTACCGGAATAATTCCTTGAGGGAGCCTCACCCTCTCACTCTCCCTGGCTGCAAATTTCGCTGTCCCCTGGAGAGATTTACTCATCTGGTCTCTCCCATCCTCGTACGCTATCGGACGAGAGAATGTAGAATGTAGGACAACAAAAGAGGTAAGCTAAGTGCTTTAGGAGCACGTACCCAAAAGTAAAGTCAGGATTACATCTTGAGCCAACAGCTCATTTGAGGTGACAATCATTTCCATAAGGGTCTGCTCTGAAATGAAAAATGTGAAGATCCAGGAAAAGAGGATTGTACCCATGGCTATCATTTCTACTCCATCAATGCATTTATCTATTCCAGACCAGCCTTCTGGTGAAATGAAATCAAGGCTGATCTGACCTTAGGGTACTGTTTTTCCATTAGGGGTTTTTTGTTTTGTTTTGGTTTAGTACAGTCAAAAAGACCTTCAGTTACTAAAGAAGTTCATGTAAATGCATTGACTTACAACAATCATCTTTTCTTCCCTAACTGCAGAGTTTTTGTCCAAGCTGATTAACAAGAGTCAACAATTATGCATTCTCTTGATTTTAGCAGGCATTCAAAGATCAAAACAGATGAATATTGAATAGTACACCAGATTGGTACTTACCAGAATGTAAAATATAAAGAGACATACATTGGTATACTAACTCATTCCCTCTTATGCTGTCTATATCACCATATTAGGATGTTTAAATTTCCATTTTGACCGCTTATGATTCTTACTTTTGCAGAATGAGGGAACAGGAAGGCAGAAAATGACATTGTCTGTCTTTTATCTAGCTCTATATTACTTAAGGGAAATGAAAAGCTAAGAAACTTCACTGTACTAATGTTCAAATATTGTACCCAACATTAAAAAATCCCTTACAGCTTTATGAATCACTGATCTCAAGAAGAATTTGAATTGTTGGAGATTATAAGAATGCAGAGAAGCCAACTCATCTGGTTAAAAATAATTTCCTGTTAAATATCTTGAATCCATTAACAGAGTAGAGATAGTCTGGCCAGAATAAATGAAAAATTAGCAAGTAATGATTCACTAAACAAGTTTTTTCACTATAGTCATTGCTCAAAAATTCTCAGGAAATATTTCAGGAAATTACCACATTTAATTGCAAAAGGTAATTTGGCAGAGGAAGGGGGAGGTTGTTTCTGATGAGTTTTTTTTCTAGCCACACAACTAATACAGTCATGGAAAGTAATGATAAATACTTCATGTTTATACTATTGTGCTTAATAATCTAAGATTTGTGGAAATTAATCTCCCTCCTTCACAAAGCAAACTGTGTAACTGATCAGATAAATAAATTTAAAAATCTATCATATATCAAATTTTTCCAATAATAAAGACACAAATATTTAGTTTTTAAGTTTAACACAAAGTACTTTGTTTAAATCCTCAAATTTTGCTGAAGTAGAAGTTGGATTGTGTTCAGGCATTGTATAACAAAACCAGCATCACTGCTTTCATTAGCAATCCTGAGTGCTGAAAACACATATGGACTATATGGTAACAACCAAACCTAATACTCCAAAAAAATGTTTTCCATATTGTCATATCAAAATCTGACACTTTCCACTATTTTATCCTGGTTCAGAATGGACTTGTTGGGGCCATATCCTAATTTTTTGGACTTTAGGAGATATTAATTTCACTTTTCCTGCAGGCAGTTTTAAACTCTCTGCTGTGCATGAGTGGCACTTGGGAAAAGGCCAAGGCACACTGATCCACAGGCTGCACAGCGCAGCATGCTGAGAGGCTGCCCTGTGCTAAAGCACTGTGCAATTCCCAGTGATTGCTGACAGCCTGGAACAGCAGACTTTTAACACCAGGAAGCTTAATTAAGGAGAAGAGTGATGCAAAGAGTTTACAGGTCACAATCACTCTTGACACAGACAACTCCAAAATCCCTAATTTCAGCTGTTTCCAACTCTCTCAAAAATCATCTCAACTATTTTTCTTTGCTAATGCATATGTTTTTAATTTGATTATACATGCAGGAGAGCATTTTATGAAGCCCATAAATTGAATTTTTTTAAAAAATAAAATCCAGGAGTGTGACTGAGCTCAAAAGTGTAATTCATATAGATACCTATTCTATAGGGAGACTCCATTTCACAAACATACAGATGTTTCTATAAAAAGCTTAATCAAAGTTTTATGGATAGGATTTATGCACCCACTACAAGGAAATAAAGGCGTTAAGCAAGTATTGCTATTATAGGTCACACAATACAGTAGAAGTATTTGAAGGTAGTTTAAATCAGAGTTAAGTTCCTCCAAATCTCAATGACCATAGGATGAAACAGAGGAAATGAATAAAGCTCAGCATATTTGGGAAGGAAGTAGAACTTTGAGCGCTCCTTGTGCTCTTTTTGCTGCTAAGGAAGATTTCAGCAAGGATTGACTCAGTGTTTTAACACACTTTTCCTAATCCCATCAAAATGGGAGCAAATGTGTTAACTCCTCTCCACTTAGCCTGAATTGCTAACTTCTTGAGGCACTATTAACAGGTTTGCAATATTTTGGAGAAGTACATATGTTAAAAATGCATCTCTCTTTTTGTCTTACCTTTAGGTGTTCCCTTCACTATCTTCAGTGTAGTCCACTTTATGAAAGAACCCTTCTCACACTGTGATATGACTGTGGTCCAACATTTCTCCTTAAATTCCATCAGCATGACCAACAGAGTCTCCTGATCTCTATCAAAAAAACACAGTCCTTAATACTACAAACAGAAATTATAGAAAGCAGGGACTTATTCTTCATGAATATTTGCTTTACTTTATCACCTGGTAAAACCCAAGTGCAATATGAAACCAGTGGAATTTTTTAAGACTCGTTCTTTCCAAAGGGATTTTTTCAGAACTAATTCAACTATGTAATTATAGTTACAGTGTTTTGAAGGCCTACAGCCTTGATTTACAGCAAATTGGAAAATATCTCTGTAGGAATGTTGCCCTCTTTTGAAGAATGAGACAAGAACTTCCAGAACTGATGACAGAAGCAATGCTTCATATTCAAGACCCTAAAAGAAGGAGTCATTCCACTGTCCTTGGACTTTATTTTATTTAAGAAGTAATGAATCATTTTACACAAAGAGATGTCAGAAGCTACAACAATTAGGATAATGCCTGCTTACCTAAGAGATGTCTTCTTTTCTCTTCCTTTTATATGCACAAATATCCTATCTCTAGATAGAAAGAAGATGAGAGTTTTGGAAAACTTGGACTGTGAATGTAGACCTAAAAGGGGCATAAAATCAGCCAGGCTAGCTACCATGAAGACCTAGCAACAACTGATTGGCCCAACAAGGTTTACAGATATTCTTTCCAAAAAGACAGCAAGGCCAAGCATTAATTTTGGAAGAAAAATAATTTTTGGTTTCAAATAGCTTTTTTAACACTTTCCTTTGTTTTGTTACCTTGATTATATATTCTGATCTGATCAGAATAAAGTCTGTTCTCCTGGGAAATCTGTATGTAGATGCTGTTCTTGACATGGGTGGCAAAATGGAATACCAAATAAAGAAATCAGAGCTGCATGCTCATTAAAACACGCAGAACATGTTGGGCAAGTCCTTACTAGTTAAGTTTTCTAATATTGTTATTTCAAAAACAGCTTGTGTTCTTGCTACAAAAGCTAGATCAGAACAATTAGATGCAACTAACTTCTGAAAACAGTGGATATGTCTTTGCTTGAAGAACCAGGATTTCTTCTTTTTTTTATTTTCTCACAGTGGAGAGAACCACTTGGTAACAGTCTGATAGTCCACAGGTCATTTCAAAGAGAACTAGAGTAACAGCTGAGATGCAGAAAATGTCAGCATTCTGGCTTCTTTCCCTCAGATCAGGCCTTTAAAATGGATGCTGAACTTATGAAAAGTATATTCCTTACAGCATAAGCAGATTATTGCCAATCCACAAGCTAAAAATGAATCAAAATAATAAAAAAGACCCTTTTCCTTCCAACAATAAGCTAAGTTTCAGAATTCTCACTGCAAATGCCTATTCTCTTCTCAGCAGGTCCTCATTTCTTTGCTTCTGAAGCCACCATAGGAAATATAGTTCACCAGTTCAATTTCTGGTCAAAAAATGCAACCCCCTTTACCATAGCATCCAAACAATGGTAGAAATGTTTTCTGACAACATGAGACAACCAGTTCTACCTGCTTCTTAATGCAAAGAAGAGCAAGCTTGTTTATTCTGAATTGCCTTAATGTCCCATAATGGACACCAGAAGAAAGTCTTCCCAGGTCTGGCAGCTCTCATAGGAAAGTCAGTGCAAGCTCTTTAAATTATTCATCACAAAACCATGCTGATCATCACACCTCCCTTCCTAAGAAGTAATTAAAAAAAACCTGCTAGACGAAAGCAAATAGAAAGGAAAAGCCAAGACTCCGTCTTTATCAGTGTTAGACTTCTAACAGATTGTAGCCTTGGCTGTCAAAACCAAATTTCTAGGCACCATCTCTTCTTAGTCTGTTTCTCCTTCTTTTTTTGAACTTGAGCCAAATTGTGGTGCTTGACTTGCTTTAAATGTTTTGTTTGCCAGATGTTTAGAAGTGAAAGTCCAAGAGCTGTAAAGGGTAAGTTTCAGGCTTCTCCCATAAAAGGCAAGGGTAAATTTTCTGGTGGTTTCCTGAACTGGACAATGCTTACATAGAAAATGTGATAGAGACATGAGACATTCTTCATTATTATCTTTAGTCTCCAGTTCCTCCCTTCCTTCCTAACCCAAATCCATGTCACAAAAACTTTCAAAACCACATGAAGACCATTTGTCCCAGAGATTTGTCTGGTATGGGGGATCATGGACCTGCATAGACCCTGGCCTCAGCACTTCAGTTCAGTTATGGAAGTGCATTCTATGTGAGGACACTGCTTACAGTACAACAATGTAAGGTCTCCCTTTTCCATCACGTGTTCAGACAGTGTCTTTTTCCATGCTACATGCCCCAGTGTATATACCTCAAATAAACTAAATTCTGCTAAGCAAAAATAAATTTCAAATTTATAGTTCACATTAAGACATTACTGAACTGTATTATTCTCCTTATCCTTATTGAACAGTAACCCCATCACACACATTCTTTGTAATCTTTTTTATTCTTAAGACTATCACTGTAGAAACATAGAAACAAAGTTTTTCTTTATACTTTGCTAACTCAGAGGGAAAATAAGCATCAGTGTTTATAACAGCTGGAACATAAAGCCCAGATCTATTGTAGGAATATAAATTGGGATGTCAGTGAATGAATAATAAACTGCTCTAAATTTTGTTTTCCTACAACTTCACCAACTGACTTAATTTGAGAAATCTGTCTTACAGTGTTTTGCAGGCATGAAGTCCTAAACAGGTGCATTTCAGTTCATCTTAAAGAAGAAGTAAGCCAAAATGAGTAGAAAAAACATAGAGTTTTGCTTTGGAATTATTTAGATTATTTATTCTTAAAATATGTTGCAAAAGCAGGATCACCTGGCTATGCAACTCCCTCCTTTCACAAACAAGGCTTAGACAGACCAGTCATATTTTAAAAAAGACTTGCTTTAATAACCTGTATAGTCATAAATGCTGTAATATAGCTGGATATAACTTGTGATCACCATTTTTCCTTTCATATGCTGAAGCAGTGTCAGCAAAATGGGGAATGAACAACAGAAAAGCAACAGTAATTTTGTGCTGCCTGGGAAAGGTGGCACTGGACAGCCTGAACTATCATTTTCATTGATTTCATCACCTCTGTTTCTCTTTGGGTTATTTACTGAGCTGACTGACTATCAAAAATGAATGAAAAAAAACCAAACTGAAACAATTCAAACTCTGATCAAATTAATCAACTAATTTAGATTTGTTTCATGGTAGTACTAGAAGTAGGTTTTCCTCCTTTTTTATTTCATGTTCATAGTACTTACCCAAGATGTGGAAGCCTCAAGTTCAAATCCCTACTCTAGCAAAAGAATTTGTCTCCACTTCTACCAGAAAATAAAATCACCACCAAACTGCAGAGTTTCAGAGAGGAAAGAGAAGAGGAATAGTGTTTTCTGTCTCTTTCTTATTTGCTGTTCACTTTGGTTTTTTTACAAAAGCCTGCAAATTAGGTTTCCCTTGTCTCAGGCAAACATCTTAATCTCATAAGACTAAGAAGAAATTTTCTGAGTGCCCTGTAACTAAGTGCATATAACTAACTTGGGACAACTAAGAAATTATTAGAAGTCAGTGAACAGACAGTGAATAGACACTTCCTTTCCCCCATCTGCCTTAGATTAGTAACTTAGGGTTTAGGGCTTTTTTTTTCTGTAGTGTAAGATATAGGTTCATATTCTGTCAGCAGTACAAGTAAGTGAATTCCTTCAGTGTCACAAATTAACTCCCTTCTCCCATCCCGCTCCCCATAACTGGGTGAAAACACCCCAACACAGGACTGTGAGACAGTCTTGTTTTCGTTGTATTTCAGAATGGTGCTTGGAAAAGGTGTCACTTTGTTTACTGAAACTAAATCTCTTCTTTCCCTTTTTCAGCCCCCCCCTCCCCAAAAAAAAAGCCTGGAAACAAAGCTTTGAGATAAATCCAAAATATATCAAGTGCTGATCTGCATATGTAGTCAGTAGCAGCACCTGAGCTGTCTCCCTACGTGAGCAGCCTGGTACATGAGTGCTGGCAGCATTTTTAGACCTGGTGCTTTGACTGCAGTGACTTCCACCCTGACAGGGTGCAGGTTGTGCTCCACCAGCAGTGGCTACCTCAGGTAACCCTTGTCTACAATGAAGCACAGGTTCTTTTGCAACCAGCCACTTCAAAGTAAATCAAGGCTTCATCAAGCCTTTAAGATAGGTACGTGCACTTAAAATTTATAATTGTCTTTAATTCTACTTAATGCCATAATATCATAATTAGAACTTATGACAATAAGCCAAATTAACATAAACATGATTTAAATTGTTTAGGTTCACTTGCATTATAATGCTTCAACAACTATAAATAGATCAAGAAGGTCTTTTTTATTATTATTATTTTGAAGCAACTTGTCCTGAAAAATCCTTGTCCAGGATTTAGTTGCTGCAGAATACGATAAGTTAACACTTGCCAAACCCCCAGTAGAAATTAAGATAATTCCAGAAAGGCAAGGAAATTTCCAAATTAAATACATCCTACCAACACACTTAAAGATGGCATACAGGATTCCTACATGACGATTCCTACATGATTCTATCTTAACCGGTATGGCACATAAATGGGGATATTTTTCCATTTTGGGATGTGCAGACATTTACTTAAGTTGTTGTGGTACCTGCTCTTTTGAGGACAAAATACCCTCCCTAACAAAGTACACATGCCAAGGGAAGAGTGGAACCACAGAAATCACTACTATTTACCATATGCTTGGTCTTGTGTTAAAGTATCATTTTTAAGAGAAATTAGCAAAGATTTTCTACAAAATGTTGAAATATATTTTTAAACATTCTTGAATGATGACATGCAGAATCCCCTCGTGCCCCCCCAAAAAAGAGTTGAGGTCCTAAAGTGAAGTCATTAGAAGGGTTCCATAATAGTGAGACTACGGTGGTCATAGTCACTCATCAATGAAATGCAATAAACTATCAAATCTTATAAAAACTAGTTAGTTATGCATTTCATGGTAAGGTCATAAGAAAGATAAGAAAAGATTCCAAGATCCAACAGTGGGTTGATCTTGGAATCAAATAGCTTAGGAATATATCAAGGATATATCCTTGATCAAATAGCTTAGGAACCACTCATTACATAGATTAAAAAAGTAGGACATCCATTCTTGAGTTTTGAGACATATTAAAGAATTCTAAAGAAAGTGTATTTTATGACCTACACTCTTAAATAATGGAGGAAGATGATCAGCTTATGTTTGTTTTCAGAAAGACAATGTATTATATATTTATGAAGTATAGATTACTCTCATACACGTTCTGCATAGGCAAAAATCACACCAGGACAGATCAAAAGGGAGGGTGGGGACATAATGGAGGAAGAAAAGTCCAACTGCTGAAAACTGGGAATGGACTGAGAAGACAAACAGGAAATTTTGGGAGCTGTTGTGTTTCTCCCATCCGGTCCCATCCATCAGACAAAGTGGATATATAAGGACATTCACATGGAGAGAATACCTGAGGCTTAGTGGGCTTTAGGGTGCTAAAGATGGAATTTCTGGAAAGTGGTATAACACCTGTTGTAGAAAATACTGCTGCAGAGAGCTCAGCAGAAGAAGCTGAGACAGGTTTGGGTATGACAGGAATGAAATACACAAAGGACCTAAAGTTTTAGCATTTAAGGAATTCTACTTTATAGGTCTCTGCAAACTAATTCATTACTCAAAAAATGCTTATGAAATCAAGCCTACAGGTATCGTTCTTCTTATTTTACAACAAGGCAGTCAGCAGAGACAAGCCGAGCAGTCTCCTCAAAGCCACTGAGCTACTGTCAGAAAGAGTGCTTTTAATCAGTAACAATAAAAAATGTGAGATCCAGAGCTTGTTCACAAGAAATTTCTTAAAGATTTGAGGCCAAACAAGATCTCAACATTAGCAGTTCCAAAGAGGAAATATAGGAATACTCCAAGGGAAAAGAAAAATAACAGACACAAATTGAAGAGCAAATAACTGCCCAGCAAGGATCTTAGAGAACATACTTGTTGCAAAATCTGTTCGAGTATTTATCCGAGGGACTGGCAAATTTAACCCACATGAAGTGTTGTTTTAAATAATTATTCTGATTTCACAGTGATAATGTGGAAGAGGAAAAAAATGGGAGGGGAAAGAAGCTGAAAAGCAGACTAACTGGGCAGCAAAAAGAAACAGTATTGCCTGGCTCTTGGTTCATCCCTGTGGCCACACTATAGTTTAGAAAATTCCAAGCACTGAGAAGTAGAAACAGAACAGGTAGGTTGAAACATTAGGAATGCTTAGCAATTCCTCTGTATTTTAACTTCATCTTCACACTCCAAAAGAGAAAAATATTACAGGGCAAAAAGGAACTGAATTATGATTTGATTAAAAAGAATGTAAACAGTAATTTGAAAACAAAGGGCGATGCAATTTGTTGCGTAGTCACACAACATTCCTCTTGGATTTGAAATGCACCAGCGGCAGTTCCACCCCTTCTGAAAGTACAGCCTGATGCCTCGCAGTTCAGCCTGAGCAGCTGCTGGAGCTACAAAGTCTTTTTTCTCTTCTCTTCTGTCAGGATGGGTGTGATACAGCTTCCCAACTTGTCTAGGATCCTGTGTTTTTCCTTTCACGTTATTCTCATTCTGCTTCAACAGACTACAGCAGCACGAGAACTGAAGTTTGTGGTTGTAGTAAGTACATTTGTTCTCTGTTTTCTTGTGGGGAATATAGGGACAGAATTACATGTCTGTTGAATCAGACAATGTGTACAGTTTCTTTGCCTGTCTTCAAACTTAGAAATAAGTACTGCTGCCCTTTTGCTTACTGAGTTTAAAGACTTTACCTAAAGAAAGATAAAAGTGTCTCTAGCTATTAGAATTTTCATGTCCTACTCTCCAGTTATTAAGACGACTGACTTTGTGGTAGATGCATAGTGCAGAGGAGTTAACAGATGCAAAGTCCACATTTACCTATTCTTCCTTAGTTTAGGAAGACACTCTAATGCACACTGCGAGAGCTGGTGATTTTGGACTACCTATTCTATGCTTGGAAGCTGAAGCTTATGATGTTACAGAAGTTACCACACATAAACACACAAAATAAAGATTTTCTATTTCACAATAATTGAATTGTCACAGCAGTACACGGAGTAATAGAAATACACAGGCATTTTTAAGTAGAGATTTGAGAGACATGTTGCATTAACTTCAGTTAGGTTGAAAACAGATTGCAATAATTCTTTTCTAGGCCATTTCTTGTTTCAAAGTAGCTAAACACTACTTCAATGTCACTTTCCCAAATACCTCTAGAAAAAGAGAGATTAATTCATTGTAATAGCTTAGATTATGAAGGTTGAACCATAGTCCTTTTCATTCTGTTTTCTTTTTTTTTTTTTCAATAAAAGGTATAAAGAATAGTTAGTCCAAAAGAATATTTTCTGTACAAATTTGAGGGGATTGGAATTAACTTTTATAAATGGACAATTGAAAACCTTCTCCCTCAGCCTTTCTCTATTATGTGTGCATACAGGTACGAGGCAGAAATACTCTGTCCAAAACATATAATCTAACTCTAGATAAAGCATTTCATATATAGCCATCTATTGGCTGCATTGTGCATGCACTGCTTGGAGGAAGGCCAGAGTGCACAGGAAAAACCAGTTCCTACTCCTGCTGAGACACCACACACAGCAGGAGCCTGACGCTAAATCCAGTAAAATTCTGTATATATAAAATTGCACTTACATGTTTTTTCAATGATAACAGGGAGAACTGGGCATATATATGAAAACAGGTAGACAGCAAGCCTTGGAGCATTCACTCCTTGAAAGGAAGAGTTTTTAATTGAATTGTAGCTGTTACTGTATTTTGACAAGCAATGGTTTTGCAGAAAGTTACTGGAAATGTTTACCATTATGGAGATAGAGGCTTCTTATCCAAAATCATCTGTTTACCATAACTGTGCAGCCACATAACAAAAACATAAATAGAAATTTCTAGGGTAACTTATCACAATAAACATTAAAATATGCGGTAAATTTCATTTAGGCTGTCTTCCTTTTAATCCTGTTACTTTTGCTTAGGCTGACCAATCACAAAAAACATTACATTAGTTTTAATTTTATCACAATATACATATTTTTTTCCTAAGGCATGGTTTATATATTCTCTATTGAATTCTGCCTTCTGAAATCATTGATTGAGTTTTCATAGAAACAGAATTGCTAGTATAAATAAAGAGCATAGGAATTGACCCCAGAATATATCACTGATATAATGGGATAGAACGAGGGTATTGCTACAGTTAAGTCTGAAAAGCATTTTTCTGACATACTTCAATAGCCATTGTCCAGCTGGCCTCTGTAAGTTACTATGTTTTCTCCTGGGAGTATTATTGCATTATGAGAATTGTCATAATGACTTTTTTAAACTTCCTTAGCAGAACTGCACTATATAAAATACATTTACAGGGGAGAAGAAACACAGATAAATGTTCACTTCTGCTCACTTCTACAATTGTGCTGTGCCTGAGAAAGTGTCTCACTCTCTCCTCACAACTTCCAACTTTGTGCTGATTCTGTGCGTTTTTATTATTGGCCACAAGCCCTTTTCTCTGAAAAGCTCTAATTCAAGCCGATTTGTCAAAATACATTTTGAATTTCTTTACTTACATGTAAACATTAGCTTTTACCATAACTCTTGTGCAGTGAATTTAAGATTAAAGGCAAAATTTAAATTCATAGGACTTTAAATTTAAAGAAAGAAGAAAATAGGAAATATGTAGGAAAATCAGGCACCCAAGCAGAAATTAAATACTGATTTATTGCCTCTGTTTAAAGAAGTTCTGATCTGGACCTTCTTCTATACATACACACATTTCACCTATCATATATACAAAGAGGTGTGATTTCTGAGGCACTGTGGTTTCATCATAATTTTCTTCTTGTAACTCAGGATAGGAATCATTGACTGAGCATGTTATCTCTGAGCATGATTAGTCTAATTAAGCCAAGCCATCTGAAACCTTGACTAAACATGCTCAGTATTTCTACATCTCTGGTTTCCTTGAACTGGCAGCATAATGGTTTCACTTCACTTTTGTTTCTTAATTACTATTGCAGGCTTCAAAGTAAGAAATCATTTTGCTTGAAGTTACATTTGTCAATAAAAGTGTCTGCAAGAGGCTCACTGCTACTCAGGCAGATACTTTGCTCTAATTCATGGCATATGTAAAGGAAGATGTTATGAATATATGTTTATGCTACACACACCATATTCTTGGTGCATCCTCTCCCCTGCACCAGTTTGTCTCCAGTATAATTTCTCACCTGACAACAATGGAAGTAAATACTGGCCAAGGTCTGAGTCATGTGACCATTTTCATATGAAGTGATCATGCTCACAAAGTTACCAAGAGTGAATGGATGAACCAGACACCAAATCAGATTCAAGCTGTATCAGAGTGGAAGGAGAGGATAATGGATTTGGTAATTATTAACCTACTGCTTTTGAGAACTGAGGTGCAGCACTTCAAAAGGAGTGCCAAAATTAATGTACCAAACAGATCTGCTTTGTTCTTCTTGTGCACATTCCCCTTACCATCTCCTCCTTGATTTCAATTGATGGTGTCTTTTCACTTTTTACGATGCTTCCTTGCTCCTCTTCTCTCATTCTGCCATGCTCTGTGTCTCCTGAAAAGTCAGGAAGGCAATCTGTAGGCCAGGAGTAATACATGCTGCAGCACATACATTTTTAAGGTAATTTGAAGAATCAACTAATTTTTAACATAGTTGAAATTATGAGTGTTGGAAAACACATATTGATAACTAATGCAAGATCTGTAGGGATACACTTGCTTTTCCTATCAGGTGTTCTAATGAAAAACACAGTTTCAAATTTTAGAAAAAGTCTCCTAAGATGTAGCTGTGAGTGAAAAGTTAGTCTTTCAGGTGAAGTGATTGTTCATATGGACATTGTTTCATTTGCAGGTAAAGCAAGGTCATTCTCAGAAGTAGCAAGGAGGTTTGAGCACATATAAAAACCTGTTGGTAAAGAAGCTTTGTCCTTCAGTTCCTAAAATGGGGTTCTGGTTTTCTAAGTGTTTGTTCCCTTCTTGCTGCTTCCAGCTTAGTGTTCATATCATATTTATGCAACACTGCCCAATGAAGATGCAGAAATATGAACAAGGAGCTGAATTATTTCGTATTTTGTGTGGACTTAAACTGTGCTTCTTTTTAGAAGAGCACACCCTCCACTCCTATTTCTTTAGGTTATAAAGAAATAAAATATTTTTCTTTATATCTCTTGCTCATATAATGAATATATCTTTTGATCTTGATCTTTTAGCACACCAACCTCTATTCAGATAAAATGCTGCTCTGCTCCAGTTTATTGAAAGCTGCTAGGGGTTGACTGTTGTGACAGTGACTGTTGTGACACGCTCAGGGTTATGTTGTGCATGAAATATAAAAAACCACAAACCAGTATTTAAAATCTAACACATTGACAGTAATTTTTAACTAATAAAAAGGGTATATTTATGGCCAAATGTTGATTTAATGTTTAGTATTGCCTAAAATCTATGCAAAAATTAGTAATTCAAACACATCAGTCAGTTTGAACAATAGTCAGTTATCCATAAAAATGCTTTTCTGTGAAGTTGGAAAATTTAACAAGAGAGGATGCAGCTATATTGTAATGGGGAATTTAATCTTCATTCTTGATTCAGGTACCAGCTTGTCCAGAAAAACTAATGAATCTTACCTGACACCTATGAACATCAGCAGAAATGAGCAGTACTACAAAAGTGCTTCTCACTCATTTTTCTTGCACTCAACTGAATCACTCACCAGACAATGTAGCTCTTTAATAATTCTCCTGTTCGCTACAGATGCACTGAGAAATTGTTGTAAAGAACCAACTGAGATTCCAAATTTGTAAGAAAAGAAATTTAAAGAGGATTAAAAATTGCACAGAGAAGAAAAAAAAAAAACCAATCAACAAATTTGATGATGAGGTTGAAAAACCCTCTGATTCACTGCAAAATGTTCATTTCAGGTTGGCCACATAGTGAAATTCAACTAGCAAAACAAAAAACCTAATAAGCAGTCTTCTACATGTTCTAATGGTAACTTACACTCTAGAAAACTTTGTTGTCTATTGCAGAAAACAGAGGGAGAAATCCAATTTTACTTGCTTTTAATGGACAATATTTTCCATCTTTGAAGTATCTGCTCTAGCACAGGTTTGTGTGCATTAGTAGAGAGGCTGATGGAAAGGATGTATGTTGTAATTAAAACATTAAGTCACACCACTAGTGTTTACTTTGAAAAATATAAACATGAAGCACCTCCCAGTGGGAGTGGCAAACTAACTAGTGTGTACAACCCTCTCTGATGTCTGGGCAAGAATGATGTGGCCTAATGAGGCAATGGAGAGTACTAATTATAAACAAGTTATGTACTACTGAGGTATTAGGGCATAAATGTCATTTTATTAACAAATATACCATGCTGCTACATTGTCATTTTCTTGTGCTAAGTCAGGAATGAAGTGACGGGAACGTTGATAGGAAAGGTAATTTTTTCAACAATTTGGGTCAACATCCTGGAAGTTTGTCTGAAGCCAAGTGAATTTATATTCCAGCATTTCCTTTCATATAAAAATTCCATGGATTTAAGTTTTCTAAGTGTATGCAGCATATGCTTAGGGTGTATAATTCAGTTTTTCAGAACCATTTAATCTAGGGCGGTGTCCTGGTTTAGGATTAAAAATCATATGATTGAATGCATCACACTAATACTCACCATGCTGGAGTGCTCAGGGTAGTAAAGCAACCAAACTCTTTGCTCTCACTGAATTTGACAGAAATATATTCCCAGAGACTTAAAAAAAAATAAA
>VZTB01000125.1:207096-229873 GCA_013397245.1 Thryothorus ludovicianus | reverse complement strand
CTCCCAATCCCACTCAGTGCCAATTCCCTGCTCCCAATCACACTCAATGCCAATTCCCTGCTCCCAATCCCACTCAGTGCTGATTCCCTGCTCCCAGTCCCACTCAATGCCAATTCCCTGCTCCCAATCCCACTCTGTTCCAACTCCCCACTCCCAATCCCACTCAGTGCTGATTCCCCACTCCCAATCTCACTCAGTTCCAATTCCCCACTCCCAATCCCACTCAGTGCCAATTCCCCACTCCCAATCCCACTCAGTTCCAATTCCCCACTCCCAATCCCACTCAGTGCCAATTCCCTGCTCCCAATCACACTCAATGCCAATTCCCTGCTCCCAATCCCACTCAGTTCCAATTCCCCGCTCCCAATCCCACTCAGTGCTGATTCCCTGCTCCCAATCCCACTCAATGCCAGTTCCCTGCTCCCAATCCCACTCATTTCCAATTTCCCAGTCCCACTCAGTACGGATTCCCCATGTTCCAGCACCGCTCAGCCGGCTCCGGCGCGGCCGCCGCTCTCCCGCCAGGCCTAACTTGTGAAGCCAGCTGTGCCAGGCCGCTTCCCCTGCTCCTTCCCATCGATCAAAGAATTAAATTGACAGATGGGGAATTTCACCACGCCGGGAGGGGATGACTTGAGGGGGGGTTGGATAGGGAGGTGTGTGAGGAGGGGTTCAGCTGGGGGTGGGTGTGAAGCAGCCGAGCCCCGCTGTGGCTCATCCCTGCTTATTTACAGTTGTTGATGGAAACAGGGGTTGCTGGGGAATGTATGGTCCTGATCCTCCTGGCGGGGTGGGAAAGCCTTCCTGCCACCCTCGCCTCTCCCAGTTTGCTCCTGCCTCCATCACCTTTGCCAGANTCCCTTGGCTGCAGACCCCCAGCTTTCCTTTTCCCTCACCTCCCAACCGCTGGGCTCCCTTTTTTTCTCCTTTGTCCTTTCCTATTTCTTTTTTTTTTTAATTTTTTTTTTTCCGAGAGCATCTGTAACTAATGCAAACACATGCCGGAGCCGGAGAGTAAAACCCTGCAGGATTAGCGTGGCATCCGCAACCCTGCCACGTTCTAATCCCGTGGTAATCCCCCTCCCGGCCCACCCCCGAGGCTTTGCCCATTGTTTAAAGGAAGCAAATGGGATCGTTAGCGGGCAAACCTTAACCAGCTTGGAGCAGCAGAACGGAAGGAAGTCGAACCAATTCGCTTCCCCACCCTCCTGGGTTTTTATTTTCCCCTTGTTAGACAAGAGCGGGATGCAGTGGGGGGAATTTCCCTGCCAGAGCCATGGCAGGTCCTGCTCTGCTCAGGGATGCTCCCTGTGCACCCAGCATCCCATATCCAGCTCCTCCTCTGCTGTGCAGCCCCAGCATTGCAGGATCTCCATGAGGGGCCTGCCAGGGTCTGGTTGGGAAGGGTGGCAGGTCCAGGACACACTTCCCACAGTGGCTTTGGGAGATGAGACCACATTTGATGCCATTCCAAAGCAGGAGAGCTGAGAGCAGAGTCAGGGAGAGGGAGAACTGCTGAGCTGGCACCTTCCTGCAGGGAGGGTTACCCCTGGTGCCTTTGGGTGATTGAACTGGCAAGAGCTGCTGGAGGGTCTTGGGGTGGCACCTTGTGGCCCCCTCGTCTCCTCTGAGCTCTGTGGGGTGGGTGCTGGGAGCGCAGCAGGGTCCGGCAGCACCCTGGTCCCCCTCCCATCCCCACAGCCCCCAGGGAGAAGGGAGGCAGGTTCTGGCTCTCTGTCAAGGAATTAATTGAAAAATAAAATCATTAGATGGGAACTCCAGAAATGCAAAATTGTTGGGAGTTGGGGGGAGGCGGAGGGGGGGGGATGTGAGCTTTTGTCAGGTTAATTTCTTCTGTATTGATGTTTTGTGACATTTACTTGTTGTTTATCTCCCGCAGCAGCTGTAATACTAAAAGAAAATGCACAGCTTGTTCCATTTATTTATTTTACACCTTTTCTTTAGTCCTATGGTATGTTTGTTTGTTTGAGAAACCCAGCGAGGCTTTTGATGTCTGAAAGCAGGATTTAAACAGCTGTTCTCCATGTGCTGCGAGCGAGCTGGGGAGCCAGGGGGGAGAGGGGGCTGTGCCACGGCTCCTGCCGGGAGGGCACTGCTTGCCCAGCATAAAGGAGGGTGTCAGCCTCACATCAGGGACCAAATGGCTTTGTCACCTCCGTGCCGGGCGCTGCTGCGGGGTCGGGATGTTCCCTCAGGTGCTGGCAGCCCCCCAGGGTTCCCCCCCTTGTCCTGCATCCTCGGGGGGGTGTGTGCACGGTGCTGTGTCCCTCAGGAGCTGGGACAGTGCCAGGACAGGGTTGTGCTGTGGGGCAGGAGGGGCAGAGCAGGGCCATGGTCCCACTGAGGTCAGGGATGTGTGCTCAGCCAGAGTGTCCTGCCCACAGCCCTGCTGAACCCCTGGCTAGGCTTGCAGCCACTTTGCCACGGGGAAATTGTGAATTCCATGGTGAATTGTGGGCAGCAGGAAGGGCTGGCATCCCCATCACCTCTTTGGATGCTGTTTGCTCCCAGCCCGTCAGCTAAAGCATGGAGGGAGGTATTGGAATCCCAGCTGCTGCCAGGACCTGGCTGGGGAAGAGAAATAGATGATATTTGATAACCTTCACCTTCTTCCTGCTACCTCCAGCCCCCTCAGCCCCTCCCAAGGTGGGTCCACGTTGTAATTTTTGCTTTTCTTCTTCTTCCCTTCACTCCCACCCTGGCCTGGACAGACCCTCCAAAGAAGAAAAAACGATCAGAGATTTTGAATGAAATCATGGAGCACCTGGAGGAGGACAATAACAAAGATGAGGACATCTAACAGCTGCCTGGGGTCTGCTGAGGTGGGTACTGGGACAGTGGGGTTGGGGTGGGCACTGCTGGCCCTAAAGGTCACAATATCCTGGCTTGCTGCAGGGTCAGTGGTGCCAGGGGCAGGGGAAGGTGGAATCCCAAATGCTCAGCAGCCTCCAAGCAGGGATCCCATCCTCTGCCTCTCCTCCTGTGACCCCACAGGCTCCTGGCTGTGGTCCCAGGGGTTGCAGCCCAGGTCTGGGCTCAGTTTGGGCCCCGTGCTGAAGTGAGTGCATGCCCTGGGTGTGTTCTGTGGCATCCCCCCCAGGGGAAGGCAGCAGAATTTCTGCTGCAGCAGGAATCGCTGTCAGGGTGTGAATTGTCCCTCCCTGTGGCTGGGGGAGAACAGATGGGCTGCCAAAAAACCAAAGTCCCTGTTTGGACACCAACCTGCAGCTGCCACCATGTCACAGATAGTTTGGCAAAGGCCTTTTCCTTGCCAGCACCAAAAACTCCACGGCTTCTCTCCCTCCAAAAGCACCACACCCCGAGGTCTGTGAGTCCTGGCTGCCATCACTCCTCCTTGGTGTGTCTTGGGGAAGCATCTCAAGGCTGGAAATTATGGGATGGCAGGAGGGAGCCAGGATGAAATGGCTCCCTGAGGTCAAACCCTGCAGTCCTGTCAGCCCCTGTGATCTTTGTGAGACCCCTGAGCTCACCCTGTGTGGGTTCAAGAGGGGTGAGATGGGCTCAGGGTGCCCTTTGTGTGTGTTTGTGGCCACTGGAGCCCCTGGGTGTGTGCTGGGAGCCCTGCTCTCAGCATCTGGGCTGGGTCAAACAGCACTGCCTGCTCCATGCAGGGAGTGCCAGGGCTTGGGGATGGCACCTGTCCCTCTCTGGGGATGTGTGATGTGAGTGCCTTGTCCAGCAGCCAGCCCGAGGGGGAGCTGGACAGGGCAGGAGGAGCTCACATCCAGCATTCCTGTGCTCACAGACCTGTCCTATCCCAGCTTTTCTGCAAAATTCCCAGGGCTCAGCACTGAGGCCGAGCTCCTGCTCAGGGACCAGAGGTGTGACACCCCTTGCTGGTCCCCCAAACTGTGCTGCAGCTCCAGAGCCCTGCTGCTGCCACTGAGAGGCTTCCCAAACTCAACAGCAGCTGCTCCTGCCAGGGCCTGGGAATGCTGGCTCAGGGCACAGCCCAAAATTCAGAGACACCCCTTTGGGATGTCTCAGAGCTGTGGGGTAAAACCCTCATCCTGTGCAGCAGGTGGGGAAACTGAGGCACGGGTGTGGAAGCAGCCTTGTCAGAGGGGGTGGCAGTGCCACCTGAAGTGGTGACAAGCTTTGTTCTCCTTTTATTGCTTGGCACTGATGAGTGGCTTTGCTCTCCCTGCCTTCACCACCTGCCCCAGCCCTGGCACAGCTCTGCACCAGGGGGTCCCTGCAGGGAAGCTGCAGCCTGGGCTGACTGAAATTTCAATCCATCAGGGATGTTTGACCATCCTGGCTGGGCAGGACCAGCCCACGGCCAGCACAGGGGACAGAGAAGCCGGGCAGGGTCCCCTCCAGGCACGTGCATCACCCAGCACATGACTTCAGCAGAGCTCTGCAGCATTGCAGCTTGGATTTTCCTGTGGGGGTTTTGTCCCTGGTTTTTTTTTTTTTTTTCCCCTCTTTCCCTTCATTGTCTTTTGTGGCAGGGCAGGTTTCTTGCTGAGTGTCTCTGAGGTCTGCAGCGGCGACGAAAAGGATTAGCACAAGCAGAGCATGTAGGCTTTAGAGAACAGAGCAGAGTTTGGTTTCAACATCTAATTCAATTTGTTCTGCCGAGATTGAAATATGAAATGGTTGCCAGTCAAACGTTCAAAGGGGGAGGAGGGAGGAAAGAAGAGAGGGAGCCTTCTCAAATTTAAATTTTAATGAAAATTAATTTAACCCTTTGATATGTTTTAAAACATGTTATTTCCCAGGCTGGGAACAGGCTGGAAAACATTCATGAGGGTTTTTTTTTTTTCCCTGTACCTTCAAACATAATGAAGATTTTCTTTTTCCCTTAATGATACTTATCTTGTGGAGCAGTTTGACATTGGTTAATTTTTCAGGCAATTTGATATCAAGGAAATCTGTTTGATGTGAGCAGGGGGGGGCTGTGTATGTGTACACAGATATATATGTGCCTGGACATTAATTATGGAAGTGCTGAGCACAGCTCTGGAGAACAGTTGGAGTTAATTCCTGCTCCACTTCTTTGTTACGTATTGAGAATCCCACACGTTGCACCCCTAAAATTACAGCAGGAATTTTCCAAAAACGAGCATACACCTGAATGAAAATGATCACTTAAGTAGGTCTGCAGAAATTCAGCACTCCCCACTGGCTGGTTCCTTTTTTTCCCCCTGATCTGAAGCAATCCTAATGATAAAATAATGCAAACTCTCTTACCTGTGCAGGGAGCCAAAGCAGGGAACAGCCTCCCCCTGGTCCTTAACCCTGGCAGTGCTGCTGCAATGCTCTTGTTTGCTCTGGGAGGGGCAATGGTTTCTTTTCTGTTATTCTGGAAGGTTTTGTCTGTCCCAGATGATTGCACACTGATGGTTGTACCTGGGCTGGGATGAGCTGCAGCCCTGTCCCCCTCATTTTGACACCCCAGGGTTGGTGTGCCTGTCACCCCTCGGCTGCCCTGAGCACAGCTGGGCACAGGGAGGGTGTGATGCTCATCTGGGTGTCCTTTTTGGGGTGTGAGTGCTGTAGGCAGGCTGTGCTGGTGGCAAAGATGAGTAGCTCCAAGCCAGAGCCATCCCTCAGCCCTGGCTCTGCCACCCCAGTGGGCTCTGGGGCGCTCTGGGCTGTGCTCAGCCTCAGCTCTCCCCACCACAGAGCTCACACGAGTGGTTTGCACTCACTGCTGCCTGCTGGGGTACACTGCAGGGTCCCTGGGGGGCTGAAGTCCATGCCTTGGCCCCTGGGTTCCTGTCAGGTTGTGACAGCTTCATCCAGGGTGAGCTGGACAGGAGCAGGAGCTGCGGCGGCTGCAGCTGCTCCCCAGGCACGCTGAGATCCCCCTCCCCAGGGCCAGCTCTGCAATTGGATTAGGATATTATTCAAATGCAGCTTTTTTACTGAATGAGAGGGTGAAGGGGGTTTAATGTAGAAGCAGCTCTCCCTCATTGCTGCCTGTTGCCTGAGGCCTGTGTGGGCTTTTGTCTCCTTAGGGGGACAGCGGGCAAAGCAAGGCAAGATCTCCAGGGAGCCTGGGTCTGCTGGGCACTGCCAGCCCCTCTGCTCTGCCACAGAGCCCTGTGAGTGCCCAAAGTGACCCATTCCCTTTGGGAAACTCCTGCCCACCGTCTGTGTTTTCCTCTCTGTCCCACAGGAGAAGGCAGGAGAGCTGGCAGGGACAGGCAGGCAGCGCCTGTGAGCTCTTGGTGGTTTCCATCCATCACCACTGCCCTGCTCCTGCCTGCAGTTCAGGAATTCCAGTTCTCATCCCTTCAGTCCCATCTCACCTCGCCTTCCCCCCGAGTTCAGCTCATGGAATGAGGTCTGGGGAGCACTTAAGGGCCAAGCAAGCACCACAAATGCCATCCACCCACCCTTTGCCAGGGCTGCAGGGAGACCTTGCATCCCCCGTGTCCCACCTGCTGCTTTCCAGCCCAGCTGCTGGCTCCAGGAGCTCTGGAATCTCCAGAGGGACGTTCAGGCTGGACTTCAGGAAGAATTTACAAATGCAGATTGAGAGATTTCACCTGGGTGCTGGCTGGGAGATCTGGGGAGCTTCTCCTTAATCACAGAATCCCAGGAGAAGCTGATTTGTGGGACCAATATTCCAACACATCTGGACTTCACCCTGGGTCACAGCACGAGCAGTGCTTGGCACCACATTCCAACTTCCACCAGCACATTCCAGCTTCCACCAGGGCATTCCAGCATCCAGCAGCACCTTCCTCAGCAGGAAATAACAGGAGGAGGAGGAGGCAGTGTGCAGCTTCCCTGACTGAGGCACTCTGCCTCCTGTTTTCCCTAAATGTATGCATTGGAGAGGAAGAGAAATCGCATGGCCGGGCTTGAGATCTCAGCCTTCGCCAGCCATGAATAATAATCAGGCTCAGTAATTCACGGCAAATAGGGATCCAAATTGGCTAATCAGGGAGGCTTTCACCCCAAACTGGAGCTGGGAAGGGAGGCAGAGCAGGAGCAGACGTTGTGCACGGTGTGACCTGAATCGGTGACAGGCGGGAGGTGATGCCAGCACAGAGCAGGGAGGTGGGAAGGATCCTGGAGCAGGGAGTGCCTCATCTCCCCTGGGAGCTGCAGGAGCACAGTCCCTACGTTCCACAGGCCATAATTAGTGCCATGTAATTAGGCTTGTCTCTCTGTTCCAGCCCCAGGACAGTGGTGGGCTGCTGGGGATGAGTGTGGACATGGGGGGTACAGAGCCAGCGTCACCGTGTCCCCACATGTGACATCATCCCCAGCTCAGGGTTTAGCAAAGCTGGGACAGAGTGAGGGCAACAAGGGCTGTGGTGTGTGTCAGGAGAGATGATCTGGAGGGAAAAAGGTTTTCTTCGTGTTCCCTCAACTAAAATTTGGTGTTTTGTGGTTAATTTTCTCCTGCAAGAGCAAGCGGGGCAGCGGCAGGAGCTGTGCTCAGGGGCTGTGGGGTGGGGCTGGGGGTCTGACAGGGAGGGAACATCCCATGGACACCCCTGGGAGCAGGAATGGCTCCCATGGGCACCCCTGGGAGCAGGAATGGCTCCCATGGACACCCCTGGGAGCAGGAATGGCTCCCATGGACACCCCTGGGAGCAGGAATGGCTCCCAAGTGCCCAGCACTGGACAGTGCAGTGACAGGCAGAGTCCTTCCCAACAAATACTCTTCCAGCAGCATCTGGAGGCACTGTTAGACCAAGTGAAGAGAAAATCATGGAAAAACCCCTCAGCCCAGACCCCCTGCAGAGCTCAGCCTATGATTTGGGCTGTTTAAATACTGGGAGTGGGAGCTGGAAGTGCAGCTGAGGAGGAGCTGGAGGAAGGCTGCCCCTGCCCAGGTGTTCTGCAGCTGCTGAATGACTTCTGAAATTGAGGAGGAACCTCCAGGCACGTTCCCAGTGCCCTCAGCTCCCCTGCATGGAGCAGCACAAGGGCTGGAGAGCCCCATGCTGCTGCTTGCCTCCTTTTCCTGCTCTCCCAGCCCTGCTGGCCTGCAGGTTTGCATTCAGCTAAACCACAGCACCCCTGTCCAGGGGCCATTTCCCTCCTTCCCTTTCTCCAGCTCTCCCCTCCACTGGATTAAGAACACTCAGGAAGTTCAGCACATTGCAGGGATGGAGCAAACCAACCCCATTGAGCTCCCTTTCCTCTGGGGCTTGTGGCAGAGGTTTGGGATGTGCAGTGCTTTTCCTTGGGCTGTTTGATGCCTCAGCAGCTCAAAGCTGATGGCCAGAACCTCCCCATCCCTTCCCTACAGCTTCAATCCTCCCTCACAGCCCAAAACTGGAGATGAGGCTTAGCAGGGGTGACAAGGACAGCTTTAGAAGCCCTGAGAGATGGAGAGAAAAGCAGGGTCCTGCCTTTCCCACCCCAAATCTTCCTGGAGGTGAGTGTAGCTCCTGTTGGCAGCCTGGTGCTGCTGGGGCTGAGAAATCCAGGGCTTTTCTGCTTCATCAGCTTACAAACTAGACCACAAAAGGAAAAAATCTCTCCAGGAGAGATCTGGGGCAAGGCAGCCATCCCCTCAGAGCCACTCTCTGCCCTCAAAACCTGGCAGCAAAGCCCAGGCCTAACCTCAGCCTCAGCAAGGCTGGGCCCACACTGCAGCTTCACACCTGGCTGGGACAAGTGTTTTGGGCAAAGCATTAATTTTTGCATTTTGTGGTCTGATTTTGAGCTGATAACACGGAAAACTTTTGAATTTCTCCTCTCCCTCAAGCTCTGGGTGAGTGTGTGGGATGAGCTGCTGCCATGGGCTCAGCCTGAGGCAGGACCCCCCTCCAGCCCAGGGCTGGGAGTGTCCTGCTGGATCTGAATTAACCTGGGTTTTTCAACAGAGCCAGCACAGGCAGAGACACCCCATGGGATTGCTTTGGTGACCCCAGAGTCTCTGTGACACCCAGTGGGGAGGCAGGAACAGGCAGATTGCAGGCAGGAGCTGCTTTAATTCCTTTTTCAGCCCAACTCAGCCCGGTGTGACAGCCCCAGGAAGCAGCAGGGAGGAAGGACTGTGCCAGGAGCAATCCCAGCCAGGTGGCTGCAGAGGCATCAGCCCGGGGGTTCACAGCCCATCCTGCCCCCCAGCAGGATAAACAGGGCAGGCACATCACCCCTGGCAGCTGCAGAGCAGGAGCTCCTCCTGCCAGAGATCCGTGCTGGAAAACAAAACCTGGGAAGTTTCTTACTGTGATTTAAACACTGAGAAACCAAGTCAGCCCGGTGTGGTTTCAGCTGGGGGTCTGCAGACCTGGCAGGCAGCAGGAGGAGGCCCCAGCAGGCAGGAGCCTTGGACTTCGTTAGGATTCAGCCCTTGGATCTCTCCTTTCCCTCTGATGCCTGAGTGTGATTGACACTTACAAATTACCCAGCCAAAAGTGTCGAGTCTTTGACCCCTGAGTAACATCTTTGGCAAGCCTGAGATTTGCCAGCATTTTGTCATCTAATTACTACAAATCCCTTGAAAATTCACTGGCTGGTGAATTTTTAATGCGGGACAATTTCAATGTGATGCATCGCCCAGATGGGCACGCGCGGGCTCCTTCCCTCTCCCCCCGCCGCCGCTTCCCTGCCCGCCCTTCTCCTGCTTCCCTCCTTTCTTTGCTCCCCTTCCTCCCCCATCCCATTCCTTATCTCCCTCCTGCCTCTGTGCAGCTGGATCTGTGGAAGTGCTCTGGGATCTCAGCCCCTCCTGGGCTCCCCAAGCCCAGCTCGGTGTCCCCTCGCTCTCTTGCTACATGGAATTAATTTTTTTCTCCCCCACCTTCTCAGGTCTCTGGCTGATGGATGGAGCAGGAGAAGCCTCCATGAGGAGCCAGCCCACTTGTTGCCAGCAGAGTCCACTCATCCTGGGAACCCAAGGGCTGATTTATGCCTTGTGTCCAGGTCCTGGAATTTCCCAGCCTTTGAGACAGATTTTAAATTCAGAGTGGAAGGAAAACCCTTGTCTGCTGGCAGCTCCTGAGCATCACTTCTTAAATCCAGGCAGGGAGTGATTGCCTTCGTGTCAGCCCAACCTGAGGGAAGAGGAACCTGGAGCAATGGACACTTCCCTGCTGACCTGGGCACTCTGACAGAACCTGCCCTTAGCATCTGAATTAAATAATTCCTGTACATTAAAACCCACATTCTGTACAGTAAAAACCAGATTTTTAGTTTCCCAAACTGAGCCACGGCTGGGTTTTGTTTGGCTTTGTTTCTTCTCCACAGCCAGGTAGTTTTTTGGGCCGATGGGGAGATAAGAGCATTTTCGGGGGGAGGCCTGGGCTTTGCCGTGCTGGGCTTTGTGCCTGTGTCATTTCTGTCCCCACTCCCAGGCAGTCGCCTCCTGTCTCTCCCTTTCCCAGCTTTCAAAGGGAAAGAGGCTTTGCTTTTCAACCAGGGTACTGCTTTACATATGTAGGCAGCTGATAAAGTATTTTCACTTCGCCCCTTTCCCCTCTGGGAATCGCTGTCTTACGGCAAAACTGTTTTGTCTGACAAGGGCTGCAACAGATTACACGTGTTGGCTGCAAACACGGGGCCTTTTTTTACCCCCCTCCCCCCCCCTCTTTTTTTTTTTTTTCTCTTTAGAAGAAAATAAATCTTTATCTCTGCAGTGCCAGGAGGAGCTCTGCCTTTTGCCTCCAGCCCCCAGGAGCAGCCCCGTGTTGGGATCTGCTGGTGGCATCAGGCCCCCTGGGTGGTGCCTCTGGCCAGATTGGTTTTCTCACCGAGGTTAATTTGAGCCTGGATCCATGAAAATGCCACTGATTCCATCAGGGCTGAGCACTTCAGATGGGCTGGCTCAGGGTTTGGGGTGGGAGATTTTAGGAGCCCTCAGCATCTGAAAGTGCAGCAGCCACAGCATCCCTGGAGGTCAGGGGCACTCAGAGTGCTGCTGAGGGTCAAGCTCCCAGTGTCACACTGACAGCCACGGCAGAGAACCACGTTTGATCAGCTCAGGGACATCCAGGACACCCCTTTCCAACCCAAGGGCCAAGGGTTTCTCCCATCTCCAGCTGGATGCAAGTTGGGATAGGTTTACAATTTGCTTTTCAAATCATCTGTTCGGGTATTGAAAACCTTAAAAGCCTCAGGTAGAGCCAGCAGGGGGTGAGCAGAGCTGAGAAACCCCTGCCCAGATTTGTCCCTTGGCTCCATCTCCTGAGCTGCCCCTTCCAAAAAATGTCCCTTGTCCTCCCAGCAGGCCTGGCACCTGAAGGGAAGGGCTGGGGGAAGGTGGGGTCAAGCACCAGGGATGAAGGGAACACCAGGATCAGGGATGTTTGGCTGCTCAGAAGCTGCATACCAGAGCTGAGACGTGTCCAGATTTCAGAGGGAGAAAAATGAGGACCCTGCAGTGCCTTGGAATGGGCACTCAAAACTGGGGGTGCCAGAGGAGGGTTTGGAGGAGAGGAGCCCTGGGAGGGGGCAGCTCATCACCAACTCATCCAGGCAGTGCTTTAAAGGAGAAACACAAAAAATGTAGGGATGGATTTGAAGGAGTAGGAGCTGGAGTCACCCCAGGGTGCCTGGGAGTATCCAGCAGTGCCAGCAGCTCTCCCTGTGCCACCACTGATGGACACCTGCCTGCCCCCAGAGACCTGAGGGGACCCCAGCTCTGAGCTTTGGGCACCTTCCTGAGCTCTGACCCAGGGGGAAGCCTCAAGCACTGGATCCACCCAGCCTGGGGGGATTTCACTGGCATTCCTGGGAACAAGGACCCTCAGCAGCACAGTCTGGCTCTGGGCACCTTGTACTGGGCATTCCCACACCAAAGGATCCCCAGAAGTGATGAGAATCCTTACCTGCTCTTTTCCAAATTCTCCCTTTTTTCCCCCCATTTGCACACCTTCACTCACAGAATCCCATCGAAGCAGCAGGTCTGGGCCCATGGAGCACTTTGCTTGCCCCAAATTGTTTGTGGAGGTAATTCCCTGGGTGCTCATGCAGCTCCCCTGAGCTGTGGCAGAATAAACATAAAAACACCTCAGTTTTTCCCTGGGGTCTCTGGTTCCTGGCCAAACCCTTGCCAGGACTGATTTCCCCCAGGATGTTATTCCCAGTGAGAGCCACGGCTGTGCCAGAGCCAGCCCTGCTGGGTTTTGACATCTCAGGGCTGGCTTGGGCCCCACTGCAGGCTCATCTGTGGTGAAACCTGCCCTGGCAGTGCTGAGCCAGGCCAGCCCAGGGCCTGTGCCATCCGTGGGGCAGGGACTGGGAGAACCACGGGTGGAAAACACTGGAGGAGCCAGCTGAGAGCGACCCTTCCTGGGCTGCCTCCTCTCCTGGTCTGTGCTTGTCCCTCAGTCCAGCCCATGCCATTCTGGGGACATCCTTTGTGCCCTTTTCCAGCTTCTCCGTGCCCCACCAGAGCCAGGGATGGGCACTGCATCCTCCCCTGCCCATCTGGGTGCAGCTCTGGTCTATCCCATGGGCTTTTTTCCATCTTTTCCAAGGATCACCTGAAGGGAAGGGCCCCAGACTCCTGTTCCTTGCAGAGCCAGGCCTGACCTGCTCCTGACAGCCAGGGGAGCGTGGTGGGACCGTCAGCCCAGGGCACTGGGTGACACTGCTGGCTTGGACAGGGCCACCTGCCCCCCAGCACCTCCCCAGGGTGTCCCCAAGGCTGGGAACACCCCGGTGCCCCTGGCACTCTGTGATCCCCCTGCTCCCATCGTGCCTGGGTGAGGAAGGAGTGATTAGTGCCGCTGGCTCCAGCAGGCAATGCCCAAATGTCAGGGGATGCAAAGTTATTAACACCTGGGTTTATTCAGAGTATCTGTGTGTGAGAGGAAATTTGGGGGGGTGAATCCAGCCTCAAAGCACCCAGAAAAGTCCCTTCCCCTGGCTGTGCTGCCCTTCTGCTGCCTGCCTCAGTTTCCCTTCCATCACCTCTGTGAGGGGCCCACCACATCCTCCGTGGGGAAAATCCCAGGGGTCTGTGAGGGGGGGGTCAGATCCTGCCCCGAGGGGTGCAAAGCATCCCTGGTTTCACCAGCTGGGGTGGGCAAGGGTGGCTCAGCAGCCAAGGAAAACCGTCTGCTCCCATTTAGAGCTTAAATCCAGAGCAGCTGGAGGGAGCTGTCCTTGCTTGGGTGCCCATCCAAGTGCTCCCACACTCCCAGGGCTGGGTGCCCGATGCTCTGGGCAGGTTTTTGGGGCACAGGCAGGCAGAGGATCCTGCAGCAGGACTGTGCTGCAGCCTGCTTCCCATCCCTGCTCCGAGCAGGAGAGGGAGAGAGCGGGAGGGAAAGGACGTGTCAAATCAATCATATTTAAACAAAAGCCTCTTCGGCCCAAGGGCCCTTTTAAAAGCTGCTTATTTAATTAAAAGTCCCATTTTCCATATTTATGGCCCTTATTCAGTTAAATATTAACCGCCTGGGCCAGGGCTGGTTTATTCTTTGGGAAGAGGCAGAGTTGGGAGGTTCATTAGGGGTTTATCAGGCAGATGGATGGATGGAGGGAAGGATGGGTGTGGGACAGCTCATGTGGGCTCCTGACGGTGCCTGGGGACTGTGGGGATGACACCACCACTGCCCTGTCACCTTCCAGCAGGACACAGGGCTAAAAACAGGGAATGGGGCTGTTGGGATGGTGTGGGAGATGAGCAGGGACAGCTCCTGCAGGAAACTGCCTGAAACACATCACCAGGCCCAGCTCAGGCACCCAGCTCCCCTGAGCTGTGGCAGAATAAACATAAAAACACCTCAGTTTTTCCCTGGGGTCTCTGGTTCCTGGCCAAACCCTTGCCAGGACTGATTTCCCCCAGGATGTTATTCCGTGAGAGCCACGGCTGTGCCAGAGCCAGCCCTGCTGGGTTTTGACATCTCAGGGCTGGCTTGGGCCCCACTGCAGGCTCATCTGCGGTGTCACTGCTCCAGGCTGGCCTCTGGGACCTGGGGACAAGGACCTTGGGGGCTCCTGGGGCTCATGGAGGGGGCCAGAGCAGCTCAGCTGGCTGCAGTGAGCCAGGGTGGCTCTGGAAGATGGGGAAGGAGGAGAAGCTGGAGTTCCTTTGGAGTTTGGGTTGGAAGGGACCTTCCAGGCCAGGTGGTTCCAGCCCGGCCACGGGCAGGGACACCTTGCCATGAAGGGGGGAAGGGAAGACCCTGGAGCAGAGGGGCAGCTGTGCTCCAGAAGGGATCCATGGGACCAATCCCACACCTGGCTGGGCCCCTGCTGTGGTGCGGAGGGGGATCCTGGCAGGAGGGGCTGCGGTGTCCCCTCAGGGCTGGGTCCTGCAGGACACCCTGCTTTGGATGTGCTGGGACACCCCTGAGAACGCTGCAGGACAGACCAAAACCTTGCTCTGAGCTCTGTCCATCCTTCTCCCGTCAGTTTTTGGGGAGCCAGCCCGTGCAGCTCCACTCCCGGCGTGGCAGGGAATGCAGGGGGGGTGACGGGGAGCATCACCAACACAAAGCCAGCCCTCCTTTCCCCTTCCAGCCCGAATCACGGGACACCGAGCAGGCAGCGGAGCCCGCGGGGACCCTGCCCTGGGAGGGCGGCGCTGGATGGGCAGGGAATGAAACGGAGCCGGTGATTTCCTCCGGGGAGCGGGGCAGCCAGGAGAGTGGGGGTTGGCTGCCGGGGAGGGGGGTGGTGGCAGGAGAGGGAGAGACACCGGGTTATCAGAGAAGTGTGAAGACAATAATGCAATCTGACATTTCTGAAATGAGACCCCCCGGTTGCCCTGGCAACGGCTCACGTGGGACCAGCTCCCGGGAGACGGCTCCGAGATGTGCTATAAATGATGTTTGATTAGAATTTAAATCATTTAGGCGGAGAGAAGATAGGCCTTTTGTCAGCGCGGGGACCCGCGGGGGTCACCCACCCAGCAGCTGCCAGCTCGGGGACCGCGCCCAGGGGTCACCCCGGGGATGGATCGTGCCCCTGCCGGGCTGCTGACCCTTCCTGCCGGGACAAGAGGCAGCTCCGGGCGGCAGCGAGCCCGGCACGGGAGCAGCTCGGGCCCGTCTGAGCCCTGGGGATGGACCTGGCATCCCGGCGGTGTCACCGGAGCTTTGGTTTCTCCCCAGCTGGGGCAAAGCCGCCAAAACTCTGCCATGGCTTCTGCCAGCTGAGAGCCTTGGCTTTTGCCGTGCTCTAATTGAGATAGTGACACTTCACAATTAATTCTGCCTGCCTGAAAGTTTCCTTCAGGTGCGGAGAATGGTGTCACCTGCAAGGGGAGTGAGTCCCCTTCCCCAGCTGCCTCGGGGAATGTGTCCAGGTTTTCCAGACCACAGCCTGGTGAATTCTCCAGCATCCAGAGCTGCTTGAGGGCAGGAATTTTGCTGGACAGCCATCTCCTGAGCATTCCTTGCTGCCTGGCACACACAGCCAGGCCTTTTTTTGCTGTACCAAGCCTTCCTTGGGTGAAATCCACTCCCTTCACTCTGGGGACATTCAGGGCTTCACACACGGGGCCAGTGCCAGTGCCAGCAGCCCTGGTTTCTGTTCTGCCATGCCCGGAGCTGCTGGGTTTGGGGGGTGGAAGCTCCAGGTAACAAGAGCAGGGTGGCCTCATCTCAGGGTAAGGGCTCTGCTGGGCTGGAGCACAGAGGGGTCGGGGTCACCCCAGTGCTAATGAGGACACCAGCCCAGATGTCATTGCCCAGCTGGGTCAGGAGATGGCTTAGAGGCATCTGGATCTTCTTCAGAGGTGTCATGGGTGGTGGCACCAATGATACCTTAGGTTTTAGCTTTTATGTTTTTAGATTCTGTGCTGTTTCAGTGGGTAGTTTTAGGTTTCATGTTAAGTGCTACTGAGTTCACAGAGCAGAGAGACAAAACAATTCCTTCTCCAGATTAATACCAAGGACAACTTTAAGGCCCAAGAATAAAACCAACAGTGAAGTGAAGTGAAGTGAAGAGAGAAAAACAAGGAGGATGGAGCTTCATAACCTGGAGCTGTAATTGGACAATTAACTCCAATATGCTAATGGACCAAAAATTATAAAGTGTGGGACCTTGTGATCAGGTGTCCATTTGTGACCATTTTGTGGCATCTTGGGCATGGCCCAGCTGGACTCTTGTGCTGCCCAGGTGTGCCCAGTGAGGCCTTTTAATAAATCCCTGCTTTATCCTCTTGCTCTGCCTGGTCTCTGTTCCAGGTCAGCCTCCAGCAGGCATCACCATCAGAGTCAAGAGGCTACCCCATTTTGGGAAGATTTGAGAAGTTGTTTATTTGCTTTAACATCAACCAGCCTGGGCCCTGGGCTGAGAGTGATGCCTTCTGTTTTGTCTCTCTACTTTGTGAAAAGAACACAGCATTTAATATGAAACCTCAAACTACCCACTAAAACAGCACAGAACCTAAAGAATATAAAAGCTAAAACTTAAGCCATCAGGGCTGAGTGAGGAACAGAAGTGCCTTGTTCCCCAGCTGGTGTTAGAAGCAAACCAGCAGCTGGGCACAGGCCCTTTTCCTGGAAAATTTTAACATCCCTTGCTCTTTAATGCCATGATTTAGATCCAATGAATCTTTAGAGCTTGCTTTTCAACTCCCCAAAAAATGCCATCTGATCATGAAATTAGAGCTAAACTAATAAGTCTCAACAAATATTAATCTAATGAATTTAGCTTCTTTCTGTTTGTGGACCAGCAAAGAGGGGAATTGCAATGTTCTCATATGTATTAATTATGTGAATGGATTCAACAAACCTTTCCTGACTGCTTTGGGTGCGAGCCTTGGTCATGAATATTCTGAGTTTTGTTTCGTGGTTGTGACCACCCTGTACATTCAACAGCAGTTTTGGGGTAAGAAATCAACCAGGGGGAGTCTGGATCTTAAAATTATTAAAGGATTTGTGTTGGGAGGGACTTTGAAGACCCTGTGGTGGGCAAGGACACCTTCCACCAGAGCAGGTTGCTCCAAGCCCATCCAACCTGGTCTTGTCTTACAAGCTGTGAGCTTTGTGTAGAATTCCCCACTTCTGATGGTCTTTTACTTCAAAAGGACTCCGGGAGTCTGTAGGATGAGCTGGGTGGGAGGAGAAGCCTTGAGTGATGCAGGTTCTGGACGTGCACATGTTTTGGGGTGAGGGATGCACAGGGCTGGGCTTGGGGGCTGGAAGAAGCTCCTGGACACCTCTGGGTGGTTTTGGTGGGAATTTCCACGACTGTGAAATCACTGGTGAACATCTGTGGTATCTCCAGCCACATCTGGGATGTTGCCCTGGGATTTATTGGCAGATTTGGAGCAGTGGTGAGCTCCTCCTCATCTGGGCAGGGCAGTGTTGGGGCTGCTCCCCAAACCAAGCCCTGCCAGCCCGAACTCACTGCTCCTTGTGTGGGGCTGCAGAGCCAGCCCAGCTCAGGGCTGCAGGGGGGCGGCCAGAAAACCACAGGGTCCTGCTCAGCTGGAGCCCTCCTTCCACAGCTGTGCCTCTGGAATGGGCTCTGGAGCAGGAGCTGCCCTGGGCAAGGTCCCTGTGTGCCTCCAGGGCCAGGGCAGGGCTGTCCCTCCTGGGCTGGAGCAGCCTTTGCACTGAAGGGGCTCCACTGGGCTCTGGGGCCCCTCTTCTGGCAGGAGGCCTGGGCAGCAGAGCGAGGGCTGGCACGGGGGCTTTGGGGCTGGGCTTGCCTCCTCCAGCCCATCCTTTGGGATTGGGGCAGCCCTGTTTGGGGACAGGGGCCGGGGGCTCTGCAGTGTGAGCAGCGGGGCCGTGCGGGGCTCGCCGTGGCTCTGATGGTGACACCTCGATAATTGGCACGAGCTGGAGTGCAAACCCAGGGCAGGAACGGGCTTGTCACCGCCTGGGAAGCGTCCTGCAGCTCGGCATGGACAGGACTTGCTACTTCTGGGCGGAGCCGGGAGGAAAAATAACGGAGTTTGTTCCACATCAGCNGATGAATGGGGATACAATTTAGCATCAGCCCAGGACACACCTGATCCACCTTCAGGCTTTGTGCCACTTCCCTGAAGGCAAAACTGCTTTTGTTGTGGTTGTTCTCCAGCAGCACTTTGCTTTTGGGGCTCCCCCTGCACACCCTGGGGACACTTCCCCGGGTGCCACCTGTGCCAGCCCCTGCATCCTCCTGGATGCTGATCCTGGGCAGACCATTAAGGAGCTGAAGTGGCCCAAGGTAATAAAGGCTGATCCAGAGCGGACATAAAACTCAATATATGGCTGTGTCTGATTAAAGACAAATTATTTTTGGCAAATATTAATGTTCCAGCAGGAGTGGCACAGCAGCCTCTTCAGCACTCCTGGGAACATCTCTTCATTTCCTTTCAGCTTTTCAGTTTGATGTTTGAAATACCCACCCAGGGCTGGGGCAGCCTTCTGTGGGAAAGGCCCCTGGAGCTGGGGACAAGGACAGGGAGTGGTGGCCCTTGTCACCTCCCTGGCACTGCCTGCTCCCTCTTCCCTGCCTGGAAATGTGGGGAAAAGCTGAGAGCTGCAGCACCTGGCTGGGTGTGGAGAGGGTTTCCCAACTGGGAAAATCCCTGCGCAGGGTGCTGGGAAGGTCAGAGCCTTTGTTTTTGTCACAAACCTCCTGGAAAGGAAAGAGGAGCTGCTGGATGCTGTAATCTTGGGAAAAGCTGCTCCTTGGGAAGGGTATAGTTGAGGGATGGTGCTGTTACACTGGTTTGCACTGGAAAAACCTGGAGAGGAACTGGTAATAAAGGCCTGGAGTGACAGGACACAGGGAATGGCCTTAAATCAACAGAGGGCAGGGCTAGATGGGATATTGGGAAGGAATTCCTGGCTGTGAGGGTGGGCAGACCCTGGCACAGGTGCCCAGAGCAGCTGTGGCTGCCCCTGGATCCCTGGCAGTGCCCAGGCCAAGTTGGACTTTGGGGCTTGGAGCAATCTGGAATAGTGGAAGGTGTCCCTGCCCATGAATGGGCTTGAAAGTCCCTTCCAACCCAACCCAATCCACAATTTCTGAGCCCCAAATCTGCAAACATCCCTGGCAGGGATGAGAAGTCCCTGCTCTGCTTCTGGGAAGGCTTTGAGCAAAGCACAGAGCCAAGAGCTGCTGCTGGGGCCAGTGACTGGCAGCACCTCTGTCTGCCTGGACCATCCCTGGAGCACCAAAGCCTGTGACCTCCTTGTGACCTGGGACATCTCCCGAGGAGGAAGAGCCACCTTTCCCCTTTGTCTGGCTCCTCACAGCTCTGGCTGATGGCAGGAGCGAGAGAGGGGGTGACAGACACTGGGACACTCAGGGCAGCAGCTCCTCTCACTGCCTGGAGCTCTTCTGCTCCCCGTGTCCCCCTTCCAGGTGTCCATTATTTCCCAGAACAAACCTGTGCTTAACCCTTCCCACACCCAACCACCTCCTGAACTCGCCTGATTTTCATCCTTTTTTGTTTGTTTGTTTTTAATATATTTTCTTCATCTCTAGACATTTGCTGCTTCCCCTCGTGCTAATGCAGGCATCTTCCATCACCAAAACGCCTCCGGGGCAGAGGCAAATGGCATCGATAGCTCTGCAGCCTGTCAGGAGCGCGTCCCTGCCAGAGAGCGCCGGGAGGAGGGACAGCGGGACCCCGGGGGCAGATGGGGCCGCTCCTGCTCCGCCACCCCTCGCCAGCAGCAGCTCCAGCCCCTCCGTGCCTCTCGGCTCAGCCACCCTCTGACCCCTCGAGGCTGCAATTCCTTCTCTTTCCCCCTTTTTCCTTGGAATATCTCCTCGTCCCAGAGCTGTTTGCGCCTTTTGCTCCAGCCCTTTGGCTCGTGAATATTCAGGCAGGGTGCCCAGGTTCGGGCTGGTTGGGGCTGGAAGAGCCTCCCGGGCGATCCCGGTGTCCTGGGGATGCGGCGAGCTGGGGTGAAAGGTGATGCACGGTGGGAAGGGAGAAGGAAATTGGTGTCTGGCAAAGCAAACCCATTTCTGCAATTGTCTCGCAGCTCCAGAGCAGAAATCCCTTCATTTCTCCGTGGGAAATGGGGGGATGGATGCGTGTCGGGTCCTGCTGCGGCAGCCGTGCGTGACAGGAAGGGGATTTGGGTATTTTGGGGCTGTCCCACACCTGGCAGTGCCTTGAGGAAGTGGCACCAAGGCCCGAATCCATCCCGCGGGGTCTGCAGGGAATCCCCGCTCCTGCTGCCAGGGGTTGGGGACCTGGAGGGGCGGCGCGGGGTGGGAGTTCTGCCTGCTCGGGGTGACAGGAGACATCCAAAAACCGCCTCTGGAGGCACGGAGTGCTTGGATAGCCCCGCTCTGCCCCTGGGCTGTGCTTCCCAGCCCTCCTCCAGGTGAGGAATGTCCCTTAGCGTCCCCCACCCGCTTTTCCCCGTGAGCTGGGGATGCAGCAGTGCCCCAGATAATAAACAACCGGAGCTTAGTGAAGCTGTTCTGCCAAATTTACGCCCTTTCCCGGCGCACAGAGGGGGTGGCGGGAGCCGCGGCCGCTCCCCTTGATCGCCGCATCCATCACGGGGTACAAATGGCCGCGCTCCAGCAGGTATCGAGCGGGGACGGTGCCGGCTGTGTCAGCTCCCCTCGTCCATCACGGGCCGGGGACAGCGCTGGCAGCGAGCACCGGCAGCTCAGGGATGCTCTGGGAGCGGCGAGAAGCGCCAGGAGCCATCCCGCAGCCCCGCGGGGACCAGAGTGTCACCATGGCCGTGGCACAGGGTGGGCAGCGGCTGCGTCCCCCGCAGCCTTTTAAAGGGAGTTTTGCGGGGATTGCTGCCAACTCTGTGGAGCTCGGGAAGGCAGCATTGCTCCTCAATTATCTTGGAAGCCACGGTGCTTCCTTCTGTCTCCCAGCTCTTGTTTTGTCTCTGTTCCCATCTCCTCCTGCACGCACCATTCGAGTGCCTCTTACCTATTTATTTCCTCTAATGGCATCAGCCTACAAGTGGCTGAACAGTTAAAATGAACACCATCATGATGGGTTTCTCTTTTTTTTTTTCTTTCCCTTTGCATCCACTCTGGAAATAAGGATTTTTGCTCTCCTCTAGCTGCATTCCCAAGGGAATGGGCCTGTCCCTTTCCCTCTGTCCCCTTCTGAGAGAATGGCAGCCAAACTCCAGGAATGCAGGGAGGTCTGGAAATGCAGAGGTCTTGAAACGTGGTGCTCCTGTGCTTTTGGGGTGCAGGCTGGTGCCTGGAGGGAGCAGATCTTTGGTGTCTTCACCAAATAGAGCTGGAGGAGCAGTGCTGGGGCCCTCTGCCCACCCCTCCTGCAGAGAGAGGGGTTCTGGTGCAGAACAGGGAATCAAACGGGATTTTGGGCCAGAGGGAAGGGATTGTGTGAATCCCACCTACTGCTTGGTGCTCCCAGTGTTTTCCTGGCTTTTCTCAAAATCCCCTGCCTCCCATCCTGCTGGGATGGAGGTGGTGTGCTCCTGTGGGCAATGGGAACCAGGCTAGGATTCTGGTTCTGGGAGCACTGAGTGGCAGTGGGAAGCAGCTCCTGGCTGGGCTTCGGGGATGTTTTGGGGGACAAAGGATGGGGGGTTCAGCCTGGAACCACCCCTGGGGTGTGCTGGTGCTGACACAGGCTGCTGTGACCCCGAGGTTTCCCTGCACCCTATAAATCCATATCCTCATGTGCCACTTGCCTTAGAGGTTAATGCAGCTCTGCTCCCCCAAGTTTATTGCTCATAAGTCCAGACCAACCTCAGACCCCCAAAAATGTTGATTTCCCCTTTCTGAACTATTTTTCTCTGGTGCTGGCAACCAATAACTGCAGCATCCCAAACCTGGTCAGGGGGTGAGGGACCTTCCTCCTCAAGCCAGGCTGAAGGAGGGAAAACCAAATGAGATTGCAAACAAACCTCTTGTAATTTATGGGGTGAACAGAAACAGCTCTGCTGGATTTGAAGGAAACAGAAAACATTGCCAGGCCAAAGCTCTGTGAAGGAAGTCGCCTTTCTGCTGTTCCTTCCTTCTCCACACTGTCCCCAAACAAACCATGAGCATTTGTTTAGGGACACAAAAAAGCTACAAGACTTTAACACTCGGAATGAAGCGATTGCTGAGTGCAGTGTTTGGGAGAGGTGGGAATCAGCTGCTGGAGGAGACCCAGCCCCTCCAGCCAGGCCTGCCTGGCCCAGCTGGTGCCAGGGGCTGGGGATCATTTCCATGGTGGCAGCTGCTGGCCCTCCGTGGGACCCCAGGCGGGCAGGATCCCCACCCGTGACCTCAGGGATTCACTGGGGGTGATGCTGCACAGCAGGGACAGGGAAAATTCCCACTGTTCTGCTGGGATAAACGGGATTTGGGGGAGATCTGGATGGTGTTGTGGGGTGGTCCTCTTGTCCCCTTAGCCCAGACCCTGCACCCCAGCCCTCATCCAGCCCCAGCCCTGGCGCTCCCGGCTGCAGGCTGGGCTGCTCCGAGCTGTTCCTGCCCCGGGCTGCCTCTCCCGCCCTGGCTGGGTGTGCTCCAGCCCCGTCCTCCCCCACGGCTCTGCTTTCCTGCTTCTTCCCTCACAGCTGCTTTCTCCTTCTGCTCCTGCTCCCCTCTCGCTCCCTCCACTCTGCCTCAGAGACACACATAACTCTCCCGTGAAATATATACAGTGTAAATATATAAAAAGCCGGCGTTTGCCTGCTGCTTATGTATTCATGAAATAGTAAATAAATTTTATGGGATAATGTGAAGGCTGCCAGGGAGCAGGAGGATGAAAACTAACCCCTAATGAGGCTCCGTGTCAGTTTGGCACACTCGGGATCGATCTGCCGCTTCCATTTAGCGCCCGAGCGTGGGGGGGGAGGAGGCGCTTCCCCGGCGTGGCCTCGGCAGCGACGCCGCGGTGACGGTCACAGGGTCACGGGCTCGGCGGGGCAGGACCGGGCTGGGGCTGGCTCAGGGGGAC
>VZTB01000125.1:150831-192474 GCA_013397245.1 Thryothorus ludovicianus | reverse complement strand
GGGCTGTCAGGGCACGGTGAGGACAGAGGGGACACGGCAGGGATGGCAGGGCACGGCGAGGGCAGAGCGGACACGGCAGGGATGACGGGGCACGGGAAGGACACAGGGGACACGGCACCCTGGAGAGCTCAGGCGCTCCCTGCGGGATGCATCCTGAGGGATGCGCCGGGGCCAGGCGGGAGCGGCGAACGGCAGAGGGGGCTGCAGGTCAGGAGGAGCGGGGACATCGCAGGGACACGGCAAGGGACACCGCTGGGGACAGGCACGGAGCAGCTCTAGGCTGCCAGGCCATGGAGAGGGGGGGCTGGATCTACCCCGGGCTGGGATGCAGCCGGGGGGCACTGAGGGCACCAGAATCCCGGGATTCAGTGGCAGCGCTGCCGCTCCTGTCGCTGCAAAACGCTGACATCTGTCCCCCACCGGGGCCCAGGTGGCTTCGCCAGAGTGGGGTCGGACCCCAAAAAGCACCAGGGTGGTCGGAGGCAGCCGGGGAGGCAGCTTGGCGCCGAGCGTTGCTGCTCCGAGCGTGTGCACACAAGGTGAGAGGAGCTGAATCGGTGATTTCCCCAGCGGGTTTCGCTCCCGCTTGCTGCAAAGTTGTGAACAAAATGACCGGCCATGCATTGAACGGGCTTACATCGCTCTCCATATGGAAATGAAGATAATCCAAGTCTCAGCTTTGTGTTCTCCAGGAGGGAGCAGGGAGGGAGCGGGGGGCCGGGGGGATGGGGCAGGCTGGGAGCTGGGGGATGCATCCTGCCCCAAACCTCCCTGCCTGCCTCCCTCCTCAGCCAGGCTTCAGCCCCAGCCAGCACTGCCACACTGGGGTGCCCAAGACTTTTTGGGGGCACATCAGCACCAGTTCCCAGCGCCTGGACAGCCCCACTTAAAGCTAACCCGAGCCTCCTGTCCTGACATCCCCTCTGGAATATTTAGTTGCATAATTCTCCCTCTCACACATATTGACACATACACACATCCCACCCACCCACGCCTGTTTGTTCCAAATAATAACAAAGAGGGATTATTCTCCCTAAACAAAGTCTTGCTAATTAGAGAGACTTTTTTTATTTGTCACTTGTAAAACCCTTGAAGTGCTGTTAACAACTCGTTTAACAAAGACAGAAAAACCCCAATGAGCAAATAAATAAATTATTTGGAATTATATCCGAAATGAAATCATCCTTCACTGGGCAGTTTTGGGGGCTGTGGTTTGAGTGTTTGTCTCTGGATGTTGTTTGGTTCGCTGGTGGAGAGGACGATATCCTGCAGTGTTGTGTTGGTTTATGCACTTTGCCTTTTATGTGGCTTGGTTTCAGTTCAGGTCCTCTCTTTTGGGTCTCTTTTTGCCGCACAAACCTGCAGGAACCCACCACTGGCATCAGGAAGAGCTGCTGGATCGGCCTCGAGGAGTAGGAGAGGGTCCCGGGGAAGATCAGGATCCTGCCCTGACTCTGTGTATTTATTATCTGTGTAGTATTTTTCATTTCCCTCGGCCACCCCGCAGGTGCCACTGGGACCCTCAGCGCTGAATGCCCCGCGCAGCCGGGACAGGGATGGGCGCACGGTGCCCTGGTGGCAGTGTCCTCACTGCGGGACGCGGGGGTGAAAGGCGGCCACAGGAGGTGAGCCCCGCGCTGGGGCACCCGTTCCAGCAGCAGGGAGAGCTTTTCCCTGTAGGAGCCATTCCCCAGGGCCCTGGGATGCTGCACTTCCAGCGTCATCCCAAAAAAGCCCTGTGGCTTCCGCAGCTTTCGGCCCGCTGTCCCCACACCCACCAGCAGGTCCCGGAGGGAGCACATCCTCAGCACCGGCTTTCCCCACCTTCCCCCGTGGATAAAATGCACATCCCGGCTTAGCTCGATGTCTTGGCTCCCCCTGTAGCCGGTGGAGAGAGAGGCACCCCCAGACCCCCCCCAGCAGAGGGGGGCCCGCTGCCAGCCAGGTCAGCCGGGGCTTCCCCGTGCCCTGCCAGCCCCCGCTGTCCCCCAGGTGCCACCAGCTCGGGCTGACCCAAACCCCTTCATTTTGGGGCTCCCTCCACCTACCCCAGCACGAGGCCACCTCCTTGGGGTGGCAAGCTGCAAGTGAGGGGATCACAGCCACTGTGGGGTACCCGTGCCCCTCAAATTGGAACAGGGGCGGCGCTGCCCAAGCCGGGCCAGAAATCGCCCCTGGCAGGGGTGAGGGCGGTCCTGCCGCCGCAGGTGCCGGTGCCACGCTCGGGGAGCCTTGGCACGATGGCAGGGACACGGAGCTGGCTGGAAATGGGGACAGCCTCTCGATCACACCACCCCGCGCTGGCAAATTGCCGTGACTTAACAAATTCCCGCTGCCGAGCTGAGCTGTGGAAATCGCTCCAGTGCACGTTCCCAGCCCCCTGCACATGTGCAGGCAGCGCTTTTCGCTTAAGCCACATTTTCCTGCGCCGCTTGCAAGGCGCCTGAGGGGTCACCTGGCTGCAGGGGATGGCGGTCAGCGGATCCCCAGCCAATGCCACCTCCCGCGGGACCCGGGCTCGGGCAGCTGGGCACGGTCCTGCACCCCCGGGGACGCTCCAGCCTCGGTGAGGGCTTCGGCTGAATCCCATCCCTATCCCTATCCCCATCCCCATCCCCGGCACCTCGCAGCACACAGGGCTTCTGGCAAGCACCTCATCCCTCTCCAGGCATTTGGGATTTTCTAGGATCGCTTTGTGCCTCGTGTGAGAACGCAGCAAAGCTTTGTAGTAGACCAGAGGGGTTTGGAGCAGAATCCCCTCCCCATCCTGAATTTTGGTTCCTTTAGGTGGGATGAGAGCTGCCTACATGGGATGGGCTGCTCCTTTCTTTCTTTCCCCAGAAGAAAAGGGGACAAAATCGAGCTGAGCATGAGACTTTACCCAGGGCTGGGGCAGCTTTTGTGTCCTGAGACAAGGCCTTGAGCGATCCCTGGAGAAAATCCCCCTCCCTCAGCAGGGAGCTCGTGTCACTCCGTGCCCCACACACCAGGGCCGGGAGGGGAGCACAGGCTGACAAATGGCCTGGGACAGACAGCTCAGAGATACTGGAGAAAAGCCATTTGTACACGTTCCTGAGCCCATGGACGTGGCAGGATCACACTCTACCCACACAGGAGCCGTTCCCACTGAGCTTGGTGTAGAAGAGAAGGGGATTTATGGCAGGGGTCCAACAAAACTCAGGATTAATGGGATGAGTTTCTAGAAATTAAGAAAGATGGACCAGCTCCTCCTCCAAGGGCTGAGCTCTGAGCCTGGGGACACCAGTGCTCAACCCCTCCTGTCACCCTGATTTTGGGGACAGGAGTAGCAGGGCCAGGCTGGCACCTACAGGCAGGAGCAGGCAGGTTTTGCAGAGGAGGGGAAGAGCTCATGTCTCCGAGGTCTGGGCCACACTGTGACAACGTGGGTGTGCACTGAGCCCTGTTGCAAAAATCAAGGCTGGCTGGTTAATTAAAGACTTGGGCCCCGAGATCTGCTTATTCAGGTCTGTGGCAGCACTGCCATAAAATTGTCACGCCCCATTTCCCGGCAGGGACTGAGGCAGCTCCTGGAGGAGCCGCTGGCTCCGTGTGGAAGGGGCTCCTCCGATCGCCCCGGGGCCATTTCTCATGTGCTGCAGCATCGCAGTCAGCTTTTGTCCTGGCCAAGCTCAGCAACAGCTTTCACCCTGCCCGGGTGGACCTCAAAGCCTGAATTGGAGCATCCATCCCTGCCTCCATCCCTCCATCCGTTTGTGAGGCCGTCCCCAGGAGAAAGCAGCCAGAAAACCTCGGACCTGCCACGATCTCCTCCCAGCCGCGTACAAACACAAACCCCCGCGGGCTGTGCCCGCCACCGAGTGCCACCCAGAGCTGGGGGGCTCTGGCTCCTCATCCACCCCAAACCAAGGGGTTTTCACCCAAATCTGGCTCGTTCCTGCAGAAGAAGGCAGCTCCCTCTGCCTGGACACCTCCGTTATTATCCCAGCCCCTCATTCCTCGGCTCCAGAGTCGCTCCCAGCCCCGCTCTGCACCACATGACCCCGGGAGGGGCGATTTGGGGTGGGAGAGAGCAGGGGAGGGGAGGGGAGGTGGGGAGGGGAGTTTGCCGTGTATGCTTTTTATTTCAGTAATTCTTTTATCTTGTTCTCGCACCCTGAACAGTATAAGCGTTCATCAAAGTAATTGACGTGGATGAAATTAGCGCTTCCTGCTATGTNTATCTCTTCTTCCACGAGAAGACAACAGAAGATAAGGCTGGGAGACAGTGGGGGGGGAGCCGAGAGGGGGGGATAAGGGAGAGGAGCCCAGCAGAGACCTCCGCCGTGGGTTGGGCGCCGAGCAGGAAGGGGCTGGGGGCTCTTTGTGCGTGGCTGCCCCGGCAGGCACAGGATCTGGGGGGAGATAATTTGGCTTTTCAGGGATGGGAGACACCGGGAAAGGGCAGAGAGGAACGTGGGGTCGTCCTTCCCCTCCCCACAGCACACCGCTGTGTTTGGAGAGGGCTGGGGCTGCTCTCGGAGGGCGGGGGTGTTCTCCTGGAGGAGGGACAGCTCCTGAAGTGATGGACACCCTTAGGGACACCGGACAGGGTGTGACAGCCCCTCCGTGCCCCTGGGGCTGCATCTGCAGTGCTTGGGAAGGCTGGGAACGGTGTGAACATCCCCAGTGGGAGCGGTGGGGTTGTGAGAAGGGCAAAGAAACACAGGTGTGGGCAGAGAGTGCTGCCAGGAGAAGATTTTGACTTTGGAGCTTCGTTTTCCCGGATTTAAGCCACTGAAAAGCAAAGCACCTCTGCTTGATCCCATCCTGCTGCTTCCCTCTGGCCACACAGAACACCCGGAGGATCCCTCTGCTCCCCCAGGGACCTGTCCCTTGTCCCAGCCCTGGCACGGCAGAGCCACGGCCGGCCCCGAGGTTTGAAGTCAATGCCAGGCTCCAGGGAAAGGTGCTGGGGGGAACAAAGCTTTGCCACGTGTCTCTTTTCCCAAAGAAAGGGGCAAAGGTGGCCTTGGAGAAGCACGTGGAATATCTCACGGGGTGAACAACAAACCAGCTTTTGATTGTTCCAAAGGCTTCAGGGAAATTCATTCACCCCCCTGTGCTGCCCTCAGTGCTGAGCCCCCTCGGAGGAGCCAGGCAGGGCCTGGGGGACGTCACCTGCTGATGCCACCACAGGGCTGGTTTAGCAAAGCCTGGCACCCCTGGCAGCAAAACCCCGCTCAGGGAGTGCTCAGGATACTCAGGGAAAGGGGGAAAACCTCCCAGAGAGCCATGAGGGTGGGAAAGAGACCCTGGGCAAGGAGCAGCTGCTGTTCACTGGGGTGACCGGGGGTGGTTTTATATCTCATCTCTGGATATTTCATATAGAAAGGCTGAAACAGGGGGATGCAGAAAGTAATTATCCCAAATTTCCCACCTCGTGCTGAGTAGGGCTGGGCATGGAGCGGAAAGCCAGGGAGGAGGGGCCAGGAGATGGATTTTGGGGGGAATTCATCCCTTCCCTGAGCACATCCCCGTGTGGAGCTGTGAGTAAAGATGAACATTTTGGCTCAGTTTCGAGGGAAAAATGTGGCTCAAATGAGCTTGTCTGGGTGATGGTGGTGGGTTCTTCACTTTGATTTACTGGGAGATGGTGGAGTGGAGCTCCTGCAAACCCCTCTCCCTCAGCAGCTTTGCAGAGGACAGGTTCTTCCTGTACGAGGTCCCCTCAGCCTTTAATTATTTTCTACAGGTTAAATCACAGATGCTGGAACCTTGTCCATACATTTCCAAGGATCTGGGCCCAGCACTTGTTCACACTGAGCTGAAAAATCCATGTTTAATGGCTAAAAATCCAGAGTGCCACTGGTGGCCTGGGGATTTCCCAGGTGGAGCTGAAGCCCCCACAGACCCCGAGGCTTTCCTTCAGTCTGGCTGTGTTGGTGAAATGCTCTGCTGGGTCAACACCACACCCCCAGCTCTCCTGGCTCCCCCAAATCCTGCTGTGGGACATTTCAGATCTTGCCAGTGCAGAGCCAATAAAATCTACGGTGACCACACATTAAAAATGACTCCTTAAAACACCATGGGGATGAGCCAGCCCAACCCCTTTGGCTTCCCACCATCCCAACAGCAGCTCAGGTCACCAGCAGAGCATCCTGCTCCTTCAGTTTTCCTGGGAACACCCACACCTGATCCCACATCACAAATCCCTGCCATCTGGGAAATAAGGAGCCATTCCCTGTTTCCCAGGGTGACGTTCCCTTGGGAAGGCTCCATTCAAACCCTTTGCTCCCTCAAGTACCAGCAGAGAATTCACACCCCTGGTGGATTTGTTCTGCTTCTCACTTCCCATGGGGGTTTCCTCCATCCCTGGCTAAAGGGAAGCCGGGTTTCATCTCAGCTGGATCATTACAATTTCTGACTTCTCTTTCTTGATCTCCATTTTTTTTTTTTTTTTGGCCCTAGATATATTAGGCCTTGGGAAAAAAAAGAATAAAAGATGCAGCCTTTGGTTGCTGCCTGTATTTTTTAGACACAGTGCCCTGACATTGAGAGCAAACAGTTATTAAATAAACGCATTGTTAGGCATGCTTTTAGTCCTGACACCTCTGGTAAATCTGCATTTATTATTTAGGGAATTAAGTGGTTTTAAATCAAGTTATAATCGGTGGGTGCCCTTGTGCTCAGTATTTTATATCCTCCTGTGCATGCTTTGTTTGCAATTTCTGTACTATTTCTTTAGGTGCGTTATATATTTTCCTTGAAATAGCATCACACGCTGTCCGTGTTGGTCCCCAGCTTCCCAGGAATGCTCCTGCCATTAACAGTTTGATGTCCAGCCCTGTCCCCTGTCCCCACCACATCCCCTCCAGTCCAGGTCTATCCCATGAAAAGAGACCTTTGTAAAATCCTCTTTATTGCTGAATTTCATTGACAGCTGCCCAGTCTGTGGGCTCACAGCTCAGATTTTCCTGCAGGAAGCAGAGGATGTTCAGGGGTGCTCTGGGCCCGGGATAGGTGACCCCAGGGCTCGTGATGCAAAGGGGAGGTGCCACCTGGCACGAGCCAGCACCAGCCAAGCTGAGCCTGATCTCAGCAGCCCTTTGGGTCTCTCACTCTGCTTTTCCTCTGTTGAGAAGATGCTGAGGAGCAGACACTGAGAACAGGGTCACTTCAAGCTCAGGTTGGTGTTTTGGCCACCAGCAGCATCACAAAGGTCATCTGCCACCCTGCCCATGTATGTGAGGTCCCTCCTGCCTCCTCCCTCCTGGGGCTGGAGGTCTTTTTCCCACCCCCATGCCCAGCAGTGACATGGCTTCCAAAGGAAGGGCTCTGCTGGAGGGTTCTGTCCCCTCCAAGCCTGTCCCTCTCCACTCTCCCCCCCATCCAGTGTCCCTGGAAATGCCAAGCACAGTTCAGAGGGAAGAGCTCCCAGCTGCTCCCTCCATCCCAGTGGCTCCCCAGGCTGCAGCCACCCCTCACATCCTATCGCTGTGTCCTACACCTCATCGCCTGGCAAACCCCAGCTTCCCGAGCCCGAGGTCCTCCCCAGTTCAGGCTGGAGCAGCACTTGCACCACCAGTTCCTGCCCAGAGGTTCCCTGCAGCCAGAGCTGGGCCGAGCACGGCAGCTCCTGCCACGGCCCTTCCAGCCTGAGATCACCAGGCACCCACCTCTCCAGGATGTGGGGTGTCCATCTCTCCATGGCGTGGTGACCCCCATCTCCCCATGGTGTGGTCACTTCCATCCCTCCTGGTGTGGTCACCTCCATCTCCCCATGGTGTGGTCACCTCCATCTCCCCTTGATGTGGTCACCTCCATCTCCCCATGGTGTGGTCACCTCCATCCCTCCTGGTGTGGTCACCTCCATCTCCCCATGGTGTGGTCACCTCCATCCCTCCTGGTGTGGTCACCTCCATCTCCCCATGGTGTGGTCACCTCCATCTCTCTGTGGTGTGGTCAACTCCATCTCTCCATGGTGTGATCACCTCCATCCCTCCTGGTGTGGTCACCTCCATCTCCTCATGGTGTCATCACCTCCCTCTCTCCATGGCCTCCTCTGACCTGGAATGGTCAGGACAGAGCCTGGACACATCACCCAGCACAGCACCACCCTCTGTGCCAAGAATGAGGTGTAAGAATCATCTCACCCAACTTTTTTGTGTCCTTAATGAGCTGCCAAATCCTGACCTAGCTGAGCCCCGCTTTATAACACCACCCACGATGTTGCTTGGCTCACAGATGTGCAGAGGAAATCCCAAATCCCATCATTTTCCAGGGTGATTTTGCCCACCAGCCTGGCAGGACACCCTGCCCTCCCTCCCCTCCTGGGCCTTGCCCTTGCCCAGGTGCTGTTCCTCCTCCCCCTGGCTGCTGTTCCCTCTGTCCCTGGTCACAACACCTTGGTCGTGGTGCCTGTGCCCACACACTGCCCCTCCTCACCCCACCCGGGGGTTGCTGCCTCCCATCCTCCCCCCACGACCTCCCTCCCTCCCTCCCGGCCCCCTCTGCGCCTGTTTTCCCATTTATCTCCTTTGCCTGGTGAATATACATAAATATGAGCAACTGTGTCTGCCAGTGACCTTACCTGCCCTGACTAAATTCATGTAGTGTCTGTGAAGATAATTCGAAAGCCATAAGAAGATAATAAAAAAGGAAAGATAAAAAAAAAAAGGAAAAGAAAAAAGAAAAAAAAAAGGGCAAGCATTGTGGTTTGTATTCTCTTATCTAACCTTCTGCAGGCCCCGGGTGGGAGTGCAGTCCCTCGCTATTTAAAGGGATGCTGCAGTTGGGAACTGCACGAGGCAGCTGCTCACAGGGACTGGGATGGCACAGCCACGGGTGCCACCAGAGACAGGCTGCTCAGGTCCTTGTCCTCCCTGCAGTGCTCGTGGTGTCCTTCTGGGTGGGGAGGGGAAATCCCACTGCCAGCAAAACCCCCCTGAAATATCAGCTTGGCCTCATCCTTCCCCCTACCCAAATCTCAGGAGACATCCCAGCAGGGGAGCCCATGGAGGCAGCAAATAGATGAAGGACCCCAGCACAAGCAGCTGCTGCAAAGACCGAGCTAGGAATGAGAAGAACACATCTCTGGGTGTGATTTTTATGGTTTTTTCACCTCAAAGTCCCGCTGCAGCTGAAGGCAGGAGAGGGCATTGATTGCAGGGACGGAGGGAATTATCGCAGGCGTCATCACAGTGGTGTCATCTCAGAGCAGAAGGGCTTGTCAGATAGACAGGAGCCAAAATGATCCAGGGGAACAAAACAGAGCAACGAGACCCCGAGGAGATAAAGCAGCAGGCTGGGGAGAGAAATCCTGAGATTCCTCCAGCCCCAAGGAATGCTGCAATCTCTGAAATTGCTTACCCATGGAATAAAATCTCTGCTGTCCGAGCCATGTGCTGGAGTCTGGCTGTGCCCTGTCCTTGAAGACACGAGGCTCACATCCAAACCAGCCCAAGCAACCCCCAAATTCCTCAGAGATTTGCCCAAAACCACTTGGGTTTTTTGTCCCCCCTCAACTTTGTGGCTTTGCTGGGATTTAAGCATGATAAGCCAAACCATCACAGAGCTGGGAATAAAAAGCTTGGGAAGAAACCCAAAAAAACACCACTCTGTGCAAAGAAAATCTGTGGTTGATGGGGTCACCACAGCTCTGGGTCTTGGTCTAGCAGGTCTCAGCCCTGAGGAGCAGAGGGATGTTTGAAGGGAGCTCATCCTTTATGGCTCAGGCTATGATGCTGAAGCATCCAGAGCTCCTTGGGTGAGGACACTCCCTGGGTGAAGCTTCTCCCTCGTCCGAGCCTGCTGCTGCAAACCCCAAATCCCAGAGCAAGAGGAGGTGAGGGCACGCAAAGCTCCCCCTCCTCACCCCTCTCAGCCAGGACAGCAGGCAGGACCCGATGGAGAAGGTCCTGNAGAGGTAGGATGTGAAGATGCAGAGCAGGACAATGGGCCGCCTTCCTCTTTTGTCAGCGCGGCCATTGTGCCGCGTGTGAAAAATGAAATCTGTTTCATTTTCCTCCCAGATGCGATCGGNGTGACACAGCACTAGAATGAGCTGCCTAGAACCTTCTCTGGCAATATTCCAATCCTGACTGGTCATGGTCCTGTGCAGCCTGCTCTAGATCAACCTGCTTCAGTAGGGGGATTGGACTAGGTGGTCTCCAGAGGTCCTTTCCAACCTCAAATATTCTGCAGTAATATATTAGATTTATTTATTTATTATTTATTTATTTATTTATCTGGCGTTGAACATTAATTTGGGTTTAACCCGCACCCTGCCTCCGGCGCTCAAGTGGCTCAAACAATACCGGAGGTCAGCAGGGCGAGGTTTGGGGAAGCAGGGCAGAGAGTTTGGGATGAGCCCAGCTCTCCGTGCCCATCCCATGGCCAGCACTCTGGATGTCCCACCTTGTCCCCTGCCACACCTCTCAGTCCCCCTCTCTTTTTGCAGCTCTGGAACAACTGATAATCGATAATTCCCCTTCATCCTTGCAGAAGCAGATGAAAGTGGAAGGAAACCCAGTCCCGCTGCTCTCTCCCCCCTCCTATCTCTCCCCAAACCAATCCCTGGGTTTGCTACCAACGTGAGAAATTTTCACCTCCAGAGAAGGTGTGAAACTTGGCAGTTTTGTTCCCTCCAAAGGGAATTACAGCCCTTGCAGAATGCAAACAAACAAACAAATGCAAATTAACCAGGAAAAGCATGGGGTTTTTTTCAATACACATTTTAACATTTGCCTCAAATTAACAAATCCATCTGGAAAACTCTCAAGTTTTATTTTTTTCCCATCCGAATCCACAGCTGATTGTCCCTTGAGATGCTAGTTTGGGTGCCAGTCACCTGGCAGCAGAGGGGAATTTGGCTGGTGGGCAGAGCAATCCCCTGAACCCCAATCTGCTCCAAGAACCACATCTCAAAAGAAATCCAGAAGGAAATCCAGGACCAGAGCGCAGGCAAAGCCAGGGATGCTGGAGAGGGGAATTGGGGTCTCCATCCTCCTGCTCAGAGCAGCCACCTGAGACCACGTGAACTCATTCCAGCCATGCCAGGGGGCACTGCCAGCTCTCTGCTGCATCCCCTTTGGCCGGGCATGGCCAGGTATGGACAGGTCATCTCCTCTGCACAGCCACCCTGGCCAGCCCCATCCCCAGTTTGGGACCTTCCCCAGCCGCTGGGTGATGAGGGACACTGGCTTGGGGTCAGTGCTGGTGGCAGCTCCGTGAGGGGCAGGTTTGGCAGCCAGGGCACCCCCAAACTCCTTTCAGGTCTGTAGTCACCACATCAATGTGGTGATAGGGAGGGGGTAACAGACATTCCCAGGGCTGTCCAGGGATCCTGGGGGATCCTTTTCAGGGATCCTGGAGCAGAGGACAGGATTTATCTGCTGCTGGGGCCACTGGGCCTCTCAGCAGCTTCATTCCTAGTCAGGGGACACAGATCCTGCTCCTTATCCCACCCACAAACACTCACCCCCCCACGGACACGCTGCAGTCACCAAAGGCAGAGTTTGGGGGTGGAGGGTGACAAGAGGACGTGACTCAGATCCAACTTTTCCCAAGCTCCTTCTCCCAGCGACAGCAGGTGGGACTGGAGGGAGGGAGCACAGGTCAGGACCATCCTCCTCCTCTCCTCCTCCCTGGCTCTTTGTGCCAGAGCTGGGCAGATGGGTGTCCCTGCCAGCTCGGTGGCCACAGCCCGGCTTCATCTGCCAGCCAATGACCCCGTGCTCCCCTCCACCTCCCCATTGTGTCCCCACACGTGTCCCAGCCTTCTGGCAGCCCCGGGCGGGCTCCATCCCCTCGGCATCCCGGGAGAGGCGGCGGGTGGGACCCCACGGCCGGGAGAAGGCAGGATGGCAACTTGGCAGAGAGACCGTGGGTGTCAGATCACATAAATCAAGCTCCAGAGCCTTCCTATTTAACACACTCTTCCCCTTCGAGTTGTCAGTGAAACCGTTAATTAATTAGCTAATCCCGCAATGAAGTGGATTCTAAATGGATCTCCCCTCCCTTCCCCCCATTTAGGTAATTACTGCTGAGGGAGCTTTTGTCAGAGTAATTTTCCAGCAGGGACAGCCCCGGCTGGCGGAGGGAGATGAATTTAAAGAGGGGGGGGAGATAATAATGCAGAAAGGGGGATGAAGGAGGGCTCCTCCTGCAGGGCAGCGCACTTGGGAGCCACGGCAGCACCAGGACACCTCTGTCCCGGCCACTCCCGGCCAAGGAGGTGACCAGCACAGGACATGTCCAGCACCCACGTGTGGGAGACAGTGGGAAGGGGTCATCCCAACCTGCTCCAAGCTGTTCCTGCCGTGGTGCCACAGCACCAGCCCAACTTCTCTTTGCTCACACACAGGCTCCGTGTTCTCCCTGCCTCCCCCAGGACATGTCCAGGCTCTGGACAACACCAGAGTGCTCCTTCCAGGCCATTGAATGGGACTCTGGACAACCTGATCCGCTGGGAGATGCCCCTGCTCATGGCAGGAGGAGTGGAACAAGATGATTTTCAAGGCCTCATCCAGCCCAAACTTCCATGACTTCCTGATCCCTGCAATGAAGGTGGCAAAGTCCCGGCAGGTTTCCCACACCAGGTCACACCTGTCACACCTGCCACATCTGTCTGTCTGTCCCCCCCCTCACCCAGAACCTCCCAGCCACACCTTAAGCATGTCCCCCTCTGAAGAGCTCCCCTAAGAACCTGGGCGGTAGGAATGAAGGAAAAACCCCAAAGCCTCCCAGGGGCTTTCTTTTCCAAGCCCAGAAATTGGGGATGGGGTTTCCATGGCTGAGCAGAGGAACCAGCCAGGAAACCTTAGCCCAGCACCTGTTGGGACATTCATTTCAGAGTCAAAGCACCCAAAATAGCACTGGCACATCAGGGGCAGCACTTCTCCTTCATATCTTGCTCTTCCCATGCCCCTGCACAGCTCCAAGTCCTTTTTTGTTCCTCACCATGTCAAGCAAAGTTTCTGAGTGAAGATTTTTCAAAGGCACACAGAGTTTTAGATCCTCAGCTTTGCATCCCCGGGTTGTGCTGTGTCCAACAGAGATAGGGCAGGAGTGGTGCCAGCTGCCTGCTGCAGCCCAGCCACCTTTGAACTCGTGCTCCAAATCAAAGGATACTGCTGGAAAATCACAGCCTGCCTCTCATCTGGGTGCAGAGAAATCTCTGGGTGCTGACAAATCCCAGCACAGCTACAAAGCTGCAAATCCATCCTCCCCCAACCCCTTCCCGACCTCCAGGCTCATGGGTGGCAGAAATGGGAGTCTTGGGGGTTTCTCCTTCATCCTAAAAGTCTCCCTGGAGTATTTCTAGGTGCTGAGCTGAGGAAAAAGGGGGAGAGCCCCTTCCTGTGGGTACCAGAGCTTCCAAGGAGAGTTTGCTCCTCACGACAGGAAGATCTGCTCACCGAAGGGAGGTTGTTCTAATTTAACAGGTGCCTGCAGCCTGTCTGTAGGGCAAACATTCCCATCTCCTCAAGAGGTTCCCTGAGCAGCCAGCCTGCACCTGGCAAAGAGAGTCACAATTTCCTTCCTTTCCCACATACTAATTTCCCCTGAGAAACAGCGCAGCCACATCTCCTTTTGGAAGCTCTCTTTATCCTACCAGGCTCCCAGAAAAATCTAATTGCTACCCAAAATGACCAGAGAGAAACATAGATGGTGAAGGCAGAACTCCCCTTTCTGGCTCTGGGGATGCAACCAATGGAATGGTACAGCTGTAAGTGTTTTAATACCTTATTTTCCTAAGGTTCTCCCCAAATACAGCTGGGGGAAGCAGGGATGCAGCTCTGCACCTTGTCATGGCTTAATTCTGCTGATGGTACAGGGCTTCCCACTCCCATCCTTTCATGTGGTTTCTTCTCTTCCAGCTGCCTGCAAAGTCTGGCAGGGGCAGCTCTTGGTGGTTTCTCCTCCCAAGGAATAGATTAAACCTCGGCATTTCACTCTAGAAACCAAAAATAAAATTAAAGCAATTAATTAAACCAATAATTAAAATTAAACATCTCAAGACAACCTGGAGAAATGCTGGAGGTGGCCTGGGCACAGGACCTGCTCTGGGACGTCCTGGTCTGGTAGTGAGGACCCCAGAGATGCCTGGGAGGAGATCATGAAACTCTGCATGGAAAATCTTTTATAAGTTGTTGTGAAAAATTTGGGTGTTTTCAGAGTTAAGGCCAGGACACCTGAGAGGCTGAGCAGGACACAGTGGGATGCTGGCTCAGATTCGGGCTGTAAAATCAAAAACTAGAACAAGGCAAGGGCTTGACACTGCACTCAAGGGATGCTGTCCTGGGCAGCAGCAGGGGTGAGGCGGTGTGAGGGGCACTGCTGATTCCTGATGGGAAACCAAGCCCCAAACCTCACCCAAAACCCTGCAGGGAGGCCAGAGGTGCCTCTGGGGGAGGGCTGCTCCCATCCGGACAGCAGCGGGAGAGCGAACACCAGCCCAGCCCAGCTGCTCTCCATCTTCAGCCACAGTGCCAGAGGCTGTGACTGGCTCCAGTCCGCATGTCCCCTCTCACTCCTGACAGAACCGAGGGCGCTCAGCCGGAAAATTAAGACCCAGCGTTGAACCCGGAGGGGCATTAGGAGCCAGCAGAGAGGCAGAGCAGCCGGGAGCTGCTCTGTGGCATCACTCCCCTGCCCGCCTCGGCTGTCCCTCCCCGGTGACAGACCGCTCTCCCTGCCCCGGTGGCAGCCCGCTGTCCCTCCCCGGTGACAGCTCGGTGTCCCTTCCTGCTGTCTCTGCCCCAGTGGCAGTCCGCTGTCCCTGTCCCGGTGGAGCCCGCTGTCCCTCCCTGCTGTCCCTCTCCGCTGTCCCTCCCCAGTGTCCTTCTCCGCTGTCCCTCCCCGCTGTCCCTCCCCGCTGTCCCTCGCTGCCGATGGATCAGCGCTGGCAGTCCCGGCGCTGCGAACGCGCTGCTCCTGTCCCCGGGCAGCTGCCGCGGGCAGGGGTCCAAGGTCAGCTGAGTGTTTAATGGGCCTCCTGCGAGGACCTGTGATGAAAGGCGGGCTGCGGAGGAGGCGAGAAGGGAGCATATGTCACCGCCTGGGCTCCGGGCTGGTTTCAGTGACACAGAGATGCTTCCCGTGCTTCCCATGGCTTTCCCAAAGCCATCTCCCTTTGCAGCAGGGACTGCTGTGGCCTTTGGCACCCGCGTGCCTGTGACTCCTTTGAACTCGACAGACACCTGGGTGCCCAGGGCAGGAGGCCCTGCCAGGACAAAGGCACTGCTGCTCTCCAAACTGCTGTGACCGCGTCGCCAACCAAACCCAAACCGGGTTTGGTCCTGGCTCTGCCTGGAGCCTCCCAGTGCTGATTCAGAGCCAAGGCTGAGCAGGAGAAGGGAAAGGTCAGCACTGGGATCTGGAGAAACACAGTGAGAACACAGCCCCTGGACCATCATGGTCCTCCACATCCCTTGTCCAAGCAGAGCTGGAGCCAGGCAGCCCTGACACCTCACCACAGTGCTGTGGCACTGGGAAAACACATTTCCAAGCCACAAACAGCAAATGAGGAGCAGCTAGTTTGATGGTTGGACTTGGTGATCTTAGAGGGCTTTTCCAACCTTGAAGGATCTCTGATTTCAGCAGGATAGCCTCACTGCCATCCCAAAATGGAAAGGGTGGCTCAAACCCAACATTTTGCTGAAGCATTTTGGCATCTGAGTGTCTCCTGTTAAATATATTTGGTTTCATTATCATAACTATTACACTCACTCTGTCCTGCCTCCACACAGCTACTGGTGACTCTTTTGTATAAAACAACGTCTGGATGAGTTTGGTGATTTCAGGTTGGTTTCCTGTGTCTGGCAATTCGATAACTTCAAACAGCCACTCTTTTACCTTCCAGTCAAGTAAGAAAACCTTTCCCCACTGCTGCAGCCAAAGGCTCAGGGTTATGGCATTACCAGGGCCACTGGTTACAATGAACCACCAAATAAAAAAATTTTAAAAAGGCATTTGAGGCCAATGAGAGCTTAAGTCCCAGCCAGTCCTTTGCAAAACCTTTCACCAAAGGGAAAAAGGAGCCATCTCCGCCTCTGCCCCACAGCATCTTTCCCTCCTCCATCCCTTCCTGGCTCATGACCCTGCTCATGACCACACCAACACAGAATCAGGGTTGTGCTCACTCTGATCACCTGCCTGGAGCCTGTGGCCTGGGCATGGGTGACATCCCAGGAAAATCCCTGTTTGTCCAGGCTTGTGTTTTCCCACGTTTCTGAGGGCTGGCAGCAGAGGAGAGCCCAGCTGCAGGGCAGGCTGCTCCATCCTCTGCCCACCGTGGGCACCTCAGCCTGACTTCACACAGCTCCCAGATTTGGGGGGATGGAAAGGAAGAGCAGAGGATGTGAGGAAGAGCAGAGGGCTGGTGCTGAGCTGCACATTGGGGTGAAGCAGCAGGGAGAGGAGGCCTTTGGGGACGTGGGCTGCGAGGTTTGCTTTTGCAGACTGAATCAAACGTTGGGAAGCTGGTGAATTAGCTCTGTTTGCTGAGCAAACGCTGCCAGGGAGGGATAGGCAGAGCAAGAGTGTTTAAGCACACAGTCCTTTATTTGCTAGCAAACATCTCCAGCTCCTCCTCTCCCTCCCCTGCTCTTCTGCACGCCTTCCCCAGCTTGTGCTCCAAAGAGGCTGGGTGATGCCTTCCAAGGGGAGGAAGGGGGAGATCCCCCTGGAAGAAGCATTTTCCTTCACCAAGGCACCTGCACCAGAGCAGCCAAGAGGAGAGTTGTGGCTTGTGGTCAGAATGTTTTGTCCAAAATAAATGATTAAATACACTTGTGTTCAGCATGGCTTCTTTGGGCTGTGTTTTCCACCTCAAATGTGGACTGAGCTCTGGATGGAGACACTGAGGGTGCTGCAGAACACCAGGATGCCACAGGGACTTGGGTGAAGCTGGCACTGCTGAAGACTTGGGGCTCAGCTGCAGAGCAGAATTGCTCCTTGACAGTCAGGACTGGATGGGGTTTTTGGCCTCCATCGGATCTTGGGGTTCTGATGCTCATCTCAAATCCCTCTCCCAGCTGCAGTTCCATTGATATGGAAGAAGTAACTGAGCCTGTTCTGGAGCTGCTGAGGGAATGTGCTCTTGTCCCTTGGCTGGAAGCAGCTTTGCCAAACTGAAGTGCCAGGTCCTCTGTTGTGCTGGGCCCATGTCCAGGTATGAGATGAGAAATGGCATTTCTGTGTCACTGGGACTGGAGGGTGAGGGTGGAGCTGCAAAAGAAGAATCTGGAGGAAGAGGTGAAGGCAACAGAGAGGTGAACTCTTCCTCATGGCCAGGGGTTGATCAGCATTCGACTCATAGGGAGCTGCCAAATGTTCATTTCAACTTGAGATGTTCATCATTTCATCTGCTCTGGAGTGCCTGCACACCGAGTGGGATCTTCACCCGTCCCTGTGTGGGCACCACCAGCCCCTCATTTGTGCACAGAACTGAGCCTGCACCTGCTGGGCTGAGCACTGGGAGCTCCAGAGCGACCCTCAGCACATCCCTGCCAGACATTTGTCCTGCTGTCTGGGCCTTCTGATGGGTGTTCCTCAAGGAAGAGGAGAAAAGATGGAACCAAGGCTGTCCATCACCTTCTGGCTCCTAAGCAAGCCCAGACACATCTCTGGAAATTCTGGCTGGAAAACTGAAATTCTGGCCCATCCACCCTGAAATTCCTCCCAGTTACCTGTTGGCGTCCTACATCCTTCCACTCCTGGGTGGAAGTTCCTAAACCTCCTCCCACATTCCTCAGGCCTCCCCACCACGCTCCAGCCTGCTCCAGCCTTTGGCCAACAAACACACAGCACAAATCATCCTGCAGCTCCCGCAAAAACGCTGTGGCCAGTTGCCACCTCCATTCATAAAACATCCCCCCCACAGCAGCAACGGCTGGACCAGCTTTAATGGAACAATCTTAATGTTCATTCACCCTTCGAAGGCCAGGTGCTTGGACAGCAGCTGTGCTCCACACGCTGCTGCCTGAACGACTCCTGGCTGGCAACGTGCGAATCGTTCATTATTAAACTGCTCATGTGCTCGGCCTGAGGCTTAATCCAGTGCCACCACCGTGGATACAGGAGAAATCCAGCCAGCTGGAAAGGCAGGAACACCCTTTGTGCCTGCCTCTGTCAGCAGTGGCACTGCCCTCCCTGGTGGAGGTGGTGGCCTCAATGTGCCTCCCAGGGAAAGCTGTGCCCTGGCACCTCCCATGGCACCCCAGAGGAGGGGTGTTAGAAATGAAAATACACCAGATGAGGCTTTCTCGAAGTGTGGATTGTTTGTGGTGACAAATCTTCACAGCAAAAGGGGAGCAGTGCTGGTTTACAGCACCCAGCAGCTCAGTCCAGCATTGGAGCTTTGTCTGGGATTAGTGGGAGAAATTGCTGGGGAGGGGAAGAGTCTCATTACCTTGTCCTGGCTAATGCCTCTCTTTTCTCTGGTGCATGTTGTTGTTGGGAGCTGGATCTAATTAGTCCTTGCAGGAAATGCCTTGGCTTTTCCTGGGAAGGGGGAGTTAATCCAGGCTGATGTGGGAACAGACCCTCTTGGGAAGGCAGGTCCTGATCCCATCGTTTGCTCTGCAAAGGAGCACGTGCCCAGGCACACCAAACCATCCCAGAGGGCTGGCACAGTGCCCCTGAGCTCCATCACCAAAAACACACACGGCAGTGCTCTGCCTGCCCAGGCACACCAAACCATCCCAGAGGGCTGGCACAGTGCCCCTGAGCTCCCTCACCAAAAACACACCCGGCAATGCTCTGCCTGCCCAGGCAGCACCACCAGCAGCCACCCACACTCTGGGAGGGCAGAAAGCAGCAGGGAGAAGGAATCCCCCCTGTGCCTCATCACTGCTCGTGGCAGGGGAAGGGCAACAGGAACCTTCTGACCCCCAGGCAAAGCAGAGCTCAAAGCACCATCCTACAACAGCCCCAGGCACAACCAGGGCATGAAGCAGACCCAGGCTCTACCCAGGGGCAGGGGAGAAGCTCCTTGCAATAGGTCCAAGGTCCAACCAGGAGGAAGAACCAGAGACAGGCAGACCTACAACACGATCCAGGGTGGAAACAAAGGCACAGGGACATCCTTCAGTGGAGGTCCAGGGCCATGGGCACAGGTGGGTGACCCCACTGAGGCTGGTCAGGGCAAGGAAGGGTAGGCAGTGCCCTCAGGGCCCTGACAAGGCTCATCTCTGCACCCCCATTCCCTCCCAATCAGACATCAGCTCAACCCCCACCCTGAGATCTTCCCATTTAGGTACCTGGCCTGGCCCCCTTTTCTTTTCTGGCAGGGCCACACGTTGTAGGGTTTGGGAATTTCAGTGCAGAGGGCTTGGCTCCCTGCCACGCAGCCCACGGTGAGATGAGCACAGGGAGCTGCTGCTCTGCAGGTACCTCTGATCTCCTGTGTGGGTGACATCCCAGTCCCACAGTCCATGGTGATCCCAGCCCCACAGCCCATGGTGATCCCAGCCCCACAGCCCCTGGTGATCCCAGCCCCACGGACCATGGTGATCCCAGCCCCACAGCCCATGGTGATCCCAGCCCCACTGCCCATGGTGATCCCAGCCCCAAAGACCATGGTGATCCCAGTCCCACAGCCCATGGTGATCCCAGCCCCATGGACCATGGTGATCCCAGTCCCACAGCCCATGGTGATCCCAGTCCCACAGCCCATGGTGATCCCAGCCCCAAAGACCATGGTGATCCCAGCCCCACGGACCATGGTGATCCCAGCCCCATGGACCATGGTGATCCCAGCCCCAAAGACCATGGTGATCCCAGCGCCACAGCCCTTGGTGATCCCAGCCCCACAGCCCATGGTGATCACTCCAGGTCTCTCTACCCAAGTCACTGTGTCTCTCACTGTGTTGATTAGTTGGCTGGGACTAATTAGCTAAAAACCCTGACTCCATTCAATGTTGGAGCCATGTCTCCAGGCTGAGGTGTCCAGCTGAGCTGTGACAACAGGCACTGGTGTGCTTTAACTCACACAGCTGCTGTTCAGCTCAAATTATCATGGTGTGGGCAGTGCTCAGGCAGCCGGAGGAGCTCCTCCCTGTGAGGGTGGCTTTGATTCAGTGCAGTGTATTCAGCATTAGAGGCAAGCCCAAGGCTCTGATTTACTCCGAGGTCAAAAGGTGGGACAGGAGAAGAGGAAGGAATTTATCACCTCCTGCTGCAGAACCAGCACTGGGAAACCTCTCCCTGTGCTCCATCATCTGCAGTGCACAGCTGGACATAAAGGCACATCTCCCTTTCTCTACTGGAGCAATGACCTCCAGGACCAGGGCACAGCAGACACATGTTTCTGGTGGCCTGTCTAACACCTTTAAAGGTCACAGAATCACGAAATGGTTGGGGTTGGAAAAGATCCTAAAGCTCATCCAGTTCCAAACTCCTACCACAGACAGGGAAACCTCTGGCCAGGTCAGGATGCTCAGAGCCCCATCCAGCCTGGCCTTCTCAGTCTGCTCTCCTTCCTCTCTCTGTGCCTTCTCCAGGCTCTCCTGGTGCCTCCATCAGTCCCAGCTTCCCAGACAGAGCTGGAAGAAGGGAGCAGTGACTGGGAGGTGAGCAGGGACACCGCAGCTCAGAGAATTGCTGTGCAAACATTGGGTTTGGTGCACATGTTTTTGCTGCTGACTGGCTGTTAGCAGGTTTGTGCCAGTTTAGAGCTTTGGTTTCCACCTGACTCAAGCACAGCTCAGAAAGAAACCAGCTGGGAGTGAGTTGTACATTCCACTGTCCCTGGAAACCAGTGCAGGAACTCAACCCCACTGGTGCATGTGTCAATCCCTTCTCCTGTCCAGGCTTTCTGTCTCCAGGAGAGGCAGGTCTGGAGCATGCTGGCAGCAAGAGCACCACAATCCCTGAGCAGAGCCGTGTGCCAGGACGGGGGACTGCTCCTGCAGAGAGCTCAGCATGGTCACTGCTCTTATCAGCTGCTGGAGGCTGATAACCAGGGACCTCAGCCTTGGGAGATCTTGGAAATCACACCTGAGGATAAACCCCTGTGGGCTGAAAGGGTGAATGCCAGCAGATTCAATCTGTTTGCTGTTCTCATTCCCAGCCATGAAGCTCAAGAGCTGCCTGAGCTTCTGGGACCAAATCGTGGGCAAATGAGCCCTTCTGATCCCAGAGAGCTGGGGACTGAGAGCCTGGGCAGGTATTCCCACCCCTGAGCTGGCAGCACCTTCCCTGAGCTTCGCAGAGGGGGGGTCACAGCCTGGTGCTCAGAGATGCTCCCCTGCAGGTGAGCCCCTCCTGGATAAATGTGGCAGAAGACCAACCTCTTCCTCAGAGTCCAGTGGCTGGAGGGGCTTCTGCTCTGCTGGCCTTTGTACCAGGTCTGTGGTGGGGTCTCCAGCCCATCCTTGTATCCTGGGGACACTTTCCAGCTCCAGCAGCCCTTGGGTGTGAGGCCTGCCTGCATCCCTCAAGGCTGGTTGGCTCCTCAGCCTCTTCCTCCTGAAGGACTTTGCCACATGCCCTACACCTGGAGCTGAACAGAGTGTGAATAAAACTCCCTGGGATCAAAACCCACAACAAAAAAAGCCAGGGAGAGCTCCCGAAGCCCTCCAGGGGGGCTCAGGTGTGTCCAGCTGCATGTGTGTGCACACACACACACACTGCTCCCCATCTCCTCTCCCTCCTCCTGCTCCTTCTCCCTCTTTCATCCTCCTGAAAGGAAACCTGATGGTTTCTGGGCTTTGTTGGTGGTTAGGAGGACACGGGATAAAGAGTCTGAGAAAGTGAAAGAGGGTGCACGGGGCTGCAGGAGGAGAAGGAGGGCAGAGCAGGAGAAGGAGGGATTCTCGGTATCTACAAGGGAATTAAGGCGCTTTTACCAGAGTGAAGAAATCAGCTAAAGAATGGCAGGCGAACAAAAGCAGCAAGGCTATGGACAAGTCGCTCTGAATAGATCCAGATCCCCTTAAGTTTGTAACACCCCCTACACACTTCTTTTTTCCCCCTTCCCCCCCTTAAGCCTTTGCTCCTCACTCCTTCCAAGAACAAATGCAGAGCAAGGGGAAAGAAAAAAAAAAACACACCACCACAAGGGAGGGGAGGAATGGAAGAAAGCTAAAAAAAAATCAAATAAAATAAAAGGTAATCCTCAGCCACTTTGCCCCTCTGGGGGCTGCTCTGGGCCAGATTAAAGGTCCGGTGTGAAACCATTCTGCTATTCAGATGCGATAAGCAGGATTTACAAGCAAAGAGAAAGAGAGAAAAGAATGGGCGAGAGGAGAAAAGGAGAATTATTTGTGTCTCTTAATACTTGTTAAGCACTTCTCTTTTGCTAGACCAGACAAGACACAGCTATGCTCAAAGTCCTGCACAATCCTGCCCGCTTGTCCAGCGCCCCCCTCTCCCTCCCTCCCTGCCCTCCACTTTCTTTGCTCTCCCCCTACCCCCCTCCGAAGCAAGCAGGCAACACTTTGTTGCTACTGAGCTGAAATTGGTCTCCTCTCCGAGCGGCACACAAAGAGAATGGCAATTAACCTTCCTGTTCCCTGGTGACAGCGATCTAATCAGGGCTGGCCCAGGCCCTGGCAGAGCTGGAAGGCAGCGCCTTTGTGCGGGGCGGGGGGCGCGGGGAGGGGGCCCGGGCCCGGGCTGGGTGCTCAGCTCCGATTGTTTCAGGCTCAGGGTGGGAGAGGATCCAGCGCTTGGTGGCTGCCGATCGGGATGAGCAAGCTCCCTGAGAAACGAGGCACGGAGCTGATGGAGCAGGGAAGGAACGCGCTCCAAAGCTGGGGTGGCTCTCCCACGAAAAGTTCCGATGGGACTGGAGGAGATCTCAGTGCCTGCAGGGGCTCCAAAGGAGCTGGGAGCAAACTTCTTGTCAGGACAGGGGGCCATGGTGTTAAACTAAGAGAAGGGAGACCCAGGAAGGAATTTTTTGACGCTGAGGGTGATGAAGAACTGGAGTGGTTCAGATGCTCTATCCCTGCAAACACCAAAGTCACATTAGATGGGGCTCTCAGCAGCCTGATGGTTGGTCTAGGTGGCCTTCAGGGGACACTCCAACCCAACCCACTCCTTGATTCCATGAAATTCTGGCCCCATGCAGACCTGGCCCAGGTTGCCCCAGTTGCTGGTGGCCCAGTGGAGGCAGAGGCAGCAGCAGCATGAGGCTACAAAGGCACTGCAGGAGGTGTCTGGGGGTGACCTGGTGGAAGCCCCAGGGAGAGCCAGGACCATCCTGTGGAGCTGAAAGGTCAGAGCAGTCCTTAGGTCCAAAACCAGAGTGTTTGGCCTCTCCTCACCGCTGCTGCTCACAGAAGGTGAATCAATCCTCGCTGCTTCTTCATGTCCCTGGGAACTGGATGGTGGGAGAACAATCCCTGTGGGAGGAAGGAGGAAAAAGCCAGCCCAGCTTCCCATCACCAGCACCCTTCTCTGGATGAGGAAAGCGCTCGTGGTGCTTCACAGGCAAGAACTACGTGCTGACACCTGCAAACAAAATCCTTGGGTAGGCTACTTTCTCCTTTCCTTTCCTTTCCTTTTTTTTTTTTTTTTAAAGTGGAAAATAGGGTTGTTCAAAAAGCCACAACCATCCTTTACAAAAGAGCCACTATTCACCAGTGACACTTTTCAGCAATACTCCTCCACTTCATGTTTTTCCATTTTTGTGAGGACTGGGGATGAGGAACAGCCAGTGCATTATTATAAGACCAAGATGTGAGCGCTGGGTTTGTGCTACATTTGAGGGAGAAAACATGAACCTCCTGAAGGTCAATCAAAAACGGAGAAATGTTTTCTTTTTTTAAATCTCTGAAAAATTCCTCTACTGACCAGTTCTCTAATTGTGACAATAAGTGAGGCAGAGGTCTCAGAATCAGCCTTTTGCTTTCTGATTAGCCTTCCCTTAGATCCCAGCAAAACTGGAAAATGACAGCGAATTGTCCTCTTGCAGACAAAAAAAAAAAATACCAACCCAATAAATACCACCACTGCCACCCCAAAAAACCCAAACTCAATTCACTTTTTTTTCTTCTCTTGTTAGCTCTAAGAAAAAAAATAATCTTGAAACTGTTGTGAAAAACAGTGTGAAAAACACCTCTTCCTCAAGTATTAGAACTAAATTTTCCTTTTGTGGCCAAGCAGAAGACCTGCACCTACAGCTTGAGGACAACCTGATGGGAGATGGATATTCCAGCTTGGAGATTTGGCATCATCCCACCCAAACCTCATCCATAAACCCCAATTCCTGATAATGTTTGTAGTGTGGAGCTTAGAGCTTGGAGCCTTCTGATGGCGAGGGCTCTTCTGTTTGTCCTCTCCAAGGCTTCAACCACAGCTGTAATCCAAAAAGGTGCCAACAGCTGGAGCTGCCTAACCTGCTTAGAGGCCTCCGTGCTCCCTCGGAGGGAGGGGATGGAGGGAAGGCTCCCGAGCTCACCTGGGCCCCGGCAGCAGGAAGGTGATCCAGCCTCTGCTCTGCCGGAGGGAGGGGATGGAGAGAAAGCTCCCGAGCTCACCTGGGCCCCGGCAGCAGGAAGGTGATCCAGCCTCTGCTCTGCCTCTCTGCCCCGCAGCGCTCCGGGGGATGATCGCATCCACCTCCGAGCGATCGGCGCAAACATCTCAATTACACCTAAGGAGGAGCATAATTGAGCCGAAATTGATTCAAACAGAGGCAATTAAAGCAAAACTCGCCCCCCCGCTGGGACGCCGAGGCGCGGCTTGTTTTGAACTCATAACCACAACAAAAATGATAATCGTTACAGGGCAGGATGGCACCCCTCCTCTCCGGCCAGGTTAAGCTATCGGGGGGGGGATGTCCGACCCTCCCCGCAGGCTCTCGGGGAGCGGAGGGGCCGTTCAGCACCATGGCCAGCGGTGGGGCCCTTCCCTGTCCTNCCCGTCCCCCTTCCCCCCCCCCCCCCTGCCCCCTCCTTGCCCGCTCCTTGCCCTCTCTCTGCCCATTCTTTGCCCTCTCCCTGCCCATTCCTTGCCTGTTCCTTGCCCTCTCCCTGCCCATTCTTTGCCCTGTCTCTTCCCTCTCCCTGTCCTTTCCCTACCTTAACCCTGTCTGCTCCCTCCCCTTTCCTTTCCCTCTCCCTATCTTCTCCCTGCCCACTCCCTTCCTGCTCCCTGCCCTCTCCCTGCCCGCTCCCTGCCCTCTCACTTTCCCTGTTCTCTCCCTACCCTCTCCCTGCCCTCTTCTTTTCCCTACCCTCTCCTTGCCCTTTTCCTTTCCCTGCCTTCTCCCTCTCCCTGCCCTTTTCCTTTCCCTGCCCGCTCCCTGCCCCCCAGGGATGCTGCTTCTCCCTCTCCAGCAGCATTCCCCGCGTGTCCAGAGGTGTTTCCCGCACACAAAGAGCGGCTGAGGTCGTTTGGATCGTTCTGCCTGAAGGAGACCAAGGAGAGGCTCATCGGGGGCTGCAGCTTCCTCAGGGGGGGCAGTGGAGGGACAGCTCGATCTCTGCTTGCTGTGACCAGGGACAGGACGCCAGGAATGGCTGGAGCTGTGCCAGGGAGGTTTAAAATGGATTTTGGGAGAAGGTTCTTCCCCCAGAGGGTGCTGGGCACTGCCCAGGCTGCCCAGGGAATGGGCACAGCCCCGAGGCTGCCAGAGCTCCAGGGACATTTAGACAGCGCAGCCAGGGATGCCCAGGGTGGGATTTTTGGGGTATCTGTGCAGGGACAGGGGCGGGACTGTGTGATCTCTGTGGGCCCTTCCCACTGAGGACATTCCACGGTTCAGGGGCTCCTCCATCCCATCACAGGATGGGTGTCACGGCGAGGGCTCGGTGAGTGCTGCTTCCCGAGGGTGTTTCTCCATCCTGGGCTGGGTGGAGATTGGATGGATCCGCAGATCCCCAGGTCAGTGGCTGGGGCTGGGAGGGAGCACTGGAGGCTGTGTACCCGCCCTCCCTTCCCCAGCAGAGCCCCCGGAGCACCTCGGCCGGGAGTGTGGCCACACAGCTCCTGGCCATCTCCCGAGAAGGACACTCCAGCCATCCCCCTGGACAGCCTGGGGGAATCCCGAGGGAATTCTCCCCGACGTTCAGGTGCAATCTGCTCCATCCTCTTGTCCCCCCCTTTGGACATCCATAGGATCCCCTCCCAGCCTCCCCTGCTCCAGGATGGGATCAGCGTTGCTCCGTGTGGAGAGCAAACAAGAAGCATCAATTAGAAGTAATTACCACCCCTCCCCATAACTTAAGAGGCTAATATTAGCCTTCATTTTTAAGAAAGGTAATTTGACGACCATAAATTACAATTATAAAAACTTCATTAGAGTCGGTAGCAATCCATCCACCATTGTTCTAATTACACACTGTAGGAGTAATGAATGCTAATGGTTTAATGTACAATAATTACCACAATTGAAAAATAATAATAATACAGAACAACCTCAGTTATCCAAATGTCATGAGGGACGTGGAATGGGTTGGGGTAATCGTGGTTTCAGATAATTGAGGGGCTCTTCAGCGTGATTAATAGGTGATGTGACCTCTGGGTGGGGAATGAGGAGTTTTAAATGAATGCACCGTGGTCAAGTGAGGGGAGGCACCGTGCAGGGAGGAAAAATCAGGCATCTTCTGTCTTAGCTTGGAATTTCACTGGACATTTTCGACTTGAAGTAAATCCATTGGGTTTGCAACTGAACCGTGCCACCCCCTGATGGTTTCTGGGCGTGGTTGGCAGGGTTTTAAAGCAGAAATACCATGGGACCATGTTGGAAATGATGGGCTGAGCCAGTTCCAGCCCCTTGCAGCACAGACACCACACAGGATTTAGGTTTTTCCAGGTGGGATGGGGCTCCAGGAAGTCTGTAATCCAACCCTTTGTCCAAAGCAAGCCCAGCGCTGGATTCAGACCAGGTTTTTGTCTTGAACCTCCAAGGATGGGGATCTCACAATTTCTTTTGGCCCCTATTCCAGTGCTCATTTAGTCCCAATTTTGTTTCCTTAGATCCCATCAGATCCTCTTGGAGCTGCCCATGTTCAGGCATCAATTCCCACAGCCCTTTAGTCAGCCCTGGTTTTGTAAGACATCCCTGGAGGCTGAAAGAAGATCCCATCCATGTCCCAGGGACTGATTAGGAACAATGAATTCTTGTTACGCTTCCTCTTTAATAGCATCCTAATTTATAAAAACGCAGATAATATATCAATGGAAATTAACTTCACACTTTCCTTACCCTGGCAGGTTGAGCTGCAGGTGAGTGCAATGTAATTAAGAAATTAAAAGGTAATTTCCACATATGCTTTCTGCTAATCTAACTCGGCAATCATTTAATTTACAGCAGGGGGACTGGCAAGGAGAGAAGCCAAAATAAATAAGATAATAGTGGGTTTAATCTCTCGGTGGAATGGAGAAGGAGTCGAGAGGTGTCTGTGTGGAGCCACAGGGAGAGGTGAGGTGACCCTTCCGGAGCTGCTGATTGAAAGCCAGGCTTGTTTTTAATTTCATTTCCAAGAGTTCAAACTTTGAGCCAACCAAGTTTTCTGATTTCTAAAATAAATTTTTTTAAAATTAGCTTTGCATTTCCTCTTAAATTTTTTGTTCTATTTCCCGCAGTTGATTGTTTCCGTGGCACCTGACAATTTTGACTACAAGATCTCCACAGAAGAGTAAAATTTATTTTCTGGGTCACTGAATCCTTTCCCATCGCAGCAGCTGAGGTGTACAGAGCACTTCACAAGGACGGGCTGTGCACTGGGAAACCCCCTGGGGAAACTGAGGCACGGGCTGACCAAAAGCATTTTCTCAGAGGCTTCAGCCCCCTGCGCTGCTCACAGCCAGCGATTCCCCTGCCTGGCCCCTCCATCCCGCGCCTCCCTGTGCCCCGGGGAGGATGCAGGGATGCAGGGGAGAGGATTTGGGCTGGAACACCTGGAGCCATGCATGCCAGAGCCGCCTCAATAGAGGCAGCAGCTCCAGCCTCAGCAGGGGATGCTCCTCATGGAACTCCGGCTTTTTGTTCCCAAACCTGAGCTGGGCAGGGGGGCTCCTTCCCACCGCCCTGCTTGAGCCCGTCCCCTCCTCCACCCCCTGCGCCCCTCCGTGCTGAAGCTGCTTCCTCTCATTCCCTGGGGTGCCAGAAGCATTCATATGGGAGCTTAATCCTCCAGAGATGTGGGGACATGGGATTAGCGGTGGTCCTGGAGAGAGGAGGCCCAGCTCCACCCCCTCTGCAATCAGCGATGCACCAGCGTCCCAGCCAGACCCTCCTGGAGCTCCTGTCCTCGGGACAGCGAGGACCAAAGGACCTGTGCCTCCATGCCAGGAGGGCTTTTGTGGCTGCTGTGCCACCCCTAAACGGGGCTGCATTATCCCCTCTCAATAATTTATCTGATGAGTTGCAGCCTGCTTTTGCCGAATGAATTATTCCCAAAGCAGAGGGAGGTTATATTTGTACTCTTCAAGCAGCTCGAGAAATGGTCAAATAATATTTGCCCAGCAAATTGTTAAACGGCAATTCCTCTGTCACTCACCGAGTGAATTATTCACTGAGCACTTGTTTACCTGGGGCAGGGGCTCCCTCCCTGCCTGTGCCCTGCCTGTGCCCTCTTTGCTCCCTCCCTGTGCCCTCTCCAGTCCCTCCCTGTTCCCTCCCTGCTCCCTGCCTGTCCCTGGAGGAGGAGGCCACCAGAGCAAACAGGCAAAGGTGTGCACATCTGCCTGTGCCCTTGGCCAAGGTTTGTGCTTCCTTAGTAATGGGGATGGGGAAAAGATTCTGGGAAGCATGTCTGGAGCTGGACAATGCCTTCAATGGCCCTTCCATTCCATCTCAATTCTTCCCTTCCTTTCCCTTCCCTTCCCTTCCCTTCCCTTCCCATTTCCCCCTTTTCTCCTTTTCCCCTCTTCCCCTTCCCTTTCCCGTTCTACCCTTCCATTTCCCCCTTCTGTTCCCCTTCCCTTCCCTCTCTCCTCCCTTCACACACAGACAAATTCCCGGCACAGCCGGGCTCCGGGCGAGCTCTATTTCCCTCTGTATTTCCCCATGCATGGGCTGGGACAGCCTGGGCTCTCCAGCCAGTAATTCGCTGATTGGAAAATGTTCCAGGGCAGGGGCTGAGGAGGGAGAGGCAGGAGCAGAGAGCCAAGGGGAAGGGGGGCCAGGAGGGATGAGATGGGAGTTCTCAAACTGCGAGCCCTAATACCAAGCATGTGGCCATATATTATTTTAATAAAGCCAGCACATCCTGCACTCACGACAGCTGCTCTTCCCTTTCTCTCATCCTGTGAATCTCATTTATTCCTCATTAGCAAAATCACCTGTTTGTCAAATAGGGACAGAGCTGTAAGACATTAAATTGTGTGAGGGCTGCCGGGGGCCTGGGGAGTGCAGGGAAGAGCGGGAGGAGGAGATCCTGTGCACAGATTGAAGCCAGGACTGCACGAAGATCTCTTGAAGGTTGAGATGGAAACGAGGATTGGAGGAAGTGGATTATCCAGCAGCTTCAAGCAGTCTCATTTTCTTTTGCCTCTGCCTGTTCTCAGCATCCTGGGGAATGTTGCTGTGCCCAGCACCTGTGTGCAGGGGGTGTTCAGGTGCAGCCCCTCCGTGCTCACCCATCACCTCTTGAGCAGCAAACAATTTAAATCCACGGTCACCCACCAGCAAACAATTTTCCCTTTCAGAAGAGGTCAGGTACAAAATTTTTGAATCACCATTACTGGTTTGGGTTTTCTCTAAATTGAGCAAAGGCACTGGTGGGACCAACCTGTTCTCTCTGAGAACTGGGGTTTTGATGATTCAGGATTTTCCACTAACATTATAAAAAAGTCCCTGGACTGCACTAAATTAAGTGTCTGTCTCCCCCCCTAGCCTGGCAATGGAGCTTTTTTCTGCTGGTTTTGCAGCTTACTCGCTGCTTTTCCTAATGCCAGCCCCAGCTTTTCGCTTTATCAGTTGAGTGACACGAGGAGGAACAGCTGGCTGCAAACCAAGCTTTCTGGTCTGCTGAAATTCTCCCTGTTTTGGGGAGATTTGGAGGTTTTGGTTCAAATTGGATCCCACCCAACCATGTGTGTGGGAAAGATACAGGCAGAAACTTGGGGAGAACAGGGAGATCTCAGATCCCAACCCCTCCTGCATGGTTTGGGTGTTCCTGGCACCTCCTTGCCAAATGCCAGGGGGAAAACCCAGACTGCAGCTCCTGTGACTGCAGCCTCCTCAGAAAAGCCTGAAACTCCACATTTTTCCCAGGAGGCTCTGCTGCAGTTTGGAAAACTCCAGCTGGCGTGGGAGGGTTTGATCCCAGCACTGAGATGAGTTCAGGGATGTGCCGAGAAGCCCCGCAGCCGAGGGCTGGCCAGGGGGACATCTGCTAATGCCAGTCTCTGTCCCCAGGTGAGGTGGGCCAGTCTGGGACCTGCAGTGGGCATCACCAGTTCTCAGGATGGTGATTTTTAAACTTCAGGGGAAATAGGGATCAGGAGGTGAAGGAGAGGACATTGTGCACTGTTTCTCTATCTTTTTGTGTGTGTGCCACTCTCTTTGCCCCACTTCTTTTATTTTTTCTCTTGTTCTGACCATCCCTCCATCTTCTCTTCATCATTTTTTCTCACTTTTCCCTCCACAGAATACTTTCCTCTACTTCTTCCCCATTTTCCACCTCTTTCCCCATCCAGCGTCTCTCCCCACTTCTTCATCTTTTCCCTGATGTCAAATCCTTCCTCGTGACCCTCTGCACATCTCCCCCTCTCTATCTCACCACCTCTTTCCACCTTGGGTGACATGAGTGGGGACACCCAGTGTCCCAGCCTGGTGGCCCCCATGTCCTGGAGCCTCAAGCTCAGCTCACTCCATATCTCAGTCCTTTGGGGGACACCTCCTGAGCCACCTCCAGGCTGCCAGCAGGACTGGGGGGACAGTAGTGGCCCCCTCCCAGCTGCCTTTAAGGCACCTGCCTGGCTCCTGTCCCCGTGGCAGAGCAGGAAAGGCAGAACCTGCCTGTGCAGGGAGCAGGAATCTGGAGGTGGATGCGCTGCCTCGTGTCCAGAGGGATCATCCCACAATCCCTCATCCCCTCCAGCGATGTCCTCCGGTGCCAGCGATGTCCCTGCTCTGCAGAGCAGCCCCATGGACCCCTTCCCCACCCGCGTGGAGATGCCACCGTGTCCCCCCCGCCCTCGTCCCCCCTTTCCCCCTCTCTCTNTGTCCCCCCCGCCCTCGTCCCCCCTTCCCTCCTCTCTCTCTCTCTCTCTCTCTCTCTCTGAAAGTCATCAGGCCTAGCGAGGTCTTCTCCCACTTATGCAGCTCATGAATATTTAACAGCATCTGCTCTGGAGGCGATAAAGCCTACCAATCCTTGACAAATATGGCCTAATCTTTTCAATTTCGGGGTGCAAATATTCCTTCAGAGTCCTGTTTGTCACCTAGATTAATGACTCTGGCTCCCATAAGCCTTTGGTGCTAATTCAAGTGGTGGCTGCGCGGCCGGCGCATGGCGAGGGATGCTGGGACACATCTGAAGGAGAGATTACTCACTCGAGGGCCCTTCGCTGCAGGGTTTTGTTCCTCCGGTGGCAGTGGGGACCAGGAGGCGGCTCTGGGTGTTTGTTTGTTTGTTCCTCTTCGCAGCTCCCGAATATCCATCCTGGATCCGGTGCGCTCGAGGGAAGGGGGGTGGCTCCCCAATTCCTGTTTTTCCGCCGTGGGTGGGGTGTGGCAGGACACCTGGGCTTGCCTCCAATCCTGGCTCCTCGTTTTGTGAGACCTGCTGCAAACAGCGGCTCCCAAGCCACCCAGCTGGCCCCAGGAGTCGGCTCGGAGTGCAGCTCCATCCGGGGAGCGTGGGCTCAAACCTGGGCTGCAGCAGCCGCAGGAAACAGGAAAGTGCTTCTCCATCCCCTCCTCCCATCCTGTGCCTCCCAGGGCAGGTGCGGGGTGTGGGCTGGGCAGCTCCCGGACACTGTCCGTGGGGTTTGGCAGGGCTTTGGCCGGAGCTGGAGCTGTCAGAGCCGCGGGGATCCCCAGCAGGAGCCGCGGCACCTCCGGACACACCAGACCGGCCGCCCGCGTTTGTTTGTTCGCTGAGCACGAGAGAAAAGTACCGAGGGCAGCGAGCGAGGGGCTGGAAATCAATGCCGGAGCTGATCAGTGCTATTGACAACTTGGCTGCGGCGCTGGTGGCTCCCGTTCCCTGTCCCCTGCCCGCAGGGGATGTCCCCATCACCGGGGACGCTGCGGGGACGCGCCCGGCCCAGCGGAGCGTCAGCAAAGGCGTTAACGGCGGCCAGAAATCGAAGATTTGTTATTATCCAGCTGGGGAACAATGGCCTGGCTGGGTGTATCCATCACCACCCCGGCCCTCGGGGCTGGGAATTTGTTGAGATTGCAGATTATTTATTTATACTGGGGAGATGGGGGATGCTGGTGGCACAGAGGAAGGAGTTTCCTCTTCTTCACCCCACCCAGGTTTGTCCAAAGGTTCTGGGAATGCCCTGACTGACTGCAGATCGTGGTCCTGGGGTTTGGAGCAGCCTTCAGGTGAAGAGGGGAAAGGAATGTTGAGATCTACTGGAAATTTACAGGGGAAACTCCCAGCATCATCATTCTGTGTGCAAGGAAGCTCCTTGGGATATGAGAGTCTTGGAAAGAAGGTCCAGAGAAACCTTTGGTCCTCTTGATTCAAAATTATTTATGAAGTTCTCTCTAATGGAAGTGTCTGAGAAGGTCCAGTCTGGAGGGTGTGAAACCTTTAAGGTTCTCATAAATATCATATTTTTGGCTCTGAATAAGAAGTGATGGCAAGGGTAGGACAGCCCTAAACTGAAGGCTCAGCTCTGCACCTGGGAAATGATGTTCCCCTGAAAACTTACCTGACTTGGGTGGAGGAATAAGGACATGAAGAGATTGAACCAAAAACCTTTGTCCGATGGTGGCAGCAATCCTGGGTGTACACAGGAAAATGAGCCTGAGTAAAATGTCCTTGCTGCTGCTGGGTGGGAAAAACTTCCACCTGATACAGGGAACTGCAGAGCACAGTGAATATTTACAGCTCATGAGCAGGAAGGCTTTATTTTTAGTTTTGTTTTACATTTCTGTAGCAGAAAATGCCTCCTCAGCCAGAGAAAAGTACAGTTGTGGATAAAATGAAAGTGTGGAAACAACCCTTTTTTTTGCTAAGCAATAATCGGAAAAATTCTGCTTTTCACTAGTTACAAAGAGAAGGGAAAGTTCTAAACAAAGCAAAAGAAAAATTCTGGGTTTATCTCCAGCTCAGAATACTTAGGGAGAAAAAATCCTACAAGTCTGGTTTCCCAACTCAGCTCCTCATTTGGGCTTTGCAGACGAAGGTCACCGCAGTTCTTGGATTTTCCTCGGCTGATCCCACCCCTGCTACCGATGGAGGCTCCATGCTGGGAATTCAGGGCAGCGTTTGCAGTCCCAGTTTGTGGGGGTCGAGCTCCCCAAACCCCCCGAGTGCCCATCCCAAGGGACGGAGGGAGGTGCAGCCACCGCGGCTCTCAGCACGGCCAAACCCCGGTGCCCCGATGGACTTTGGGGTTGAGCTGGGAGGGATGGGGGGCACCACAGCCAGCCCTAGCAGCTCCAAGGAAAGTTGCAAAAAATGGGGTTTAGCAGAATAAAACCCTGCTGAAATGCAAAGGGATGGTCCAAGCGGTGCTTCCTCCGCCTCATCGCCTTCCCTACCCCCATCACCCACCCTTGTCCTTGGAGAAAAATCAAAAACACCACGGCAGCCTCTGGAATTCCCCCTGCACGCTGCCCTGCCGTGGTCCCTGTGCTGGGATCTGCCCTGGGATCAGGTAACAAATAAACACCGACGGCACCACCCACCCCTGTCCGTGCCCTGCCCCCGGTGCCCCCTGCCCGGAGTGGGGACCGGGACACCGGGGTGCTGGGGCCATCCCACGGCTGCCTGTGCTGGCATGTCCGTGCTGCTTCCCGCTGCTCCCTGCCCCCTCTCCTTCTATTTTTTTCCCTCTGCACAGTCTCCAAACGCCTTTGTAATACCGCAGCATCGTTAGGGCCCTCCTGAAACCGGGGCTGGGCGGGGGAGAGAGCGGCTCATTAGCCGGCCGCTTTGAAGTGGGCTCTGTTTGGGGTTCATTTGTATGCCGGCAGAAGGGAAACCTCTGTGTTTCAAGGATGTTTTTCTGGAGGGGCTTCCTGGAAACATAACAAACATGACCCCGAGGAGCGCTCCCCCAGCCCGCAGAGGCGGGCGGGAGATGAAACGCGGGGCTGCGCTCGGCGCGGCACAAAGGCAGCGCCGCTGCCGCCACCAGCGCGGCCAAGTTCCCTCCGAGAGCACCGAAGCTGGCACGGAGGGGGGTGATTTGTGGCACAAGCCGTCTCTCTCTGAAGGATGTAGAATTCGTGGCTCGGCCCCGCATCCTCCCGTCCCACCTGTGCCCAAAGGCCACCTCCTTCCAAGCCCCCTGACAGGGGCAGGGATGCCACTCGGAGATCTGCTGTCTCAGGGGCCCGTCCAGCTCGGCTTCGGGCACTTCCAGAGGTCACAAATGGGCACAAAGAGGTGCCAGGTTGGGTTCCTGCTCTGTGCCACAGATCCTGACGAAGCAGAGCTCAGGTGACTCCTGAGAGGCCATCGCCTCCTCTGCCTTCAAGTCAAATGAATCCTGAGCTTTGGGGTGTTGGGAGGGAGCTCAAAAGACATTCCCAAGGTTCTCTGCCTGCTCGCAGCCCTGCAAGGATGAGGGATGGATACCTCCATCCCTCCCCAGCCAGCAGCTGCCCTCAGGGCACGGCTGGTGGGAATTTCCAGGGGAGGAAGAAGCGACCCTTGATACACAGAACATGGACGGCTGTACCACCTCCCTCACCCGCTGTGCCTCCCTTTCCCCGCCTGCTTCTCCCTGGCTCCGTCTTGCTCTGCCTCCCCTTCTCCCCCCGCCTCTCCCGCGGCGCTGCCGGTGACAGGGAGCGCTGGGAGAAAGACGGATGGAAGTGACACGCGAGCTCCAGCAGGACCGCCGGCTGATGCATGGGGAGCCGTCACTGGGTGCTCGTCCCGAGCGCCGCACATGACGGACTGACCTCCTCTGCCAAGGGGTCAAGGAGGTTCGAAGGGCAGCGTGGCTTCCCTCGGGGAGCAAAGCAGTGCCCTGTGTTTTGTCCGTGCTCCTGCCGGCACCCGGAGCAGCTCAGTGGCGTTTTAGAGCATTGTCGCTGTGCTGAGCTCCTCATTTCTGTCAGCAAAGCAGCCCAGAGTCATCCCAAATCTCCTCCTCCTGCTCCTGCACTGACGGCCCTGAGGGAGCGCTGGAGCTCTGACAAGGCTCTGTCAGCATCGGGATCCCAAATTTGTGACACGGCAGAGTTTTGCGAGCACCAGTCAAAACCCAGAGCTGACAGCAGTGGAGAGCTCCTCCATCCTCTGCATCCCTCCTGAGGCCCCTCTCTGTCACCTCCACCCAGCTGAGGTGTCTCTGGGCTGACAGCAGAGCAAACCCTGCCAGAGCTCCCTGGTGGGAGCTGGATCCTGGAGCTGCTGGACAGGCACAGAGGACCATTGTGGGCTTGTGGAGTCATCTAATGGGCAAATGATTTCATCCTCGGGATGGATCTCTGCGGGTCACCTGCCTTCAACCTCCCCCAGGCACACCTGGCCAAAACCTTCAGCTTCTCTTTCAGCTCAAGCCTGCAGTGCTGCATTTACAGGATGAAAGTTAATTCCTCTGGTACGTTGTCACATCCTTTGGGTTGAAGATCCAGTGGACTCCAGCCTGGGAAATATTGTCAGACAAATCCACAGTTCTTCAAACTGCTGTCTCAGGATGGTTGGGAAATTCAGCTCAAAGCCACAGATTCCTGTCATATTTGGCAAAGCAGCTTGCCTAAATAAATGTGTTTTTAGCAGAGATACCACACTGGAGAAGTTGGATCATTTCAACTTGATGTTTTCAACTGAAGTGAAACAAATTCAGATCTTTCATTTTCCTTTGATAAAAGACTAAAAACGCATTAAAAATAGTATGAGCTGCTTTATTTTTAACCAATCATTCCAGTCAAATAAAAGAAGAAAAATATCATGGGGGGGAAGGAAGAATGAAATTTTTTTCCCAAATAAACCAGCCAAGATGAGCCAGGATCTGGGAATTTGTTGTGCCACGTCCTGTTGCTTCCAAGGAAGCTCAGGGAGAAGGACAGAGGTGACAGCCCTGGGTGGGGGGCACTGTCCAGCCACGGCCACAAACCCAAACCAGCTTGTGGAGCGAGCAGGTTGTCTGAGCTGGCTCTGCCTCCTCCCCAGGCTGTAATCCTGCCAGGAGAAGCGCTTGGAAAAGAGCAAGGCAGGAACAGCCATCCAAGGCTGGACAGATGCAGCCAGTTGGCAGCAGCCGCTAAATTAGCAGCCAATTTCCCGTGCACAACCTGGGGACCTGGGCTTTCAGCTGAGCACATTAAGGCTGGAGCCCCTTTTAATTGCTGTAGATCTTAACATGTGTCCCTCAACTCCGGGGTCCCTGACAGCCTGGACAAAGGCAGCTCTCAGAGAGGGGGAAATGCTGTTACCTGCTTGATTTAGGGTCCTGTTCCAGACTTGACAAAATTGGCGTGGGCAGATTTGGGTTTGGGGCTGATTCCTCTCTTACCCCGGCATGGAGAGCAGGCAGGAGCACCATCCCTACATTTCCAACTCCACGGATACCAAAAGTTGAGGACAAGGCAGGAGTTAAGCGAGGCCGGGGATCAGCAGGGATGCAGCGAGCCCGGGGTGTGCCGCCGGTGCTTGAGGGAGCTGAGAAAGCTGTGAGACCCTTAGCAGGTCCTGTCAGCCTTATTCACACCTTATCAGATGGGGGAAGCCCAAAGGGCTGCGAGGGAGGTAATTAATCTTGGTCTCGAGCAGAAAGGCTCCTGGAGAGGAGGGGGGAGGTCAAAATGAGGCACGGTTTGAGGAGAGATGGGAACTTGGCGAGTGCTTGAATGCTTTTTTTGCCCTTAATGTGAAGTTCACCCCGGATCTGAAGACACCTTTGTACTTCCCCCCCGATTTAATTTGGATTTTTATTTGGGATCATCAGTTTCTCCTCACCATAAAACACATCATCATCACTGTAAAGCACTTTTATGACACCTTTATCTGATTATCTGAAAGCACTTAATCAGCATTAACTCATTAAGCTTCCCCAGGCCTCGGTGGGAGGGAGGAAGGGGTCGGTCCTGGCTTCCAGCGAGCATCCCTTTGGTCCCCACCTCCACAAGCATTCCAGAGGGAATTCCCTGCTTTCCCCCTGAAGGCTGAGGGGGGCAGACACGAGGGTTCCTTGGCAGGCTGACTTGCAGCACCTTTCAGGGGTCAAAGGAAAACCACCACACCACGATTTTCAGCATCCCCAAAGAGGTGCTAGGAGAGGTCCTCGAGGTGGAATTGGGCTTTACCTGCTGACACGTGTCCCAAAACATTACAAAGGGTCTCAGAATATAATACAGAGAGTCCCTGACTGCAGAGCAGGACAGAGCTGTTTAAACAAGCCCCCCAACTCAGATGTTTTTGACAGAAATGAAAACGTTGGAGGAAATACCCGTTTGTTTTATGTCGGCAAAGAAAAAATCTCACCTGGGAGCTGTGGAACTTGCTGAGCCCTTGGAACACCCCAGCACTGAGGGGCTGGATTTGGCCCTGAGGATAAAGACCCTGAGCATTCCCCCCTCACCAGGTTTTTTGTGGAGGGGGCAGGGGGTGTGGGATGCTGCCAGCTCCCCTCACACGGACCCCCTGGAATCTCTCCAGGAACATACCAGGACAAGGCCACCCCTACCCACAGCAGCAGCCCTCAGTTGTTCAGGGATGGCCGTTCCTCGGCTTCCATGGCAAATTAGACCCCTGGAAAGGGGTGGTGGGCAGGGTTGCCCATCTGCTCCTGTTTTTGTCCCTCAATTAGGGCTCATTTCCCGCGTGCTCACTGCGCTTCATTGGTTTCCGCTTCACGTTCCGCGTGGTTTCCAGACACCACCACAGAACAGCTCTGGGTTGTCTCCAGAGAGGCTTTGCCTTTGGATTCTGGCCATCCTTTCTTCCTCCATCCTTTCTTCTCTCCTCTTCCCCAACTGTTTTTGCCCCCAGGCTCATTCAGCTCCAAGAGTAGACCCTGACCGAGCGTGCCAGGAGCTCCAGGGTGCAGGGGATGCACCAGCAGTGCCCACCCACCCTTCATTTCACCTCCAGTGTGTCCTCCAGACCTCTCTGCAGAACCTCCTCTACCACCAGGGCACTGATTCTCCCCCTCCTCCACATCTCCTTGCCTGACAAAGCCGCAGTTCCCCTGATCCAAATCATTCCTCCCTCCTTGCTGCTTATCCCCAGCAATCCCATCACCCGTGGCCAGGGAGTCTCCCTGCAGCTCCTTGCCCATGCCCAGGGAAGGTGGCACAGCCACATGGACCTGCAGGGTGGCTGAGCTGCCCCTGAGATCCCCCCCCAGCTCCCTCTCAATTCCAGAGTGCCCAAATCCTCTGCTCTTTTCTTTGGCAGAAGTTTGATGCAAACATCTCTCTTCAAGTCCAGGGCATCAGGGGTGAGGGGACAACGCTGCTAGGAATGACACAGGAAAGGAAACCCAGAGCCCAGTAAGGTGAGAGGGTTTGTGGTGAGAAAAAGGGATAAAGATCAGCTCTTTCCATGAGCTTCAGGGGGAAAACATTTGCATCTGGACTCAGAGACGTGGCTGGTTTTGACTTTTGGCCTAACTGAATAACATGGAGTGGGTTTGGGACTGGATTAGAAGCCCAGCTTTCACCTCCTGGGAAAATCTGCTCAAATTTAGGGGAAAAAAATGGAGGTAGATGGGAAAAAGCCCCAGATCCTGGTGTTGGAAGGACTTTGGGTGCATGGCTGTGCCCCCCATTCCACCCAAGGCTGTGGGATGCCAAGGACCCGGCTCTGCCAGGCTACTTGTGTTGGGAACAGCCCCTGGGTGGGCTTGGGGATAAATGAGGGGGGGTCTCCCACACAGCCCCAGCTGGCAAAGCTGCTGGGGAGCAGCCCAGGGCAGGGTGGGGGCTCAAGAAAATGAGCTGGGGGCTTTGCCCTCCTTGGGTCACTGCTGCCAGGGGCCTTGGAGGCCATGGAGGGGTTTGGTTCCCCCTCCCAGAGTCAAAGCATCACTTTGTCCCCCCAAATCAAATCATTAGAGGTTATTTGGTTCATATAAAATAAATTGTAAAACTGCTTTGGTGTGCCTGTGGGTTAAGTCTGTGTTGGGTAGCAGAAGTTCATGGAGGTATCTCCTCCCTCTTTGAGCTCCCATCCTGACTTTTCTTTGGCTCTCAGGATGGTGGTGCTGCTCCATTGGATCCAGGAATTTTTACCTCCCCAAGATATTATTCTTTAACTCCCATTGCAGTTGCCTGCAGCTCTCGATGGCCAAGCAGTTCTTTGACTGATAAAAAAAAAAAAAAAGTTGAGCATCAGTCAGTAAATCAGTGGCAAGAGAAATGCTGAATCGTTAAATCTTCCACTGTAACCTATTTTAGTGTTTAGAACATATATCCAGGGATGTGCATGGAGGCAACAGGCTTTAAAGGCAAAACCAAAATTAAACACTCCAGGGAAAGCAGAGCAATCCCTGGTGTTCCATGGCTATGGCCAAGGTAGCTCCAGTCCCTGCCTGAAGGTAAAAATCTTTTCCCCTGTGAAAAACTGTGAATTTTGAATTTGTCCTGGGTAAAAATTTAGAAATGAAACTTTTTCTTTTTTTTTTTTTTTAATGGAGATTTTAAGTCAGGGCCAGAAGTGAATCATGCAAATTCAGAGCTGGTTTCTGAGCCCTGGCTACACCCCTGGGTCAGGTAGGTCTGGGAGTGAGCCACCACTTAGAGTAATCCTGCTTCACCAACACAGGAGAGGTGACTCCTGTCCCACGGAGTGGGAGGGACACCCAGACAGGACACAGAGGCTTCCAACCAGCGCTCATCCTCCCCATTCCACACCCCATAAAAGCATCTGATCCAGGCTGGTGGGGAAGGCAGAAGGAAAACTCTGCCCTGGGACACAGCAGCTGCTCCTTCCCTCCTCACAGCCTGCCTTTTTTCTCCCTCTTTATTAGATGGAGGAGTGAGTTTCTAGAAGATGTTGGGTAAAATACCCCTGAGTAATCCTGTCCTGGGGAACCTGCTGGCTTCAGCCATTACTAACAGATATTTGCACCCTGTTGGTGCCTCTTGCCAGCAGGGTGGAAGTGGAGGGAGCCCTCAGCGAGCTGCAGGAATGGTGATCCTGACAGAGCATCACTCTGAGCTCTGTCCTGCCACGTGGCTGTGCCCAGAGGTTCTTGTGCCATGACCTTTGGGTAAAGTCCTTCTCCCCAGGTTTTCCCTTTCCCTGCAGCACAGGGAGGCCAAACCCACCCAGCCCTGCTGAGGCTGCCCAGGGCAGCCTCACACCATGGTGGGGGACAGCACCTCCCCAGGGTCACATCCCCCTCCCAGAGGCTGGGAAGCACCAAAACCCCTCGGCAAACTGCTCCAGCAGAGCCATTTTTATCCCAGATCAGGCTGCTTCTCACCCTCTGTGGGTGCTTTCCTGCCTGCTCCCAGGTGAAGGCACCATTTCCTTCCCTCATTTTTGGGGAAAAGCAGAAGAGCGAAGGGCAGAAGCTCCACGGACACCAAACATGTGCACCCAGCCTCATCCTTGTGTGGAAGGATGCTGCTGGGCACAGAGCACAGCCAAGGCATCTCCCCAGCTTCCAAGGAGCCTTTTCCCAGCCCCATTCCCACTGCTGTCACCTCACCAGGCTCTTAGCAGCTCCAAGGGACCAGTGGTGAAGCCACGGCCTCAGCCCTGCCCTGGTGCCTCCCAGGAGAGCTCAGTGATGTTCAGACTCTCCCAGTTCAGAGCTCAACTCAAGCCTGGCTTAGGGGATCTCACTCCTGCTGTCGTTTCCTCCCAGCTGTGACTTTTGCTGGAGAGTTTTTGCCGTGTTTCAGAGGGAAAGAGCTGGAGGCTCTCCGAGCTCCCACGGGGACCTTCCTCCGGGCTGGTCCTGCAGATCCTCAGGGAGCACGCAGCCAGATGTTCACATCAAACCCTGGAATCAAAGAGACAAGCAGCTCAGTGAGTGGGGAAGTGGGGTGACAGGGACAAATGAAGGGAAGGGTGGAACAGCAGGACAAGCACAGGGATGGGGGGGATGCAGGCAGGGGAGGGCACCGTGGGACTCTTGGCCGATGGATTCAGTAGACCAGAGGCACATCGGTGCATTATTTCCTCCTTTTCCTCCTCCCTAGGGCAGAGGAGAGGACAGCCAGCCCCCGGGAGCCGGGCAGCAGCCGGGGCCATGCGGCGGCAGCAGGGGCAGGACGGGCGGGGTCCCAGCCCTCCGTGGGGTGCCCCTTTGAAGTGGGGCCTGGCGGAGGCGCCGCCGGAGAGGATTTGGCAGGTCGGCGCTTCTGCTCTGCGGCAGCCTCAGAACAAGGGGATTGGCTTCCCTCCCTCCAGCACATGGCTCTCCCGCCCCTCCGCGCTCCCCGTTGAACGGCAGCCCAGCCGGCAAGCCCCGACAATCTCCCGTCCCCCCCAGCCCAACCTCATTGTCCCCGGGAGATGCCTCCTTCCCCCTCCCCACCTCTCCCTTCTCTTCCTGGCAAATTCTCCCCCTCCTCCTGGATCCAGCCGCTCTCATAATAGCATCCTTTTCATGGAGACAAATTGTCCAGCCGGGGGCTGCACCTGAGGGCTTTCGCCCTTTAACAAATAGCCTTTTAATTTT
>VZTB01000125.1:134990-149520 GCA_013397245.1 Thryothorus ludovicianus | reverse complement strand
AAAAAAAAAAAAAAAATAAGCAAGGAGGTTAATTAGATGTTTGCAATCCAATTTACGTCTTGTTTATGAAACCAGCATTTCAGCTGTAACCCAGCCTGGGAGCCCCCCGTGCCCTCGCTCTTTTGCTAAATTTATTTCACAGCTTTGCAGAACTGGCTCAGCCGGGTCAGAACTCTTCCATTATCATTTTATCGCTGCCTCTTACTCTGTAATTACAAGCTGCTTCCCTCACCCCCTCCTTCCTCTCCTTCCCCAGCCCCCTCCAAGCAAAAGGTGGGAGATGCTGGTCTTGCTTTAAGCTTCTTCCACGATTTGTCTCACCCACTGAGGCCGGGGACAGCTTGGCCCTGGTTTCAGCAGATAAGACAGGGAAGGTGGCTGGGAAAGCAGGGGGAGGATGCTGCTCTCCAGTCCCCCCTCCCCAAGGATTAAAATATTCAGATGCACCGATGAATAGCAATGAGAGCTGGAAATGAAGGCCTGGAAACTCAGCCTTGGAGAGGCTGGAGTCAAGCTGGCAGGAAGGAGAGGAGCTGCAGAGTCATGGAAGGCTGTGGCACATCCCCTCGTGTGTCCTGGGCCAACCCTCAGCGGTTCCCAGGGACAGGTACTGGTTGGAATGGGCCAAAATTGTGCCAGGAGTGACACCCAGATGTCCAGAACTCTCATCTATGCCCTGTGGAAGTGTGTAGAGAGGCTTTGGGAGCCCTGTTGGCCAACATTGCCAGCAAATTCCAGCAGGAAGGGTTTTTGAGGAGCTTCTCAGATGCAGAGCCAGGAACCAGCACCTCCCTGGGCTTCCAGCAGCTGCTCTGTGCACACAGGACAGACAGCCATGGGGACTCGAGTCTCAGGGCTGGCAGGGTCTCCAGAGGAGTGTCCCCAACCTGCAGGGTCACTGGGCCCCAGTGGGAGATCCAGGACACAGGGAGCAGCAACAGGGGCCACATCCTCCCCAGGGAAAAACCAAAACTCAAGCTGAAGGGCTTCCCTGGGAAAGTCCAGGGAGAGGAAGGGACAGGCAGAGGGATGGCCACACACCTCTGGGGCTCTGTCTCATCTTGGCCATGGGGATGAGACCCCACAGGACTCCCAAAGTGAGTTTGGGTTGGAGGAGGCCACTGCCCTGGGAGAAGGAGCCACTTTTGCTGTGTGGGATGCAGCTGGACACCGCCAGCAGGGCCCTGCTTTGTTGCAGAATTTGGCTTCCTTTCAGTCACCTGTGAGCATGAATCAGACAAGGACTCGCAGGCAGCGTGAATACACACACACAGGGCCAGCTCAATTGCCCATGAGAAGGTTCATGTAATTAACAGGCAGCCAGCTTTTCTTTCATGCGACAAAGAAAGGATGGGGAGGGCTGGGGGGTATTTTTCTGTCCCCATCCCCTGAGAGCAAGTTCCAGCAGGACTGATCACAGGAGCAGGGAGCACAGCACAGCCTGTGACCAGGACCCCAGGGGCAGGGAGGGATGCACCACAGGCCCCTTTGCCCAGCCCTGGTTTCCTTTCATGCACAAACGGGGTTCTTTCCCATCCTTGGGACAGTTAAAGCCTTTCCTTTGTTAAACCCCCAGAGCAGGGAGCCCCTGTTTGATAAAATGGCACAAGGATGGATTTTCCTGCTGCTCCACACTCTGAGCAGTCCCCCACCCTGTACTGGAATCCTCCCCAAGATCACTGGGGCCACCATTTAACTCCCATCCATCACACACCCACACCACAAACACCCAAATTCCCAACCTTGGATCACACCTGGCTCTGCCCTCAGCGTCCACAGCCGCAGAACCAGCCCCGAGCACAAAGACACCTCGGTCCCTCCCTAAAACAAAGATCAAAGCCCCTGCTCGGAGCTGAGGATGCCACCCCCCGCTCCCGCCGCTGCTGGAGGAACATTAAAACCCCATTAACCTGGGGTTGTTATTAATCATGCAACATTACCCAGTGGGGACAGCCCTGACGTGTGAGTGCCCAGGCTGCCTCCAGCTCCCCCGGCCCGGCTCCAGGTGACACAGGAGAAGGTGGGATTGGTTTATAACCGTGCGGGCGCGCCCGCTCCAGATAATGAATTTCCTGTGCGAGGCAGAGCAGGAAAGCTTCGCTGAGATTGGAAATAATCACCCCGAGGCAAGGCAGGGACCGGACTGCAGACGCCTCTCACCCTGCGGAGGATAATCCCCTTTGTGACTGGGCTGAGGGCAAGGCGAGGAAACCACGATTTATCATCTACTTGAACCACATCCATCCTCTGGAGGATGATTTCCAGTCCTGCTGCTGAGCAAACCCAACGGCAGGCAGAGATCCCTGGCCAAAATCAACCCCAGAGCTCAAGAGAATGTCACTTTGGAGACCTCCTGGGACACAGAGGGGACGCTTTGAGCACACACTGGACAGGTTAATGCCAGGAGAGCAAAGCCTCTGCCTGCACGTGTGCTTGGAGGCTGAAGCCCCATCAAGCCCTCACAGCTCCATGATATTAAAGCTTTCCCCTCATGCATAGAGGCAGGCAGGGGGGCTAATTGCTTCTTATGACACTATAATGGTAGGACTATTTACACTAGATTAAAATCCAATTCATAATGAGGTATAATAACTTTGCAAACGCCAGGATTTGTCAAAGGGTGAGGAGCGCCACCGAGACAGAGCTGAGCAGCCTCGGACTTGGGGTCTGAGCCCTGGCACAGGAGGAGGGAGCTCTGGGCAGAGCGAGGATGGGGTTTGGTTGGATTCTCCCTCTTTGCTTGCTTCATCCATAGGTTAAGCAGAAGGGATGGTGGAAGGGTGTGGGGATGAGCACGGCCCTGGAACAGCTTCACAGCCAAGCAGGAGAAGGCCCTGCCCAGAGCAAGGGCTCTGCAGTGCCTGGAGCAGGGGAAATGGGTGTGGATGAGGCTGGATCAACCACAGAGCTGCTGGGCCTTACCTCAGTAACAGAGCTCTTTGCCCAGGGAAGTTTTGTTCCAGATGCTGATAAACCAAAGTCACGTTGGGATCCACCAGGTACCAGGGGTTCTGCAGCAGCCTCTGGACCAGGATCAGGCACTCGCATGGAAAACCTCCCTTGCTGGATGCCACACACCAGGCACTCCCTCAGAAAGTCACCCTCCCCACCCAGTGGCACCATCCCTGCCATCCCTGAGCCCGTGCCAGCCCTCTTCCAAGGGCAGGGCACACACCCCCCCAGCACTGCCCTCTGGTGCTGCTGCAGCCAGGGGGGAGGTTTGTCCCGCAGGGAAGCCAGGGCTGGATCCAGCTGGGATTTGTTCTGTGCCTCTCCATTCCATGTTTACGGATGTGACCTTGAATGGGCCCAGCAACACATCACTCCTGAGGCACTCAAAAGAGGGATTTATTTATTCCCTGCCAATGACATGGACTGATGGTGCCCTCTGAATTCCAAGTAGGACTCGGCTCTTTCTACAGTCTGGGTGGCTCTGCTGGAGAACAGAGAGAGGAAAGAGCCCAACAAGCTTCACTGACAAAGGGAACGCTGCTCCCCAGATCCCAGAGCTCTGTGCAACCCCTGGACCCTGCCCAGTGGGCTCGGTGTAGTGCTGGGGTTTAAGGAATGGAACCCAGAGATCTTCTGATGGATATCAGCCCCAGAGAGTGCTCCAAAGGTATTGCCATCACCTGAGGGGGAACTGCAGAAGACAAGTCCAAGGCTAATTGGGGATGAAGGGGTGCTCAGGTGACCCTGAGCTCTGGTGTGCTGATGTGAGTCACTCTCCCAATGCCACCAAGCTCTCCAAGCCTTCCCACAGCTCTGTTTGTGTCCAAAACCAGCCATCTGCTAAAACACCTGATGGCAAAGCCTCCAGAAAAGCAGTTCCTCAGCATACAAGGCTGTGAATTTGTCACTTGTCCTGTTGGACACTCAGTACCCCCAGCTTGTGGCTGCTGGGTCACACACACCAAGGACAAAGAGAACTGGGAGGAATATTGATTTCCTGAAGGGTGAGGCCCTCTCCTCCAAATAAACTCTTCTCTTATGGGATCACTGGAAGAGCTACAGAACACAGAAGGAGTTATAAAAGTAGCAAAAACTTTAACACACCCCATGCCCAGAAGAAGATTAGCTGAGCCTCAAGTACAGCAAAACCAAAGTGAATTGTACCAAACTCACACTCACCTCAGCAAAGGGCTCTTCCTCACTCTGTGGAGCATTCTCCCTGTGCCCAACACGAGCATGTCCCATTAGCAGGGCACAGCAAGGCCCATCCCAACCTCTCCAAGAAATGTGAGTGCTTTTGGTTGGATTGGAGCCTTGTCCTCTGCAGCTCCTGGTGGTGGCAGAGCCCAGAGTGTCCCAGCAGCCACAGGACTGGCCGAGGAACTCTCTGTCCCTGGAGGGCATGAAGTGCCCACAAGACCCAGAGCTCTGCAGGGTACGAGGGGTGTGGGGAGAGGGGAGAGCAGGTGTCTGCCAGGAGGGGACAGGTCACCACCACCATGGAATGGGCACCTGGACAGAGCCTGCCACATGGCAGAGCTGTCAGGTTTGAGGGAGAACCTGAAAAAGCAGAGCTGCTCCTCACACAATTCTAAAGATCCTTCCTAAGGGGAGGCAGGAGATGCTCATAAGGTCACCCTCCTGTTGGATGTATGAATATGTTCAAGGTGTAAAAGAGGGGATGGAAAAGAACCCAGCAGAGGGAATGAGGCCCAGGAACACCTCGGACTGCACAGCACTGCCAGCATCAATCCAAGAAGCTCCTTGGCCAGAGTTAGAACCAATTACCTTCTGGCGAACGTGCTGCCCTTCCACTCACCAGCACTGAAAAGAAAAACACCATTTCTGTGTTCTGTTTTTGTTTGTGAGAGGGAGAGCGAGCAGGAGCAGAAAGGCAGAGAGGGGTGGCACTGCATCCCAATTGGAAAGAGCCAGTGGCCACTGCCCAAGTAAAATTCCAACTTTATGACATAATGGGCTTTTTCTAACCAGCGCTTGCTATTAACTTCAGCACTGGCTTAAACCCCTTGGCCTCAGGCACAAGCAAAGCAGAGCTCACACACTGTAAATGTTAATACTGCTTTAGCACTGTAATAAGCTAAAAGGTGGATGCAAGATCTGGCACATTAATTCCTTTTTTCATCTTTTTAGCACATTTCAGGGTAATATGAATAATAAATATTTGAGCTCATGAAGGTTAACGGATGGATAACCCTGGAGACTGGGACTCCCCAGGTAGGAAGGCAGCAGTTCCTTTCCACGTGTCAGTGTCTCCAGCAGCGAGCCAGGGAATTTGCCTCCTCCTGAGCAGTCAGAGGTTCTTCTTGGCAAGGAAGTGTTTGACATTAAAACTTGTTGCCTGGCACACTTGTTCACACTTCAAATGTTTGGGCTGGGGAATGAGTAGAGGTGGATGTTTCCAAGCAAACCTATGGAGGGAGGAAAACCTTTTCCATCCCTGCACAGGCTCTGTTCCCATTGAACAAGAGCCAGATTTGGTCAGCAAAGTGCTCTCAAAGCTGTTCAGGCACCTAATTCCTACTGCAGCCAGCTCTGGGTTCACCTGGCCAGGGGCTTGGTGGCAGGGCAAGCGAGCTGAGTGTGCACCTCCAGAGTTTTAAACTCCAGCTGAGGGAATGTCCTGAAGGCAGAGCACTGCATGGACCTGACCCAGATGTCACCATCAGCCTCAAGGCTCCTGGCCTGACCTTGTTTTGCAGGTACTGGGTCTAAATTACAAGGCTTTGGTGTCTGTTAGGGGACAGCCACACAGCACCACAAGGACAGCAGCTGGGTGAAAAGCTCTGTTGGAGCTGGCACAGCTCTGCACAACACCTCTGGGTTACAAAAATGTGCAGAAAAGGGCTTTGGGAGAAAGTCACATGGCTTTGGCACCCAGTCAGGTGCCACAGGAGTGTCCCAGCTCATCCTGGAGCCATGTGTGAGCTTCCAGGGAAGCAGCCTAGAACGGGTGAGGAGCATCTTCTAATCCCACGCCAGGAGAGAAAGGGTGGGTGTGGTGACTCAGGGAAGGGTTTGGGGCCTGTGCTTAGAGAGCAAACCCTGGAACATGAGAATTCCCATTGCTTATCTATCAATAGAGACCTGGCAGGTAGGAACACTTGCTGGGAGAAGAGGGCTGAGGATGAACAGGAGCGTGACCCCTTGGGATGGAGGATGTGGGACTTTCCCAGATTCCATCTGCCCTTGCAGCTTTGTCTTCTCGACCCTCATGGCACAGACAATGCCTGAGGTACCATGTCTGACAAGCCATCTTAGGGGAAAACCCTGATATTCCAGCAGAAATCCTACTGCCACTCTCCTCTGTGATCCCAGGCAGGTGGGCACGAGCACTGTGGGACATGGGGACAGCCAGGACAGGAGCCGAGCCCCGGTAGCCGGTGCTGCCTGCCATGGGCGTCAGGATGTGCCACAGGAGGTGAAGTGGCGGGAGGAAGGTCCTGGCCGTGCAGCGAACGCCGTGAGGGAGTGAAATCCCCGTCCCGCCCTGGCAGGGCGGTGCAGGAGCTGCAGGAGCTGCAGGGGCAGAGATGCTGCATCCCCGCTCAGACCCGCGATATTCCATCCCCACCAGTGCCGCAGGAAACTGGGATAGGCGCAGAGCACTGGGCAGGCGGTGCCCGGGGGGACACGGGGAGAGGAGGCTAGGGATGGACAGGGGAGCCGGGAGGGGCTTGGGGTGACGGCTGAGAACCTCGGGGACCCTGGAAGAGCTCGGCCGGGGGGCACCGGCGGCCAGGGCAGGAGGAGCCAGGAGGCTGCGGGCGCTGCCCACCCTGCGCCGTGCCCGCCGCCGGGCGCGCTCGCCTTTGCGGCGCTCGCCGGCCACGGCTGCGCATCCGCATCCAGCCGGGGAGGGGGAGCAGCCCCCGCCCTTTGGGGTGCGTGCCGGGATGCTGGGCGAGGGCAGCCCCCCGGCCCGCAGCCCCCTCCGCTCGCCTTTGGCTTTGCTCAGCGTTGCGTGGCCGCCGAGCCCCCCTCCGCCGGCGATCCTTGGGGGATATCAAGGGCAAGGAAGAGAAGGGTTACCTGGAGGAAAGGGTTNAAACCCAAAACTCGTTCCAGGCCTGCAACCAGATTAGCATATTAATGAGGCTGTAATTTCCCCGGAATTGTCTGCACGTCTATGCCCGCTCACAGCACACTGGCCCAGGAGTTTGCTATGCAAATAAACTGGTTTTACAGGCTGTGGCTTAATTAACTCATCAAGTTCATCTTCCTAACAAAAAAGGCAGACTAACTGCGGATTAATGGACCTGTGTTTGCTCTTCTTTCTCTCCCCCTCTCAACCCACTCCCTCCCGGAGGCACTGCCTCCCTGCAGATCCTTCCATCCCCGGCCACTCCAGCCTCAGCGCTGGGGAGATCCTCCAGCCTCACAAGGAGATAAATCCTGGGAAAAGAGATGGGGGGGGGGAAAGGAATCTTAATACCGCTTCCAGCAGAGTCGGGGAGGTTTCCTCATCGACTTCAAGGGGAATAAGATGGATCAGGCCTCAAGGATGGTAATTACGCCTTCAGTCGAAGCTGGCAGGTGACCACTTATGAGAAGGAGGTGGCACATCGTGACACTGTCTCTTTAAAATGGTTGTCTCCGCGCGGATCAGGGGTCGGGGATTTTGGGGAGGCGGATTAAGGTACCGTTTCTAGGGGAGCTCCGGCAATCCTGCTCCTTCCCTAACGGCGCAGGGTCAGAGCAGGCAAGAGGGATGCTCTCCCTCCTGGGTTAATTAGAAAGGCCCGTCCTGCCTGCATCCCATGCTCAGAGGCGAGATGTCTTTTGAAAACGACCCCCAAAAAAGGTAAGTATAAGGATTTGCAGAGTCACTGAGGGAAAGTTCACGTGGCCAAAAGTCTGTATTCGACAGCAAATCCCCGGGCTGGGGAGCTTCCTTTGAACATCAACATCATCATGATTTCACCTCCCCTTCCCTACTTCTCTGTCACCCTCCTCCTTCCCCGGGAAGAAGGAAGGAGTTTCCTGTGGAACCTGGACGGGGCACAGATGTCGCCCAGTCGCTCCCACCTAGGCTGGAAGCGGGAGGAGCTGGCTGGGAGTGCTCAGCCCTCAGGCTGTGTGTGAAGTGACTCCAGTCGGAGATGAAATGTCTGAGCGGATCTTTTCCCTTTTAATTCCGGCTGTATTGTTAGTTAATTGTAGTTTGACCTCCAGGGAGGTTTTCCACGGCTCAGAAGGTGGCCTGGGATACTGAATTCAGAGCCTGGGGTGGGAATGGTTGCTTTGCCGTTGGATTGTGCCAGCCCAATGCGCAGAGCCCCGAGGAGTGCAGAGCCCCGACTCCCAAAAAGGCAGTGGGAAACGGAGGAGCAGGGACCAGGCTCCTCTTGGAGGGCCGAGCAAGGGACTGATGCCCAGGAAGCTCCACCTGATCACGAGGAAGAGCTCCTTTCCTGTGACCAAGCCCTGGAACAGGTTGCCCAGGGACGCTGTGGAGTCTCCCTCACTGGAGGTATTCCAGAACCATCCGGACACAGTTCTGTGACCTGGGCTCTGCGATGACCCTGCTGGAGCAGACAGCATGGAACAGATGACCTGACTGTGGCCCCTCCCAGCCTGACCCATGCCAGGACTCTGTGGTGACCCCATGGCCACCCAGCTTGGGCCCTTGGCTTCCCACCCATGGTGGGCACAGCAGATCTCTGCCCATCACCCTGTAGCCACACGGCCACAGCCCCTCCCTCGCTCTTGGGCCGCTGGAATCTCCCCTCCCACGGCTCTGTGGGGTGGGAAGGGGCTGGTTTCCAGCCAGCTGAGCTGCCCGAGCCCTTCTGGCTGCTCCAGGCACTCAGCTCTGCAACTTCTCCTCAGTAAAGCTCTGCGGGGCTTCACACCCCCTTGAAAGTTTTGGAGCACTCAAATGATGCTCAGCTGAAGACCATCCCTCTTCCAGCTACAGCTGCTTTGGAATGGATTTAAGTTGAAGCTTTCTTGCTAAATTTGGTTTAGACTGGACAAAGTCCTTGAAAAAAATCTAACTGTACTCAGAAGCTTCTCTACATTCACAGGAAAATGGACTGGCTGACCTAAAAGGTCTTTTCCATCTCTAATTTCTGTTCTTGCCTGATTCATCCCTCTTCTTTGAAAGTGTTTCCTACATGAAACATCTCATCGGAGGGAAAAAAAAAATTATACTAAATAATCTTTTTTCATTTCCTCTCCTCATTGTCAGAGCCTGGCAGAGGTGAGGGATGTGTCTGCTCCCACATGAACAGAGCAATGGAAGAGAAAAGGCAAACCAGGATCCAGATTAGCAGCTGAGAAGGAAACTCTTCATTCCAGGTGGGGTAGGAGGAGTTGTGCTGGAGATGTCCTTCCCAGGAGCACTGTTGTTCCTCACTTCCTCAGATTGGGAGAAAACACCGAGCTGGAGAACAAGACCCATCTCCCAGGGACAGAGGAATGGCCACATCCCAAATGAGGAGAGGACATCTCTCAGACTGCTGCTCCCAGGAGACAAAGTCACAGTTTCTTGGGATGCTCTTGGGATTCAGCTGTGGGCTCAGCATTCTTCACAGCCCCCAGGAATTCCTCCCCTGAGAGCTTTCCCTGTTTCCTCTCAATCCATTCATCTCCTACAGTGAGGACTTCTGGAGATAACTGCTTGCAAGAAGCTCAGTTTGTCTTAAACCTTGCTTCTGCCACCTCCACCTGAAGGCAAAAAAGGGGTTTGGTTCCCCACTGTCTGTTTGGAAATGCTGCCAGAGGCATTGCATAACCTCAGAAAAGAAGCAAAAATCTCCCGAGGTCAGCCAGGACATTCCCTGAGAATGTACAGGAGCATCTTTCCATCCTACAGCAACCCAACACGGGGAGGGAACTGGGAATTACCTCAGCAAGGGCACAGGACTGATCTTGGCTTGTAGCCACCAGGCCACTCCTCAGCCCCCATCTCAGTCCTGCTCAGCCCCAGGGAAGTTGTCCCATCCCTGTATTCCTGTATCCCTTCTCTCTCTGGATTCCTGCTACCCCAGTGCTGGGGCTGTCTCTTCTCCCTTCTCCTGAGTAATGAACTGAAGGTCACCAAATTATTCCTATTTTTCCACTGGATAATGCTTTTCAATCCAACCCATGAAATAATCCTTCCTTTCCCATGAGTTCAGCAGTAGATGAACATCACAGATTGATGTTCCTGGGAAACATCTGCTTTCAACTGGTTTCTGCTTTAAAAGTTGGGTATGGAGTTGGACACAGATGATTTCCAGAAAGGCTGGGCAGCAGCTGTGTTTTGGGGAGCCACTTGAAGCCACCATTCTGGAGGCATCAGGGTGGGAGGGCAATGGGGGACAGGGCTGCTGATTCCAGAATGAGGGGAAGAGGGGAAAACAAAAGGGACAAACCCCTGCAGGAAGGCAAACTCAGCATCTGATCCTGGCTCACTTTTCAGTGAGGTTTTGCCAGGGATTTGGGGATCAGAGGTGGTTTGAATGATAATTACCCATCTTCAGCTGTCACCTAGGAGGTGTTTATGTGAAGAATTGTTGTGGCCATAATATAGGACTTTCAGCCCTTTTTATTTCGTTGATTTAGTGGATTTTCATTCTCTCTTTTCTTTCATTTTCTGGAAGCACTATAAACCCAAACTCCTCCAGAATCACCCCTCTCTGAAAATGCAGATATATTTGTTTTTAAACAAAGACTAAAGCTGAAGTGCTTACAGTTAGGGAATCACCCAAAATTTGAACACTTGCCAGGTACCATTTCCACCCTTAAGAAGTACCAATCCTTTTTCCAGATGACATTCCAGGACATCGATTTTTTTTTTCCCTCCAACATCACTGCTACTTCAACAAAAGAGCGAAAATGGGTTTTCTTACACAGAGGAGGCCATCCAAGAGGTGGAAAGCTGGACCTACACGAGTCGAGCTTTGAAATGAAAATCTGCCCTTTTAGGATTAACGAGGAGAGTGATAAAACAAGGGAACAAATTTACAGAGGGAGACATCAACCCTCGGCTGGCCGCAGGGGAGGCTGCTGCCTGCCCACGAGTTGGGGGGCAGGATGCAGAAATCACCCCCAGCTCACACTCCGTGGGAGGTCGGACTCCACGCTCACCAGGGTCCCTTCTGGCCCTAAAATCTATGAATCTATTGATGCTCTGAGGCTTAAAAAGCAGCAGCTGCTCCTACGCAGCACCTAGTTCTCATAAGCATTTGGAATAATGGATCCATATTGTGCCAATGCATACTAATGTTAATATACATTTGCAGCACACAATGTGAGGGCTTTGGAGACACCCAGGTGTCAGATGGAATCAGTGTCACTGACACACCGTACCAGGACCCTGCTGCAGGTCCCTGTTGGCTTCTCCAGGGGGAAGCTTTCGCTCCTTGGAAATTATTGTGTTTATGGCCTTATGTTTCTGTAGGGAAAAAAATAAAAATTACAAAGGAATTGGATCAGACCCTCTGCAGGATTGGCGCCTGTGGTTTGCTGCCAGCCAAAGCGTTTGGGATAGGGAGGTGAGGGAAAAAAAAGAGGGGAGCTCTACGAGGTGTGCCCAAGGAGTTCAGAGGTGCAGCCTTCTGCTCTCTCTGGTAATCTCCTCTCATGCACCAACGCCGAGAAATTCGGAGCCAGGGCTGGGGGCTGCTCCCAGCTCTGTCGCTGCTCAAGTCTGGAGAAGTTGTACAGAGCCAAAGACCTGAGCCTGCCTCTGCCAGGTTGAACCCCCCCAGCTTTCAAGAGCAGCCTCAGGTTCAGCCCCCACAAAGGAAGAATGGCCTCCTTGGTTTCTGCTTCGGGCTGTGGGGGCACAGGAGGAACAGGCTCCCCCCTCCAGCCCCACTCCCTCCACACTCACAAACCGTGTGTGGGTGTGCAAGCAGAGAGAAGCACTCTGGGTTTTGGGGTGTCAGGGGAAGGTTTGCACCCCAGACCTGCCCTCGCTGCTTTGTGAGGGTTTAGAGCACCTGTGGAACTCCTTCACATTCATATATACACACAGATACCTCATCTTCTGATAATTAACATCAGCCTAGCCTAAAATCCCTGCCCAAACTCCCTTGTCATGCTGATAGGAGCCCTCACGGAGAGCGCCCATTTCTTTACAGGAATTCGGGACAGCAGCACAGAGCCCAGCAGGTCCTCAACTGTTTGAACTCTCAGTATTCCAATTGTCCAGTCAGTCCTGCTGCATGGGACAGGGGGGTTTTGTCATCACCCAGGCACTGCAAGGGTTAAGGCTGACCCTGCCTTGGGACTCCCCGAGGCTGGACTGATCCTTGACCACCCCTGTCTCCTTTTGTGAGGAGTTACTCCCAATGGAAAAGCTAAACCTACGTTCTCCTGCTTGATTTTCCCCTTACTATTAAATTAAATCAAAAACCTATCAAAAATATTAAAAGGAAAAAAGAAAAAGAAAGAAAGCAACAGCTTCCCAAGTCCCCGGGGATTCTGATCCCCTTTAAACCCCCACAGCCCCTCAGAGAACCCTGCTTCTGGATCTTCTCTCTTCCACACACTCTGGGAAGCCCAAGATATCCAGATATCATTGGGATACCCCTCAGTCAGAGCAGGAGGAGCTGTTTGCATGGTCCTGATCGTGATTAAAGGAGGCAGGTGTGCATTTCCAGCGAGGACTTGTCAGCAGAAGGAAGCGAGGATGGAGGAGAGGGGAAAGCAGAAGAGAGAAAGCAGAAGAGAGAAAGCCGCGTGGCCCTGTGCCCAGGTGACAGTGACAGTCCGAGAGCACCCAGCACAACTGCACATTAGGCAGCTGATGAGGTTAGAGAGGTCCCGCGCAGTCTTCCCATTCCCTGAGGCGATGGAGGAATTATCCCATCCCTGCCCAACACGAGGCGCTTCTGCCCCGGCTTCTCACCCGGGCTGTGAAAGCGGGGTTGGAGCGATCTAGGCCAAACTCAAACCCATTCCCTACCCCAGGAGAGCCCCAGACAGGGCTCTCTCCTCTGACCTGCACAGAGAGAGAAAAGCCTCGTCCCCGATATAAAAAGATGGGGCTGAGGGATGGTTCAGCTCCCCCGGAGCCTGGGTACGTCAGAGAAGGCAGGGCCACGGAGATGGGTGTTGCAGGGGGAATGTGCGTGTGCAAGGGTTGGTTTTGTGTGTAACGTGGCACAGGGATGCGCTTCCGAGCCGCGGAGTTGTGGGGAGCGGGAATTTGGGGCACGCAGGGAGTGTGGGTGTGAGCAGGGGCCGTGCACACGCACGGAGGAACGCGGGGAATGTGCGGGGCGGGCGGGAGCGCCGGGAAGGGAGGTGCGGGAGAGGCTGGGGCAGACAAAGAGCTCTGCGGGCGGGCTGGGGGACACCCCAAGCCCTTCCCGGGGCACTCCCGGCCAGCCCTGGTGGGGACACCCCGCTGGCGGCCCCTGCTCGCTGTCCCGGCGCTGCTTTGAGGGTGTGAGTGTGCAAGGACAGGAGCGTTTGCACAAACGCCCGAGCATCGCCTCTCCGCGACACTCGGGGCTCGCCGCTTCGTTTTCCCCGTCGAAAACGGGCAGGCCCCGGCTTTTGGAGGGTCATTTTTAATCGCAGCCGCTGTAAAGTGAAAAAAAACCCCGCGCTGAGATCCCGCCTGTCCCACCGGCCGCGGCAGGGCCGGTACCCGCGGCCAGCGGGGTCCTGGGCAGCGCAGCCCCGCTCCCCCCGGGATGAGGGACTTGGGGGGCATTGCGGGGGCCCAGGGGACCTCTGACAATTCCATCGCGGTGTTGGCAAAATTTCCAGCCTTTCTGGCCGAGGCGGTTTTAGAAGGGAAACGGGAAGTGAGAGAAAAACAGAGAGGGACACAGAGATCGGAATGGAACCTGTGTGAAATGAGAGGGGAAAACGAAATATAGAGCAGCAGAGGGTGTGGGGAGAGAGAAAGGAACAGAGGGAAAGGGAGCAAAAATCGAGAGAAGGAAAGAGAAAGAATTGAGGGAGGAAAAAAGAAAATGAGACAAATAAAAAAGAAAATTAGGGAAAACAGGGGGAAAAACAAAAGGAGAAACAGAAAAAAAATAAAATGAGAAAAACACATGAAAAAATATGAGAGAAATAGGTGGGGAAAAGAGAAAAATAACAACAACAAAAAAGAAATAAAAGAGGAAAACGAGGTAAAACACAGAATAACAAAGAAATAAAGAAAAAACAGGAAAAATTAAGAAAAAAGGGAGAAAACAAAAAGAAAAAAAAAAAAGATAGAAAAGCCAAGACGAGAAGATCGAGGTGGAGAGGACGAAGTCGATGGAGAATAGGGCAGAGTGGCGAGGGCAGCCGTGCCCGCTGCTCGCAGGACGAAACAGGGAACGGGGCCGGGGCTGGCGGGGACGAGCGGTTCAGCACCCTGGAGAGCTCCGCGGCTCCGGCGGGATGCGGGGGACAGCGAGAGGGACACGGCGGGGCCGGGGCCAGGCAGGGCTCGGGGGCTCGGCGGGACCCGGCGCTGCTCGGGGCCGCGATCCCGGCAGGGTTCCTCCGTCCCGGGGCTCAGGCATCGCTGGCAGATCCGTCCTGGCGCGGGACTCCTCTTCCACTCGGGACGTGGAAGGCAAGGAGAGGCGTTCCTGCTCCACTTTCCCCCTGAAAAGCG
>VZTB01000125.1:109783-124297 GCA_013397245.1 Thryothorus ludovicianus | reverse complement strand
GACGGGCTCATTTCTCTCAGGTTGGACTCAAACCTCACCTGCCCTTTGGGGTGCCCCTTTGGGAGCCAGCAGAGCGTTTTGGAGGGGACAGCACGGGGTTGGTTTGGGGTGCAGCAGGATTTTGGGAGGTTTTTAACCCCCAGTAGACCAGATCCATCCTTTTTTTCCCCCCTCCCCACAGATTACCAAGGTGACTACTACGGGCCGGGAGGCAACTATGACTTTTTCCCCCACGGGCCGCCCTCCCAAGCCCAGTCCCCGGCCGACTCCAGCTACCTTCAGAACTCAGGACCCGGCTCCACACCCCTGGGACCCTTGGAGCCCCCCCTAAGCGGACACCACTCCTCAGAAAACCAAAGGTACACGGATATGATCTCGCCCCCCGACACCCCCAGCCCCGAGCCGGGGATGACCGGCTCGCTGCACCCCATTCCGGGGGAGGTCTTCAGCGGGGGGCCGAGCCCGCCCTTCTCCATGTCCAGCAATAGCGGCTACAGCGGGGCTCTGTCGCACCCCAACCCGGAGCTCAGCGAGGCGGCGGTGTGGTAGGCCCGGCCTGGGCACGCGTGTGCGTGTGTGCAGGGGNCCCGGCATCCGCGCATCCTGCCCGTCCCCGTCCCCCCGGGACTTTGGGGCCACCCCGCTACCTCCCCCCTGCCGGCACCTTCCCCCCGACCCTTTTTGGGGGGGCAATGAAAGGTGCCCAGCCCTGCAGACCCCGCCGGCGTCGGGACCACCGCCTCTCGGACCAAAGCTGAACTCGCCTGGACGCGGGTCCCACCGCCCCGGCGGCACCGGGGGAGGGCTCCCCCCTGCTAATTAGCATCCTTTTTAATTGTTCCCTACCACGAGAAGGGGAAGGGGGGGGATGGGGAATAGCAGGAATAAACCCTCCCCCCTCCCGCGGTCCCTTCCTGCCCTGGTTTTTATTGTTCCCGTTTTACCCCCGAGGAGAAGGTGGGTTTGGACCCGGTTTTTGGCGGTGGGGAGGAGGGGGCTGTGCGGGGGCCAGGCCCGGGGCTGCCCCAGTGACTGGCTGAGATTGGGCTCCCACGTGGTGGAACAGACACCAGAAAGAGGCAGAAACAGGAAAAACACAACAGCAACAGAATAAACCCCCAAACAAACAAGGAACCCCAGAACTAAACCAACCCAAGCACAGCAGCAGAAATTTCACCTGAGCCTCGACGCCGAGTCCCACCCCAACGATTCCCAGAGGCTCCGCCAATTTAAGGATGTATTATAGTTTTTGCTTCTAGTTTCTTTATTTTGTATAAAGGAGAAACAAATAAAGTATGTTTTTGTGTTTACTGATTATTTATTGTACTTTAGTCATCGGAGGCTCCGAATTTTTCTATTTTGAAGGCAGGGAGGGGATGGCACCGGGGAGGGGGGGTGAGAGCATAGAAGAGAGGGGGGGAATAAAAGGAAGGAGAATGGAAAAGGAAAGAAAAAAAGTTGTTTTCTGAAAGCGTCGTGGGTTTCCTGTCCCCGCTGCCTCTTGCGGAGGCTGTTAGTGTGAATGGCTCTTGTTGTTCAATGTGAATAAAAAACCTTTTAGTTACCTACTGTTCGGTCACCTGGTCCCTTTCATTTTATTTTATTTTAATTTGTTTTAACACAAGGCCGTGAGAAATGCTGGCCGGGCTCCCCCACTGTCCCCCAGCCCCGCGTGGGGTCTGGGGGAGCAGCTCCCCTGGGTGAGTGATGTGCACCTGCACAAGGTGATGCTGCTGCATCCCCCTGGTTCCCCAGCGCTCCCCACTGCCCCCCAGTCCCACAGCTCTCTGGCACTGGGAAGGGGCACTTTACCCAGCTCGGCCTCTTCCCCACAGCACAATTTCTTTCTCCTGCAGGGCACCCAAGTCCCTCCCAGAGCAGCCCAGGGGCACCTGCAGCCCTTGCAGGCAGAGCAGCCCCAAGGGGCAGCCTCGGGGGGACGCCCCAAGTGGGGGTTCAGCGGTGCCAGCAGCAGCTTTTGCCCCATTTTCCCTGGACACACCGGTGGCAGGATTGGGGGTCTCCTCCCCAGGACCCCAGCTCACTCCCTTTCTCTCTCCTGCTTTCTATCCCTTGAGACACAAAAATAAAAAGTCCCTGGCCGGCTGCAGCTCTGAACTAATATTTAAAATGCAAAATCATGGCAGAGTTTTTCGGCCCCCCCCTCCTCCCCCTGCTCCTTGTCTTGCAGTAAAACGATATAAACAGAATAAATTACCTTCCCTTGCTGGCTTACGAGAGTCCCTCTCTCCTGACCTGAATTTTAAGTCCTGGCTCGGTTGTAGCACGGAGCACTGATGATTTATGGAAAGCCAGCCACTTCTCTGCATATTTTCTCTGTTCAGCCAAGTGGTGGAATTTATCCTTCCTATGCCATTACTGGCATTAATAACGGGATGGCCAACGAGCCAGGCCGAGCCCCGAGGGAGCCCTCAGCCAGCACAGACACTGGTGTCCCCTCAGCCCCCGAGAAAAACACCTTCTCCCCTTTTCCCAAACGGGGAAACTGAGGCAGCAGCACAGCTGGCTGTCCCCCCTGGGCTCCAGCACTTCCAGGTTGTTGGTGTTAGGAGGTAATGAGGAGTTTTTATAAGGACAGGGTGTTGTGCTGTAAATAACCCACTCGCAGAATCATTTTGAGGAGTATAAAATGGTCAATCACTGTGTGAGCACTGATTGCTGTTATTAACACCATTATCATTATTATTAATTCAAAATCCAAGCCATAGAGCTGAGGGCTGTTTTTAGGCTGCTAGGACACCCCATCTCTGAGACCTGGATAGAAAAGGCTGTGGGAGGGATTGGGGAAGAGGCTCCAAGCTGCCACTCCCCAGGAGGACAGGACCCAGCAGGAGCACCCACCAAAGCAGGGATGATCCCAAGGAGCAATCCCCTGGCACAGAGGAGCTCTGCAGCTCCAAGCTGGGTGCAGGAGCCAAACCCGGGGTCCCCATCACCCCAGAGGCCCCGGGAAGGCACCAGCACTCAGGATTCTGACCTGTCTTCAGCTGCAGAGTGACCACAGGTCACCAACTAGGGCCATGCCACCCCCTGGGGGTGTCCCCAGCCACTCTGCACCTCACACCCCTGCCAGGGACATCCAAAGCCCCCAGTGCCCTCAACTGGCACCCAAAGGCCAAGTGCCCCTTCGTGAAGGCAAGGAGGGGAAAAACTGCCTGTTGGGGTGCTTGGGGAAGTCACCCCAAACCCCACAGTCACATCCGTGTCACCTCCAGTAATGCCCCACCTGTGGGACCGTGCTGAGGAATCTCCACCGTGAGCTCCTGACTCCCCTGACCCCACCAGAGCAGGATCATAGGAATAAACTCCTTTTTGAAAGCTGCTGGGCAAACAGCAATGCCATTCAGGTGGTTTTTTTTTCCCTTTCCTGACCTTCTTGCCTTTTTTTTTTGGAAGGGGAAGGTCTGCAGAAGGTGGAAAGTAATCAGGTTTTGGACCTGGGATAAAAAATAGCTGGAGTAGGCTGGGCTGACTCCTTGTAATTAATAGTGTGCCTCGTAATAGGATTCTCCAGCCTTCGGTGCTCCCTGGAAACACCTTTTTACATAAGATATTTCTCACTATGGAGTGGCAGAGTTTTGATTTATGGGGGTTTGGCCTCCACGAAGCACCTGGGGAGGTGTCCTGGCCGGTGGGAGCTATAGGGCCATGGGGGCTGAGGCCAGGGAGGGGGCTCTGGCAGCCAGGTCAGGGGACACGGCTTTGTGGGGGGATGTGGGCCAGCTGCTCCCGGGGCTGGCATCCTTCTGCTCCGAAAGGGAAGAGGAGGAGAGAGGTTTGGGGACAGCAAAAGGTTTCTCTCCCTGCCCCACATCACAAGGCACAGGCTCAGCAGGCGAACCAGGTGGAGCTGGGGAGAGCAAGCAGGAGCAAAACCCCGCATCACCCGGAACGGGAGGAGGGAGAGGGGAGAAATGTTGGGAGGATACAAAAAAAAACCCCAGGAGGCGCCACAGCAAAGGGCTAAAAGGAAAAATAGCACTACGGAGTGGAAATGTGGGAGAGCAGGGAAGCCTGGGGGAAAGGGAGAATGGGAAAGAGCGGGATGGGGGAAAAAAGGACCTTGGGGAGGTCTAGGATGGGGCATATCCCCCTCACATGTCCGAGCACCTCGGAACCCGCCGGAGTTAAACCCGGGCGGGGATCCCCGTGGATAAATCACCGTAACAAGAGCCCTGTTCTCGTCTGGCCAAAGCCAATGTTGCAGGGACGGGAGAGGATTGTAATAATTAATAATCATTAGAATAATAATGCATAAAGACAGTAGCAGAGTAATTAGTCAGAGAGGCAGCGTTTGCTAATTGAGGTGGGGAGCTGCAGCCCAAACAGCCTGGGGAGGAGCAGGGGGAGGGAGGACAGGGAGGCGGAGGGTTGTAGGGAGGGAACCCGGCATATCCCAGGGGAAAAGTGGGATGTACAGACCCCAGTCCCGCCCTCAGCACAGGCTCCATCCCTGCCTGCAGTGTGACCCCCGTGCCTCAGTTTCCTCATCCCTGCACGGGTGCTGCGAGTCGGAAAAGGCTGCGTGAGGAGCTCGGCCCCGCTCCCCCAGGCTTTATTTTGGCTGTCAGGGAAGGGAAGCAAGAGGAGTGCGCCGGCCGGGCTCTGTGACAGCCCCTGCCCGGGCCGGGTGTCACTCCACCCCCAGCTGGCTCTTCAGGGCCCGCAGCTGGGCCATGTGCACGTTGCTGCCGCCGCACACCACGAGCACCACGGAGCCCAGCGGGGTCCGCAGCTGGCCCTGGCTCTGCAGCCGCTGCAGCCGCCCCGAGTACAGCACGGCCAGGGGCGCCCCGCACGCCGACTCCACCAGCATCCGCTCGTCATCTGCGGGCACCACAGCCGGGGGACATTGCGAGTGAGAGATCGCCCGGCACCCCGACCCCAGCGACCCCCAAGGGCCGGCGGTGTCCCCGTCACCCCCGCTCACCCAAGAACTGCTCCATAGCCCGCACAGCCTCCGCGTCCTCCACCACCTGCGAGATCACCTGGCACTCCTGGGCACACTCCAGCGCCCGCGCCGCCACTGTCTTGGCTCCCAGGCAGGTGGCCACGCTGGGACAGGAGGGGACAAGGCGGTCAAGGCGAGGACACCTCCGTGAGCCCTGCCAGCTCGCCGCACGCGTGGCCGCTCACCTGGTGATGTCGGGCAGGGTGACGAGCCGGCCGGCTTTGAGCGCCTCGTGGAAGCTGTGAGCTCCCAGGGTCTCGGCGGCGATGATGGGGACATCCTGCCAGCCCACCTGGTGCAGCCCGGCCACCACACCGGCCAGCAGCCCCCCGCCACCCACCGCCACCACGATGGCGCCAGGTTTGGCTTCCAGGGAGTCCTTCAGCTCCCGGACCAGGCTGGAGTGACCCTCCCTGCAGGGTGAGGGGCAGGAGGATGCAGCCTGGGGGCTCCCCGGGGAGGGGGACCCAGGGCAGGAGCTGAGTCCCGGCAGCACTCACCACACCAAGGGGTGATCGAAGGGGGGGACGTTGATCCAGCCCTCTGTCTCAGCCAGCTCCTGGGCTCTCCTGTTGGCATCATCCCACACCTGGGTAGGGGGCAAGGGGGAGCTCAGCAGGGCTCCATTGGGCCCTCACAACCCCGGGATGGGTCTCTTGTCACTGCGGGGCTGGGGGACACCAGAATGGGTGATGGTTCCCAGGGTGACCCTGCTGTGATGCTGGGGTGCAGGGGATGCAGGAGGGGGACATTTCGAGATGGGGTTTGCCAAGCACCAACGAGCTCAGGCTCAGCCCCCTCTGGACTCCCCAGACCCCACTTTTTGGGGTACCTTGCCATAGACCTCGACCGTAGCCCCCAGTTCCTCCAGTTTGCGCACGGGGGTGGGGCCGCTGCTGCTGGGGACCACCACGGTGATGGGCAGCCCCAGCTCCCGGGCTGCGTACGCTGCTGCCAGGCCCGCGTTCCCTCCTGTGCAAACGGAGCGGCCAGGCAGGGCTCAAGCGCCCATACAGACCCAAATTCCTCAGGAGCATCCCCCAGCTCGGGATGGAGTTACCTGAGGAGCAGACGAAGTGGTGGCAGCCCTTCTTGGCAGCCTGAAAGGCAGGAGATAAAGAGGGGAGGGGATGGCTGTGTCCCCCCGCTGTGCCCCCCTCGAGGGCACGAGCAGCCCCCTACAAACACCATGCCCACACTCACATCCTGGCACAGGTGTCCGATGCCCCGGATTTTGAAGGATCCCGAGGGCTGGACGTTCTCCAGCTTCATGAAGACCTTGGTGCCCACAGCCTTGGAGAGGGGCAGGCTCTCCAGGACGGGTGTAACGACGTGGAAGGGCTTCTGGCCCCTGACAGGCTGAGCTGCCATGGCCTGAACCCGCCGGCTCTGTCAAGGAGAGGCGGTGGAGTCACCAGCTGCTGCCCACGGGCCCCCCCCGCAGCCCCGATGCTTGTTCCGGGCTCAGTGAGGAGCACAGGTGGCTCTCGGGGGACACAGGGCTGGCCCCAGAGTCCCCTCCCATCTCTAGGATGCAGCAGCAGCGATGGGCTCTGCCTGGAAGGCCCCAGGACAGGCTGTGCCACCCCCTCCTCCATCCTCCCGCTCCCCACAGCCCCGGTGTCCCCAGGTGCCCGCGCACAGCCTGTCCTGTAGCCCGGGGATTACCTGGTGTCCCCTGGGACCTCGCTGCGCGTCCTCACCCACCGCCGAGCCTGCGGGACACCAGAGGGAGAGGTGAGCTCCGAGGGCCGTGCTGGTGTCCCCAGGTCCCCGTGCTCAGCCACGCAGCAGGGCAAGGGGCAGGGGTCGGACATTGCCCCGGTGCTTGCTCAGCCCTGGGCGGGTTTTACGGCCCCGGGACTGGAGCGGTGCCGGAGGCTGCCGGCCATGGCCGGGCGCGCTGCCCGTTGTCCCGGCGGGGACAAACACGTGTGGCCCCGCCAGCCAGATCCCGGCAGTTTTCACATGCCCGGAAGATGGGATGTGGGCTCCCAGGAGATGAGGGAAGAGGAAAGGCAGCTCACAAGTTATTTTGGAGGCCCTCAAGGGTTTGCACTCGACATTATCAGATCCGGCCAAAACCATGTACCAGCAGATTTTAAGATTTTGTCCCTGAACTCCAGGGCAGCCTACACCCCCCAAACCCCAGCCATTGCACCTTTCATTCCCTCCAAACGATCACACCCCTCTGCTCATGCTGCCAAGCCCCCACCCCATGGCAGCCCTTGAATCCTCTCCAAGCTTCACATCCCAGGGGGCTCAGCCCCTCCAGCTGGGGGAGACCCCCGGAATGAGCCCCCCTGTTCCAGCTGGCCACGCCAGGCACCCCATGGACAAAGATCCCTCCTTAGAGAGGGGCTGGCCCAGGCCCAAGGTCCAGCAGCCCCCAGGCAAAGCAGGCAGAGCCCCCTCCTTTCCTCTGGGACCCCTCCTCGTCACCCAACCCTGGTGACACTCCCAGGGTAAAGGTCCTACCTCAGCTCTGAGGGGCTGGTTCTGTCCACAGCAGGCAAGGAGGAGGAAGGTGGGACTTGGAGGAAGGCCCAGCCCTGGCCCACAGCCCCGCAGCCGCAGAAGGTTCCCCTGTTCCTCTGGCCAAACTGAAGCAGCCTGGAAGCAGAGGGCACAAGGAGTCCCGAGGGGGGGACACTGCACTGGAACCAACACACGGGTGCACTGGGAACCCCACACTGTGCCCAGTTCTGCCCCAGCGCCAGGCAGACAGCAGTGAAACCAAAATACAGGATTTGGGTCCCAGAGCACCACTGCTGGCAGGTGGAGAGCTCTGGGGCAGCCCTGCTCCTGAGGGAGCTGATCTTTGGTGCCAACAAAACGCCCTCAGGTTCCTGAGTGACCAGCACAGGATGGTGCTCTCTGCACTGCCCCTCTGCACAGAGCCACGCTGCTTTTGGGACAGGGGGGCCTGGAAAGGAGGGGAAGGAGGAAGGTTTCGTGATGGGGGCATCGTGGGGGGACACAGCTCCAGTCCCTCTGAGCCCCTTTGGAGTGACCCCATCACCTCACAGTCAGCAGAGACTGCAGCCACTCCCATGAGGGTGGGACAGTAGCAGGAGCTGGGAAAGGGGTGCAGGAAGCCTCCCCCAGCTCACAGGGATGAGGCTGGAGACCCCCTTGGGGAGGACACCACGTTTCAGCTCAGCCCTGGGGTGCTCCAGGGCTCCTTTCCATCCCATACCCACCTCCATGTCCCTGTTCTGCTCCCTTTTGGCTCCATCCCTGCCATGAGGAAGGCATGCCAGGCTGTCACCTGGTCACTTCCCTTGGCCAGGGTCCCTGGCTAACACCGTGGCAGCAGCAGGGAGGATATTTAACAACTTTTTGTTTGTTTCTCCACTTTCAAGGAAACAGAAAATGGGAATCAGCAACACTGCGGCATTTCCAATGTGCCCTGTTTCTCCTTGCTGCTCCCTCACCAGTGATGGTGGTCTGGGGAAACTGAGGCACGGGGACCCCAAAAGCAGCCCCTCCTTTCACAATAGCCCACATACCATGGGGACACGAGTGGACACAGGCTCTGCCATCCCCACCTTCCCTGCCATCTGTCCCAGCACAGCTGGGTATGGACACCCCACCTTCCCCAGGGCACCCATGCCAGTTTTTGGGGTGCCAGCACCCCAACAGCCCAAACCTGCTGCCTCCCACCCCCCCGCAGCCCCCAGGGGCCCCTAGCCCCGGTGGGAACCTGGCGCCATCAAAGCGCTGCCGAGCCGCAGCTCATTAATCCCCCAGTAATGACCTCGTTATTCCTAACGAGGCAGAGCGGATCAAGGGAGCTGCCTAAGAGGATTTTGCACCGCGGGTTTTGGGGACGGGGGCACACAGGTGCCAGAGGAAAGGAAGACAAAAGGCACGAAGGATGGTCTCCCACTCCTAGGGGGTGAGCAGTGGGGCTCCCCCGTTCCAGAAGCAGAGAACCCGTCACAGCCCGCGCCCCAAAAGCCTCAGTGGCACCACACCCTCCCAGCGGTGGAGAAGCAGATCGCCCTGTTAATGGGGAGGGGGCAAGACCCTGCGTGAGCCCAGCCCTAACAGACAGAGAGCCTCAGCAGAGAGCAAAGCACAGCCACCAGCACAGAGCACTTTATTTGCCACAGCCAAACCAGCTCACTGCCCTCCTGTCTGCGCTCAGGGCGAGCCCCAGGCTCCCAGGATGCCCCTTTTCCAAAAAGAGTCCCTCCCAAACCAGGCAGCAACACCCAGGGAAAGGTCCTGGGATTGGAGAGCCCCGTGGCAGGGAGGAGACACCTGGGCTCAGCCCCTTGTGCGGCACAGCCAGGACCCTGAGAGGCAGAAAGAGCAGGGGGCCGGGTGTATCACAGAGCTGAGACCCCCACACCCAGCTGCCCCCACAGAGGGATCCCCCGCAGGACAGATGCCCACGGATGGACAGACAGACGGGACCAGCGTCTTCAATCCCAGTGGACCTTGACTGGGGGGAAGGTCCAGAGGTCGGGGTGGCCCATGTGGAGCAGGGAGCTGCAGGGGGACGCACTCCAGCGAAAGGGGGGCACATCGTCCCAGGCAGGGCCACTGACTGCCACCAGCCCAAAGGTGGGGACCATGCCCGAGGACGTGACCTGCAGTTGGGGACACAAAACAGCGAGTCAGCCTCGGGAACGGGCTGCACAGCCCGGGAGAGCTGCTGGGGGTGCAGCCCCAAAGAGGAGCCCCTGCAGGGCTGCCTGGCTCGCCCACCTTCATGTCGATGCCGCCGTGGCAGCGCTGGCGCAGGGCAGGGAAGGGGTAGGTGCCGTTGGCAGGGTTGAGGTCGGAGCGGGCGGAGATGGCGTTCTCGGCATTCTGGGGGGGGACACAGCCCCTGCACCGCGACAGCGGGTCCTGCAGGTAGTTGTTGGACCTGCGGAAGGGCCGGGAGAGCGCCACGGTGAGGACAAGGAAAAAGCTCAGGGATCACAGAAAAGTCCTGGGCGGGACAGGCAGGTTGGGGGTGGCCAGCACACACCGCATCAGGCGGATCATGGAGTCCAGGTCGTGCACCAGCGACTGGTCCCGGCGGAAGATCTGGGCGCGCGGGTTCTTGTCATAGCTGAACCAGTCCCCGTATTTCCTCACCAGCTCCAGGTTCCCACTGGCGTTGAAGATCTCCTCGAAGTACCTGGGGTGGGGGAACCCAGCACGTTGGCAACAAGGGGGTGCAGGGTGAGCAGGGGTGCCCCTGTTTCCAGGGCAGGCCACAGGGAGGGGTGGCACTCACGGCACGTTGTAGCTGGCCCAGTAGCCCTGCTGGTACAGCAGCTCTGTCTGATCAGCCACCACCACCAGGCCCCTGTGCTGGGAGGAAGAGCACTGGTCAGAGCAGAGGGGGAAAGACCACCAGGGATAGTGGGGGACATGCTGGGCTGGGGGAACATATACTGGGGATCCCCACTGCCCACCCCAGCCAGAGGTGCTGGGCACCCATCACCTCAGTACCAGCATCCCCACTATTAGCCACTGGCACACCCCATTGCCCTGTGACCACGCATTGAGCTGGGCAGGCATCACCCTCAGGGCTTTCCCAAACCCACAGGGATGGGAGAGGAGGCAGCAGGGGCTCAGAGAGGAATGGAGGCACTCACGGGATCTGCTCCAGCACTGTCAGCACACCCGGCACTGGGCTCGCCCTGCCCGGTGTGAAGGCATTGTAGTCCACCACCATCCACTGGTTGTTGTACCTGGCATGGAGAGCAAGGAATGCATCCCTCTGGCAGCCTGGGAACCCTCCATCTGATCCCACCCCTTCAGGACCAATTCCCAGGCCCCATCCCACGCTGATGCCTTAGGTATTTGCTTTAATATTTTTTAGATTCTGTGCTCTTTTAGTGGGTAGTTTTAGGTTTCATATTAAGTGCTACTGAGTTCTCTTCACAGAGTAGAGAGACAAAACAATTCCTCTTCTAGTCTGGGACCAAGGACAACTTTCAGGGCCAAAAATGAAAACAACAGTGAAGTGAGAAGAAAAAACGAGGATGGAGCTTTATAAGATGAAGCTATGGTTGCACAATCGATTCTAATATGCCAATGGACCAGAATTTATAAAAGTGTGGGACCACATGATCAGGTGTCCATTTGTGACCATTCTGGAGAATCTTAGGTGTGGTCCAACTAAACTCCTGTACAGCCCAGGTGTACCCATTGAGGCCTTTTAATAAATCCCTGCTTTATCCTTTTGCTCTGCCTAGCCTCTGTTCCAGGTCAGCCTCCAGAAGGCATCAGCCCCACTCACGTGCCGCTGTTGAAGCGTCGGAAGACCGTGGCCCACTCGGGCCCGCTGCGGGCCAGCCGGTTGGCCACGATGTTCCTCAGCCACTCCAGGACACTGCCCCGGGGGTCCAGGTACTTCCACAGAGCCGGGTTGTTGTTCCCAATGGTGGTTTCCAGCGCGACCTGCAGGGCAGGGAGTGATGGGGAAGGCAGCAGGGCCGGGGAGAGGCCCCTGAGGACCAGACCCACTCACCAACCCGCTGCTGAGGATGTAGAAGTCATCCACGGAGAAGATGGTGCCAGGGTAGGAGGAGAACACCTGGATGCTCCCAGGGACCTGAGATTTGCCTGGAGGGGGGATGCAGAGGCATCAGAAGGGGGGTGTGAGGCGCAGCCCCCCCAGCCCAGCCCACGCACCGCCGGCCGAGGCGCGGAAGGGCAGCGTGTATCTCTTGATGATGCGCAGCATGGCCTGGTACGAGGTCCAGGTGTCGTGGGCCACCAGCAGGTCCCGCCGGCCCGGCAGCAGCTTCACGAGAGCCGAGCAGGAGCCCGAGCCCAGGACACGCTGCGGGGAAGAGCGGTTCAGGGCAGACTCCAGGTCCTCCAGGTCACCCCCCAACTGCAGCAGCCTGGGGGGAAGCAAGGCGGGAGATGTCAGGGGAGGGATGCCCCAGCCCTGGAGCTGAGCTGGCTCAGAGCTCTCTGTCTGTCTGTCCATCTAAACTACACCCTAGTGCAGGCACTTGTGCTAGGAGCACCCAAGTAGCACGAGCAGGGAGGAAAGGGAGAGCACTGAGGCAGGGGTTGTGGGGGGAACCCACCACTCAGCTCATGGGGCAGGGAAGAGGACAACCTCCCTCAGTGCCATCCTGTCCCAGCAGCAGAAGACAAGTGCCCAAAAAAGGTGGACAAAGTAGATTGGGAATAGAACTAGCTGTTCCTGAACACACAGGAATTGTCCCCACAGCACTCCAAACCCTGGGACAACCCTCCCCCACTCTCCAGCACCTCTGAGAAGGAGCTTACAGGAAACCAAAGGGTGCCAGGGTGATCCTGCCCGTGGGGAAGTCCAGGCGCCCGTTGTAGCTGTCCTCCAGCCCCTTCAGCTGCAGCAGGGCCAGGCGCACCTGGGGACAGGGGACAGAGCTGGCACCCAGCTCCTGCGAGGAGGCAGGCTGAGAGGTTTTGGGGTACAGGCTCCCTCATTCTCCCAGGGGACAGGGCAGATCAGCTGGGTGTCAGTGCCATTGCAAAGGCACAGGGGGGGAGGTGTCACTGTCAGCAAGGTCATGACTCAGCACCCATGGCCAAAGGTGACAAAGCCACCTTCTGCGCACCCCAACTGCAGCATGCAAGGCTCTGGCGAGGAGAAAGTCACGAGTCACCTCTACTCAGCCCAGGAAGGAGGATGACCACATCCCTGTCATCCTACCTGGAGCTCGGCCAGGACAGCTCACTGCCCTGCACTGTCCTCTGGATCAGGAGGATCCCGGGGGGCTCCCCTGGGTGGGGGTTCCCTATCCTCACCTGGTGCCAGTACTCGGGGTCCTGCCCTTTTGCCATCTGCTCCTCCATCCACGCCAGGTTGGCCTCCAGGTAGTTGCGCAGCTTCTGGCAGTACTCGCTCTCGTACTTGAAGGGGCCGCAGTAGCCCACCATGGTGTTCATCCAGTGCATGTACATCAGCTGGGGACAGGCCCGCGGGGTCACTGCCGGGGACAGCCCGCGGAGGGACCACGCCACGCGTTTCTGGAGGGTCCCCCCTTTACCTGCTCGGTGACGGCAGCCTCGGCGAGCCCGGCAGCGTAGGCCTGCAGGCTGTCATTGTACGAGGCGTTGGTGGTCACCTCCAGGAAAGCCCAGCTGCGGGGACACGGACACGGGTGGCACCAGGCACCGAGCCGAGCACGGCTCCCCGGCGGCCACCCTACCCCACCCCGGTCCGGCTCCGTGCGGCCCCCGCGCCGGTCCGCCCGGGCCATACCCGACGTGAGGGATGCGGTCATCGAGGCTGGCCCAGGCGACGGCGGCGGGGTGGCGGCCGGGGAGGACGCGCAGCCGCTCGGAGCCGGGCTCCAGCAGCACGGAGACATTGCGGGGCTCCGGAGATGGGGCTGCGCCGGCCGGGACGGCGGAGAGGAGTGGGGACAGGAGCGGGGACAGGAGAGAAGCCACCAGCAACACCCGCGGGGCCGCCATGGCGGGGACACCGAGGGGCGGGGCCAGGGAAGAGGCGCGCCCCCGGCAGCGCCGGCTGTGTAAATGGGCTGGGAAGGGGCGGGGTTTCCTCGTGACCACGCCCCCCGAGGTGGCAGGCTGTGTTGGTTGGGCGGGGTCGGATTGGGGAGGGGCTTGTGAATGGCCACGCCCCCAGCGGAACAGCCGCGCATCAATGGGATGGGTCCGGCTTTGGGGCGGGGCGTTGGGTTGGCCACGCCCCCCGTAGGGCTGTCCCGCGAGAACGCCTCACATGGGGCGGGGCTGGGGCGGGGCTTCTGTCGCGGCCACGCCCCCGCCGCTCCGAGGCCGTGGGGTCCCCTCAGACCCCGCCCTGTCCCCGCTGTCCCCCCTCTGCTGCCCCGCGGCCCCACGCTCGTATCAGCGCTCCCATCTCGCCTCTCCCAGCGCCTCAACCCCGGGAGATGTGCGCAGGTTCCCGCTCCCCGCCCCAGCCCGTCCCCGCCTTTGGGGACACGCGCGGACCCCTGGCGTGGGCAGCCCGGCCCCGGCGTGTCCCTGCCTTCGGGGCAGGGGGGCACACGAGCTGCTGGTGCTTCCCTTGGGCCCCCGACCCGCGGCAGCCCCAGCCCTGTGCAATGCCTTTCACATCTCTCGGGGGAGAAGGGCACAACGCAGCTTCGGGGAGAAACAGGCCAGGGTGGGAAATGGATCCTTGAATCCCGGTCGGATCTTGGGGCTCCGGCCACGGGGGCCAACCTGCACCCCACAAACACGGCATGGCGCTTGCACGGGGCACGGCTGAGGCTGGGGTGTCCCAGAGCTTGTGGGGGGGGACACGGAGGCGGAGAGGGGCTCCGGCCCCTCTGTGGGGTGTCAGATCACCGGCACGGGGCTCTGCCCAGCCCCGGCGCCGAGGCTGCCCCATCCCGGGACACCATCCCTGCCACGCCTACGCTGCGCCCGCCCGTTCCCAGAGGGTCCCCCCAAAGGGGGGCTGTAGGTGGGGCAGCACGCAGGGTGGGTGTCGCGGACTGGGAGGGAGCAGCGAGCCGCGTGTGTCCCCTCTCCGCGGCCACCCGCCAGCCGCGTGGGAAAGCGTCGCTGTCGCTTTAAGGGCGGAGGGGGGGGGC
>VZTB01000125.1:89834-104579 GCA_013397245.1 Thryothorus ludovicianus | reverse complement strand
AGCCCTGGGGACTGCAGGAGCCTATCAGAGCTGGCTCCCCATTATGGGGAGGAGGGATGGGCAAGGAAGAGCCAAGCTGTGTTTGCAGCTGGTTTGCAGCTGGATACACCCTGACAAGGGTCCAGGTCCTGGGGGGAAAATGGAGCAGGCCTGGCCTGCCTGGGGAAACTGAGGCACAGAGGGGAGCAGCTCTGTGAGGGCACAGGGTAGAGGTGGATTTAGCTCCCACCTCAAGCCTGGTGGGATCCTGTCCCAGCCTCTCTGACGCCTCCTCTCCCCACCATGTGCAGATGGGCTGTACCAGATCCAGGGTGTCTTCCCAGTCTGGGGACTGGTCACACTGGTTGCCTCTGCCCTGGCCCTCATCATCTTCATCACCACAAGCAATGAGGAGCCACCCAAGTATCACTGTGTAAGGTGTCCCCCAGCCCTGAGCACCAACCAGGGACCAGCACAGCCTGCTCTAGTCTGGGTTGAGTGTCCTGGGGCAGAGCAGGAAGCTGGATCTCTCTCTCAGTTCCCAATGTCCCCAGGAAGGTCCTGTGGGATGCACACAGGGACCAGCTTGCTCCTCTTCCTCTCAGGTGTTTGCCTTCCTGGGGTTTTTGGCCAGTGCCATGTGGATCAACGCTGCGGCCACGGAGCTGGTGAACATCCTGCGGACCCTGGGCATCATCTTCCAGCTCAGCAACACCGTGCTGGGCCTCACACTGCTGGCCTGGGGCAACAGCATCGGTGGTGAGGGCTCTGCTGCTCCCCAGTGCCCCCCTGGGACACTCTGGGGTCCCCCTGCCATCCTCAAGGTCTCCTTTTCTCCCTCCACAGACACCTTCTCCGACCTCACCATGGCCCGGCAGGGCTATCCCCGCATGGCCTTCTCCGCCTGCTTCGGGGGCATCATCTTCAGTATCCTGTGGGTGCCAGGGCCAGGGTGGTGGCACGGGGGGCAGAGGCTGCCTGAGTTTCCCTGCCTCCAGCCCATGGAGAGCCCCTCATGCTGTGGGATCCCTGGAGCGGAGCTGAGCAGGATCTATCTGCTGGCAAAGTGCAAGGGGACAGTGAGGCATTTGAGAGGGGCAGGGACAGAGGCAGCAGCACCCTCCTGTCCCCACAGCTGCCCCAGTCCCAGCTGGGTGAGAGTTTGGGCTGGAGTGTGGCAGGTTTGGGATTTGCCAAAGGGAAGGAAGGGAGTGGGCTGTGGATTTTGGGTGGTGCCTCTCCTCGAGTGCTCAGGGATGTGTTCACCACAGAGAGAGAATTCTTTAGCCANGTGGGATCCCTGGAGCGGAGCTGAGCAGGATCTATCTGCTGGCAAAGTGCAAGGGGACAGTGAGGCATTTGAGAGGGGCAGGGACAGAGCCAGCAGCACCCTCCTGTCCCCACAGCTGCCCCAGTCCCAGCTGGGTGAGAGTTTGGGCTGGAGTGTGGCAGGTTTGGGATTTGCCAAAGGGAAGCAAGGGAGTGGGCTGTGGGTTTTGGGTGGTGCCTCTCCTCGAGTGCTCAGGGTTGTGTTCACCACAGAGAATTCTTTAGCCGAGAGGTGCAGGAGGAGGAGGATGGGGGGGCAGAGGGATGTGCTCAGCGCTGTGTGTCCATCCTGAACGTGCTCCAGACATCCTGGTGGGCGTGGGCCTGGGCTGCCTGCTGCAGATGACCAGCAGCCAGCCGCTGGTGAAGGTAAGGCTGTGGTGACACGGTGACACAGGCCAGGCTGGCAGCAGGAGCCCGTGTCACCGCACACCACACTCCTGTCCCCGCAGCTGGAGCCGGACAGCCCCCTGGTGTGGGTGCTGGCCGGGGCGCTGGGGCTGAGCCTGGTGTTCTCCTTCGTGACGGTGCCGGCGCAGTGCTTCCAGCTGGGAGCAGCCTACGGCTCCTGCCTCATCGCCTACTACCTGCTGTTCCTGTGCGTGGCCCTGCTCACCGAGTTCAGGGTGATCCGCTTCCCCAGCCCCTGAGCGGCACATCCAGCCCCGGGGCTCGCTGTCCCCTCCCCGCCCCTGGCAGGGGGACAAGGGCACCTCGGCCTCACCGTGCTGCTGGAGGTGCCAGCCCAGCCCTCGGCCCCTGCTGGCCTTTGGGGAAGGAGCTGTCAGTGCCCACATCCTCTCCTCACTCTTTAAGCCGTGTGATTTAAGGAACTCGGGGCAGGAGAGCATGGAAGCCTCAGCTGTGTCTGGTGGCAGTGGCAGGAGCAGAGGAGGGGAAAGCTCCAGCTCGGGGGCACAGCAGGAGAGGTTTTGGCTCCTCAGCTCCACGCAGTGCTCGGGGACAGAGCTGGGGCAGTTGTGCTGCACAGGGTGACCCTGCCAAGGCCCAGGCACACATTTGTCCTTGGGAAGGACTGTCCCTGTTCCCACCGTGGGCTGGAACAGCAGACAGGGCACAGCCAGACAGGGCTAAGGGGACATAGTGCTCCAGGGACGCACTGGGTTTAGTGCAAGCAAAGCCCGAGGGACAAACAAACACCAAACCAAGGGAGGCTGGTTTCCCCTGCTCTTTTTAGTATTGTTTTTCAACCTGAGTTTCAGATCCTACTTTTCTCCTCCTCCTGGGGTGGGCAGAGCTGTAGGAAAGGACTTGGAGGTTTCCACACACAGTGTTGACCTCTGGCAGGACTAGGTCTAGGCACTGTAAAAAAACTGCAATAAAAAAAAACAAACAAAAAAAAAACCTACAAAACAAAAACCAAAAACCACACAAACCCAACCTTGACTTTTGCCTTGCTGCAAGGGCCATTGCTCCTGCTCTGTGCTGGTCTGACACAGCCCTTACTCAGCACGGAGCCTTTAGAGGGCAGAGGGAACAGCCTGAGGACCCTGGGACACCCAGAGTGGTTTTTCCCAAGGGAGTGGGGAAGTGGTTTCCAGTAGCTGATGTCCCAAGAGCAGTCACGTGCTGTCACATTCGGAAAGGCCACAGCACGGGGTCAGCACGGCTCAGGCCCTGGGGACAGGGGATCCTGCAGGGCCCACAGTGGCAGGAGAGGGGAAGGGGGGGCTGGTGGTTCTGCTCCCAGCTGGAGGGTCCACAGGACACAGGCTGGAAAGCAAATTGTCACTCCAGAGGGACACCCACATCCCTGCCCCACGGAGAGGGGGGTGTTGAGCAAACTCAACTGTCAGACCTGGTTCCTCCTCCTGGGCCCGGAGCATTTCTCCTTTTTTCTAACAGATACCAGCAGCTTTCACAAAAAACAGCACTCCCTCGTGCCTGCAGCCCTTGGCTCTGCCCCAGCCGTGCTCGGGCAGCTGCCGGAATGATCGGGGGCACAACGCCCACTTCCTGCCACAAGCAGGGCTAAAGCAACTGAAACCCTGGCACACGTCCCAGGACAGAGGTGCAGGGTCAAACAGCCCTTCTGGCCCCAGCACTGCGCTGGGGCAGCTTTAAAAAAACTAACTTTGGAAGAGTTACCTTCATATTTAGGGAGAAACCTGGCAGGGGGAAAGTGGAAGGGAAGGCAGGCTTTGTAATGTCCTGGAGCAGGAATGTGGAGCAGCTCAACAGGGCACGCAAAATATTCCCAACACAAGCACTTGCCACTGGAGAGGGCGGGCAGGCCCCTCTCCAAACACTGGAAATGCTCCAGCTTGGCCAAACCCAACCTCTGGAATAACACAGGAAGGAGGAAAGGAAGCCACTGCCTTTAAGAAGCCGAGGATGCTCTTTATTAGTGCGCCTGAAAAAAAATCTAGAGAACATCTGACAGACACGTCCATAAAATCGGGGTTTTTTATAAACAAAACACCAGCATACAAAATCCTGCAGTGCTTCCTCCCATGCTCCCTACAAAATGATTGTCTCCGTCGTCAGTCTGTGTGTCGGGGGAGGGAGAGGAGGATAAATAGAAGGGGATGCCCCGTACTCAAACTTTGTTTCCTTCCAAAGTCATATGGAAGAAGCAAACTCCTGCCACCCTCCTTGGTTTTACAAAAATAATGAACACAGCGGGTCTGTGGGGGAGGATCAACACCTTGGAGGCAGCACCCTGACCCCCAGCCCTTCAGGGAGCCCTTTATTGCATGATCAGCAGTCAGTGCCTCAACACAGCTGAAAGTTCCTTTCACATCCAGNAAAAAAAAAGTCACTGTGACAGCCCTGCCAGGAGAAATTGGCTGTAGGGGAATGTGGAGATTAAACACAGCCACATTTTTTTTCCCCACTAACCTTCATAATGCTCATTCTTCCTGCCCACAATTTAAAGCACAATAAACACCATCTCCTGCAGCCCCAGGACTAATCTGGATAAACCTCCCGGGCTGCGACTCCACGCGGAGCAACTGCAAGAGCAACAACTGCACTGCTCGTTAATTTGTGGTTGAATTTATGGTTTGGAAAACAGCCCTTGAAGGTCCTTCACGGGTCAGCTCAGAAGCAGTTTCATACCTGCAAGTATCCAGAAAGGAAACAAAGAGTTGCCGTGAGGCACCCAGGGAACTTGGCAAGGGTTGGGAGCAGCCACTGGTGCGTGTGTGCTGCCTGGAAAGCTCTCCCACTCCTTCCAAGTGCTCCCACCGTGCCATGGAGGGGGAGATTTCCAGAAGCAGCTGTGTCTTGCCTCCCTCTGAAAGTCTCACCCACCCAGGAAATTCTCCTGAGCCGCCTGGGTAGGATCAGCCCTCTCCTGCTGCCTGTGAGGCCACCAAGGAGAAGAGAGGCATGTGGGACAAAGGGCATGGGGACACAGATCTCCCAGTGCCTGGTGCACCTGGAGGAAGGGCAAAGCCTCCCCACGAAGCTCCACTCTTAGCCTGAACCTGAGGAAAGATCAAAGAGCAAGAGGTGAGGGAGCCTCCCAGCTGCCAGGGCCTTCCAGCCCTCAGAACTTCCAGCACTGACAGGGAAGGAGGGACTTGGAGAGACAAATGACAATTGATGACACAACTGCCACAATCCCACAAACGTGGCAGAGCTGGCAAGGATCCCTTTCCCCCCTTTCCTCCACATCCTTCGGCTCTCAGGTGCAGAGAAGCAGATGGGTGAGAAGAATCCTTGTCTTCCACATTCCTCCTGCATCCAAAATCCAGGGGAACAGTAGAGCTCTTCAGTGGATCTTCCCAAGATCTCACTGAGCTGACATTTTCCAGCCTGAGAAACATTCCTGCAAGGGAGGAGCCCCACTGGGACCTGCTCAGCTGGACTGAGGACTGACCAGCAGGATTCTGTGATGCCCAGGAGCTCTCCTTAACCCAGAGCCAGAAAAAAGCCAGACTCAGAGCTGCAAAACCTTCCACTCTTCTTCCCAATCATTTATCCGAGCTAAGGACCAGCCAGAGGGGTTTGACAGAGCAGGTGGCCAAGTGGCAGAGCCCAAAAGCCACCCTGTAGAGTTCCCCTCCCTGAACAGGGACAGGAGCTGTGGGGTTGGCAGAGGTGAGCCAAGCCCAGGAGAGCCACGGGCAGGACTGACCAGCAGTGATGCAGACACAGCAGGGTCTCCAAAGCCCTGTCCCACCTGTGGTTATAACATGAAGAGATGCTGGCCTTCAGTTCTGCTTCAGAACAACAAAATTCAGTAATCAGAGCTGGAGCTACTACAAGGAGTGCATCTAGGTGTGCCAAAATGGAGGGGGAGGACAGGCTGCCCTTCCAAAAGTGCTGAGATTTCACTCCACCTCCCCTTTCTTTGCATTAGGAAGATGGAGAAGAAACAAAAACTCACTCCCTGATCTTTAGTGCCTAGGCTAATGGTACCCTTTGAGCAAAAGGGATCTTCCATAAGGGCCTAAGTTTTACTGTTAAACAGGTGACTTCAGCAAGTCCCCTGCTGTAATGGATGCCACATCCCTTTCCCCAAGGTCTGTTAGTGGTAGGACAAGAGGCAGGAGCTGGAGCCTGGGAAGGGGCTCAGAGGGACAAGGGCTCTGTTCTGCCCAGATGAGCTGAGCACGGGCATCATGATCAGTCTGTGTGCAGCAGCCTTCCCCAGAGCCCCCTGAGCCTCTGGCTTCTCAGCAACCACTGCTGGGGGTGAGATTTGATCCCTACACTGGAACACTGACAGATCTATATACACCCTCCCAAAATACAGGCTGGGCAGGAATACTCTAGGTTATTGCATAGAAGTGGCTCGCGTTAGCTAGGCCTAAATGACAGTCTGGGAGCGCTGCCGGAGGCTCAGGGGCTTCAGAGAGCTGCTGGAAGCAGATGCAGGCTCTTGCAGTGGTGTCTGAGATTCCTCTTTCCTGGAGTGCTCCTCGTACCATTCCTGCAGCAGGGGAGTAAACAGGCAGGGATCAGGCTGTGCCCCACACACCCCAAAAGGGCAGAGCTTTCTCTCACTGCCCTGTGGGGCACAGAGGGCTCTTTCCAAAGGCCTGGACACAGCCCAAGCTCCTGGAACAACCTAGCTAGCTGCTGTGGTGGATACACTGAGACCCTGCCACCACAGCCCAAGGAAACTGCCCTCCCTCAGGATGTGCCTCCTGAACACCCAGGGCCTGAGTACAGCTGCTCCCAATCCTGTCTGGGACTCACAGAGCTGCTCCTGGTGCTGGCAGCACCCAGGGTGTTCCAGGATGTCACATCCCTCAGTCACAGAGCAGACAGAACAGGCAGGGAGTTTCTCTGCAGATGACCCAGCCCCAGTGTAAATTATGTGCATTTTCCTTAGGGGGACTCGAGACTCATCCCCCAATCTGTCTGCTCTGGGGACAAAGGACAGATTCAAATGGTTACAATATTAATTCTTTCAACACATTAGCCCACGACCTTCAACTACCTTTGGCAGGACAGTGACCAAACCCATGGCAGAAAGCTCCTGACCACGGCTGGCACTGGCAGGAAGGTGCTAAAAGCCCAGGGAATTTGCTGATTTACTTGTCTCCCATCTTGCTCAGCCTGCAGACCAGGCAGCCCTGCCTGGGACGAGCCTTGGTTTCTGTGTCAGACAGACACGCCTAAGCTCAAACACAAGCACATTCCAGAGGTTTAAGGGCTCTGTGCTCAGCAGCCAAGCCCCAGGCAGCACCAAACTGTGCTCACAGCCCCAGCAGACACCCGGGGAGCCCAGGGCAGCTCAGCAAAGCAGAAATGCCTGTGCACACTTCCAGTGTGGGCTCTGTGGCTGGCCTGACACACCTGCACCCACTGAGGAGCTGGGATGTGCTCTGTGCTTTAACAAACCCCTGCTCTCAGAGGAAAGCAGCCCCCAGTGTTTGAAAGGATGGGTTGTTATTCCAGGGAATGTTCTCACCACAGACTTGGAGGCAGCTCCAGCTCAGGCCCACATACCTGTATCTCCTCCTCATACATCTTCATACTCAGATCACTCTTGGTCCTCGACCTGCGTCCCAGGAACACTGTTGACATTTGCTAAAGAGTTGGGGCAAGGAGGAGGAAACACCAAAACAGACATTCATCAGTCACTGAGCTGGATCTGTCCTGAAACTGCAGGAATCCTTCCTGTGGACACCCCACACCCACTGAAGGGCTCAGACCACCCCAGGCTCCTTCTGTTGTCACCTGGGAGGCTGCAGCACCTGCCCTGAGTCGTCATCAGTCACTGAAAACAACCATTATTAAAACAACCAGTTCAGCTCTTCCCAAGTGCAGGAGACTACAGCTCTGAGAGAAGAGCTCATTTTCCCAGTTTAGAATGTTTTAGAATGCAGGCACAAGCAGTGCCATGGAGAAAGGAAGGACCTGGAATCAATGCCATCATGTTGCTGCATAATGCTCCAGGACTATCCAAGCCTCAGTGGATGATGGCACAGAGAGAGGCAGGAGAATTATATGAGATAGTGGCTTCCTTGGAGGAAAAATAAATATGCTTTTTTTCCAGTCAGCACAAGGCCAGGACAGCCATAAGGGAAGTTTGCAGGCAGCAAGGATGAGCCTTTGTCAAGGCTATGCAAGGAGCAGCTGCTGCTTTTCTAGAGCAGCAAAGCTTTGTGATGCTGCAGAGTCCCTCCAGCAGCTCAGCCCTGACCACTGCAGAGGCAGGGGCATTTCTCTCTCCAGACACACACAGTGGCCCTGGCACAGCTCTCCTGAAGCTGAGAACTCAGTGTTTCCTCTTACCCCGTATTTGTCCATCTGCAACACAATCTTCTGCAGCTGAGCTGTTTCAGTGGCAGCTGAAGTCCTCTTGTACAGCTCAATTATGCCAATCACCTCCTCCTTGGAGATCTCTTTCTCCAGCACAATGCCATTATCTTCTGGAGAGGCAAGAAACAGAAAGAGGAAAATAAAAAAAAGTCTCCCAGATGAGCATTGCTCCAACAGCTGCTGTGATAACCCTGGAAGGCAAAGCCTAAAGCACACAGGACCAAGCCAGAGGTCAGGTACAATCTGTCCCTGCTTTTGTGACTAGAATATGGCCATGCTCAACCCCCAGCAAGGCAGGGAGAAAGTTAACTGGTGTGTAGGGCCAGCAAAATTTCTGACTCAAACTATTCTCATCAGGCTCCTTGGTATCTTAAAAAAATAAATAAATCTTGTAGCTTTTTTGCTAGCCTGTAAATTAAGAAATCAAATAGTCATACAAGAGTTGCTGCCTTTTGACCTTCACTTGCCTAAAGAGAGCTTGGGCTAACCAAAGTCCTTCACTGCTCCCTTCAAACTGGGTGCAGGAAGGATCACAAGGGCTTCCCTAATTACAGCTCCTGGGCCACACAAATTTGATCTTCTGGCACCTAAAAAAAAAAGGGGAATAGCAGGAGAAGGGCTGTAAGCCATTAGTGTGGCTTTGGCACCTGAATCAGGTCAGCAAGGCACCTGCAGTTCCAAACCCCCCAGCTGAGGAGGAAAGGGACAGTGAGTAAGTGATGAGGGGATGGAGAGTCACTGCCAGTTCCTAGAGGGAAAGGCATGTCCAAAACAGCACAGAGTCAGCAGCATAAGCACAACCACAAAATGTGGGAAGCACTGGACAGGCAGTGTCTGCTGTCCCCCAGGTCGTGACAAAAAAGTGCTGGCAAATCACCTTGCTGCCACCCGGGAGTGTATTAGTGAGGAAGGGAAATTGGTTTTAAAAAAATTATCAATCTTCCCTTCCTGTAAGGTCCCTCGTTGAGCTTTGCTACATCACTGCTGCAAAGTTTCCTAGAAACCTTGCATGAAATGCACACGGGCTTCCTGTTTTCAAAGAATTTGGTTGAAATGGCTGACGTGGTTGAAGTTTGTGTGTGTGTGTGCACAAACATATATATAAAAGCCACATAAATACACCCACCCACGTTTTTTGGGGAATTCTGGGGCAGAGATGAGGGGCAGAGCAGAAAGACCAGACAGAAATATCACATAAAAGCGAAAGAATTGGCTCAGGATGGCAGGCTAAAAAACTAAAAATCTGTTTTTTCCTGGCCAATCCCATTCTCCCCTAGAAACAGATGAGCAGGGAGAGAAGACACAAGGCTGCAGGTCAGGCAGGCCCCAGCCCTGACCTTCTGAATCCTGGTTCTTGCGAGTGTAGTTCATGCGGAAGACAAAAGCGTCCAGGATGAAAGCCACGATGATTGTCATCACCACCATGGTCACAATGTAGAAGATCATGAAGTACAGACGGCTCCAGTGAGTGGTTTGGGATGTCACCCCTTCCTAAAGAGGAGAGGGGCGAAGTGAGCAGTGCTCAGAAGAAGGGAGAGGCACCATTAACTGCTTGCCAACAGGCACAAAGCAGCACAAACACCCTGGCCCCAATGCTCAATGCCTCAACAGGTCCTTGCAGCTAAAAAGAGATGTTCTTACAGGCAAACACACAGAACATCCAAAGCTGGTGGCTGTAAGAGCCACTGTGCCACGAGAACACAGGGTGGACAGCAGGGGGACAAACTGAAGTCACTGGAGGGTGACTTCATTTGTCCAGCCTGTGAAGGCTGAAAACGTGCCCAGCACCATGGCTGGGGTCAAAAGCCTCCCAACAGCCAGGACCAAAAGATACCTGGCAACAAAACCACCATGGGAAGAAAGCAGTGGTGGAGTGGGAGGTGTGCCTGAGCTGACAGTCTGTGCTGCTGCAGGGTGCACTCACCATGATGATGTACCAGTCATTGACCACCGTCAGCTCAAACAGTGTCACTGCACAGGAGAGGGAGAAAACACACACAGGTAATTGTTTTATCCATCCTGACCTGCTTTACACTGATTTTTAGATAAAGTGTTTGACAGGGGTGATTGACACAAGACAGCAAAGTTTGAATAAAGACAGAAAATCCAGAGAGAATGCAGACCCTCCCCATTGCAATTTATTCAGACCAAGGGGGTCAGACCCACACAACCTGCAGCATGGCTTCATCTCTGTTTCTTAAAGAAACCAGACCTGACTCTTCACTAGAAAGCATGGAGACCTCTGAAATCTCCAGGAGATAAGCATTCTGCTCACACATTAAGAAAAATCATGGAGAGCAATCAACACATTCAAATTATTCTTCATCAGAGAGTTTAAAGAGAGGCATCGCTGTTGGCTCTTTAGAAGGGCAGTGACTTAATGCCCTCCTTAAACACCTCTGGTCTCATCACCAGCCAGAACAGATCTGCTGGCTTCCAGCTGGCTCTGAGAGACCCCTGCTTACCCTGCAAAGCAGTCCTGGCACAATTAGTCAGCTGGAGCTCTCCAGACAGAAAGAGCAGGATGCTGAGTGAGGTGCATTAGCAGGACTCCCTGGGAGAGTCCCAGGCTCACATGAGCATTACAGAGCCATCCAGCTCTGCAGGAACACAGGATAATCTTTCCCAGGGACAAAAGTGCCCTTACCAAAGCTGTTCAGAATGTTGTCAAAGTTGTTGAGATAGTAATAACCTTCTTCCACAACTGTTTTGTTGCCAACTGTGTGGTTCACCCAGCGGTAGGAATCTGCGACTGTGCTTGTGCTGGTTGGGGAAAACAGGGCAAACAATCAGCAGAGACTGGAAAAACAAGGAAAATCTAAATAGTTATAAATGCCAGCTCCTCTAGAAAGTGATAAGAGTGGCTATTTCTATCTCTTGCCTTTTCCTCTGGAAGGAACCCTCTCCCCTTCACAGCTCAGCACAAGCCCAGTCTTTCTAACCATTCAGCAAACACTACACCAGAGAAACAGAGTTTGAGTTCCTTGGCTCACACCCTTCAAGCCTGGCATCTCCAAGTGGCTGCCATCATTAAAGGTGAAAAAGGCACAGGACAGCTTGGAGTCCAGGACCAGGTGAATTTATGTTGGGTGAATTTGTTGCTGGACAAGCAACTCTGGCATCATAGGAACAGAATGTTTTAGGTAGGAAAGGACCTTAAAGCTCATCCAGTTCCACCCCTGCCATGGGCAGGGACACCTTCCACCATCCCAGCTTGCTCCAAGCCCCATCCAACCTGGCCTTGGACACTTCCAGGCATGGGGCAAGAGAAATGAAATATCTCCTGGATTTTTGCCACATGTTGCCTTAGCTACAAAACCCCATTCAGCCCCATCCTCTGGCTACTTCTCCACAGGGAAATGGAGCTGCCAGGGCTCCCTGCTGCTGGCTGAGCACCAAAAGCACTCTTGAGGGGGCTGGGTTGGAGGTACTCACTTGCAGCAGTTCGGGTAGACCACGCCAGCAAAGAACTCCATGCCAACGATGGCAAAGCAATAGTAGAAGATCAGCAGGGTTAAACCCAGGCTGGAGGCAGAAAGAGAAAGAGAACTGTGCTGCTGAAGAGTTGCTAAGACAGGGAAACACAAAATCCTAGGCTGGTTGCTCCGGGAGGAATTTCCAAGGGATGGGAAGCAGCACTGGAAGCCCCAGCCCACCCTCCCTGCTGTGGCTCTGCAGCTCTTGGCCTGCTCTCATTCAGGGAGTCCTTGGACAAGGAGTTTGCCACTCACTGAAGAGAGGAACCAAAGAGCAGCTTGGATTCCCTCCCAGTCTGTCCTTTTCTGTTAAATAAACCTCTCTCCACAGCTCCTTTAATAAAGAACACCACACACTGTTTCTGCCCTCCCCACCTCCTTGGATGCAGGGACTGTGCCAAGAGCAGAGCTCTCCAGCCAGCTCAGGCCTCCTGCAAGGGAGGCCCCACTCGAGCACCAGGCTCCCTCTGCCCCTCCATTTCACAACAGTGCTCTCCAGGGCTCTGCTGGGCACTGGGGAGCATCTGGGGCCAAGGGGATTCGTGCCAAAGTTCTGCCCACATGGGCTTTGTCTCTCAGTGAGAGCTGGGATGGGGGAGGAAAATCAAAACAAGCAGAGACTCTCAGTTATCCTCCTAACACAAAAGCAGAAGGAGGCTCAGGGTGCTGGAGAGTTGCTGCTCCAAGGAACTGGAAGATGAACACTCCAAGGAACTGGAAGATGAACACTCCACTGGTTAAGAAGAATCAGTAATTACCCACTGACAGATCAGAGCACAGATCCCTTCAGCAGGTTGGACAGGTCCCCATCCTGACCCCAAACCTTCACTCCCCTCTCCCTGCCACCACCCAAAGAGCAGCAGTTGGTACCTGGCCATGCGAGGGAACAACTCAAACATGGTGTCCAGGACGTTCCTGTAGCGTTTCTTCAGCTTAAACAGCCTGAAAGGAGAGGCCAGCAGTTACCCACACCCTGCAGCTCTCCTGCTGCTGGGCACGGAGCTAAAAGCAGAATCTGAGCTCTCTCTGCCTCACAGGTTTCCTGAGACCTCACTGCTCCTGCTCAAGTGGTCTCTGCTCACCTTCCAGTATCCTGCTGTGCCATCTGAATGTTTAGGATACATTCAACTGCTTACAGGACTGAGGATCTCAGGGAAAAAAAAGGCTGTCTTTTTTTACAAGGCATGATGCAGAAACAGCTATTTAGAACTCCTAAAAACTGTAAGAACTTACACTGGTCCCGCATACAGGGTCAGGATTCATTCCTGCTTCTCCCAGACACAAGCTTTTCTGTGTTTCCTCCGTGACCCAAAAAAAAAATTGATGAAAGAAAAGTACACTGTGCCTGCTAATTTAAGATTTGGCAACTCCATCAGCCTTTACAGAGCAACACAGCTGCCAAACAGGCTTGGGCAGGGGAGGAACAGAGAAAACATTTTTTTTTCCCCTTCTTGAGTGTCATGAAGTGTTCTCAAAATCCTCACTGAAGAGCTAAATAACATTAGCTTGTTTTTAAGGAAACATTTTGCCTCAAATCCCTTCCCCCTGTGGCTCTGGAGGTGTTTGTGAAGGTGAGTGTACCTCGACATGAGAGGGTTAATCAGCCCCAGCTCCCTGAACTGCAGAGAGGTTACAGGCCATGGTCTTGCTCAAAGTGTGAGATGCAGTTAGAGCAGGGCAGTACTTCACCCTAGAAAGCAGCATCCTTTGAAAACTGTAATTTCTGGTAATTCAATGGAAATTATTAAACTGGCTCAAACCATCTCACTCTGACAGAAAAGCTTTTCTCTGAACAGCATCAGACAATTTAGAGGAGGTGTAAGAACCCCACGAAGGCAGACACAGGATAATCTGCCCCCAGTAAATCCCTTGATCTCTATTAGAGATCAGCTTAAGCTCCAAAGCACGGGGTTTTCATATCCCATCCCAAGTTTTTGTCACCGTTCATTTCGATAACTCGGGCTAATCTCATTACCCCACACCACTCCTGTGTCACATTCCCACAGAGCAATCCTTGCCCTCTCCTGCTGAGGAGCTCAGTCCCCAGCAGGACTGATGGAAAACAAGCCTGTTTTCTCCCACCTGCTCTCTGGAATCCCCCCTCCCCAGCCTCTCCCACCTCACCTCAGCAGCTGGAGGGGTCGCAGGACCACGATGAAGTAGAAGGGCTCCATGTTAAAGGCCAGGGCCATGAGCCCCAAAAATGCAAACAGGGTGACTGAGAAGTCAAAGCTGGAAAGAAAAAAACAAATCAAATCAATGTAAGAGCAGTGATTTATCACTGAGGGACTGGTGCTGCTCTTGCCTAACAAGATGCAGAGGCCAGGGGCAGAGGAATTTTAAGAGCTGGCTGATGGCCTTCTCTCTACAGGCTTGGCTCAGAAGTTGGTGTTCCCAACCCAAAAAGGTGAATGTGCACTTACAGATTCCAGCCTGAGGACAGGTACTCCACAGGCCCCAGCCCAGTGGTCTTCAGGAGGAGCTCCACGCCATAGACTGTGAAACAAGAGGGGTCAGGCATGAGCAGTCCCACAGGAAAGGTCATGGGAAGGTTTGCCCTCGTGGTGATTTTAAAGGATTTCTGAACAGGGGTTTAACAGACACCACCCATCCTCCTTACTCTCAGAGAGGTGCCAATGAGACTTTTCCCCTCCAAATCAACACATTTTCCTGTGTTCATGGAGATTTCTCTCCAGAAAAGTCTACAGGACAATCCCTGCCAGGCACACCATTGTTCTGGATGGAGGCTCTACACCCATGGTTAAGTTCTAACTTCAATTCCCTTCCCAGCTCCTCAGGAAATGACACAGCTCTGTTGGGAGGCATCAGCTTACTTGTGAGGAAGACTATGTAGCTCCACGGGACATTCCTGGAGAAGAAATTCCCTCCTGCAAGACACAAGAACAGCTTTCTCAAGTCTTCCCTTTTTTCCAATCCCCCAGCATTATAATCAAGGAGCAACCTGTGATGTTTCCTACCTTGCAACATGAAGGTTTCAACAAGAATCCAAATTCCATTCACAGCCACCACAGTGTCTGGAAAACAAAGGAAATACCCATAGCAAAACCACTCCTGGATATCCATTTCTTAGGCTAACAAAAAGAATATAATATAGGACAAGTGGCAGGGTCATTGGTTCCAGCTCAATGAACAAACTGAACTCATAAATTGGGAGTCTTCTCCCATATCTTTCTCCAGGCCTTTAACAGATGCAGTG
>VZTB01000125.1:74510-89752 GCA_013397245.1 Thryothorus ludovicianus | reverse complement strand
TTCCTATCCCGATTCAGCTAAAGGGAGGGGTGGTTCATTTAGAGGTTTGTTTTTTTTCCTTTCTTCCCCCCTCCCAAATTTGCCCTAAACCAAGACAGAAACAAAACTAAAAAAAATAGCAAAACCCAACCCCCAAATTACTGAGTAGGAACAGATCATTTAGAAGCCAGCAGGTAGCACCAGGAGGAAGCACTCCTTCTCCTCTAGAGAACAGAAGCACAGACTCCCTCTCCCAGGCAGCTCAGTTGCCAAGCAATCCCTCCAGCAGTGAGGATGCTCACAGCTCCTCAGAGCAAACAGAATGTGGCTGACTGGCAAGGCATTTCCTTATCCAGCACCCTTCAGCTGCAAGATAAACCCCCCAAGGTTTGGGAAAGCTGATCAGCAACACACCTGAATGCAGCAAGCTGACTCCTCCAGCAGCAGCCCCACAGGGGTGCTGTGCAGGGAGCCAGGGAACCCCTCCAGAACAAGAGCTGAGAGCCCAGGCTGGTGGTACAGTGAAGCAGATCCCTCCCTCTGCACCAAAACTCCCAAATTTGTCCATGAACCACAGCTCAGGCCACCCCAAGTCCTTGGAGGGCTGGCAGACAGCACAGCAGACCCACCACATGAGACAGCTCATTATTCCTACTCACACATGGTGTACTGGAACACACGGGACTTCACCAGGATGTTGATGCCTGTGTGAAGGAAAGGATGACAAAACAAATGTTTACACCATCCTCCATAGCACACACCCCTCTATCTTCTGCTTTGAGACATTTTCCATACCAGTCCTCAGTACAGAAGCTAAACAGATCAGCAGATGATTAACTTTCACTTTTTGGGAATAAGTTTAAATACCCCTTAGAATTTTAGCAGCAATGAGGTCATTATCCTTCATTTCCAAGATGCCCTGTTTGGTCTCTATGTGCTCATTCTGGGATGTGGACAGAGGTAAATGCTCTGTCCATGTTTGGGAAAAGCAGAGCTCTGAGGGCTCCTGTGGCAGCTGTATTTGGATCACAGGGTGTCAGCTGTACCCCAGGAGCACAGAACACCTCAGAAGAGCTGCAGGTTCTTAATTCTGAATGGCTACATCCAGTCAGGGAATGTGGGACACCCGAGGTAAACTGGCAAGACATTACTCTGATGGGACTCTCAGGCCTCTTTTCCCTTCCCAAACTGCTGTCCTTGACCTGAACAGGAGCTACAGCCACATCCTGGGATCAGGCAGCCTAACAGCTTTTGTGACAACCCAAATCCCACTCCACAGTCTCTGCAGGAATATTTACAGGACAGAAATCTTCCCTGCAGAATCCAAATTTCCAGCCTCTGAGGTGTGAATACACAGGGAGTTGGTTAGAAGGCCTTCCCTCAGGTGTTTGCCAGGGACACAAGAGAAAGCCCCTTCAGAGTGTCCTGTCTTTGTAAAGAAATACTCCCCCTGTCAGCTGCACACAGGCTGCCATGAGAATAGTGTGTTACCTTTAAAAATAAGGAATGCAGTCCGGGGGAGGTCATCAAACCAGTGCTCGCGGTTCCTCTTTGCCTGCAAGCACAAGAGCCACGCTCAGCAGCAGCCAGAGCTGCAGCCATGCAGGGAAAAGGGGCAGGGATGGAGACACACCTCACCCCCACCACCTGCTCCTCTCAGATTGCCTCAGTTTCTCACCCAGCCCCTCTCTAACCGTTCCTTTTCTCTCCCTCCCACACACAGTTCCCTTCTTCTCCACCCAACAAACTCTTACCTTCCATTTTAAGCCAACAACTTCATAGAAATTGTAAAAATCCTTTAGACTGCAAAACAGAAAGAAACATCTGATCAGAGCCTTGAAGGTGACCAGATCTTTAATTGTCCTTGTCAGACATCAGCACTGGAGAGTCTCTGGAAGTTATTAACTCCTTATCAGAGCTGCAGCCACAGCTGACAGAACTCAACAGTGACCTCTTCCCAGCCTGGCCAAAGGTTCCTGACTGACAATAGCCAGAGTCTTCTTTCTGTAATGCTTCAGCCCTTAAGGGAAACTCTGACTCTACTGAACTCCAGAATTTTACCACAGAGAGGAAAGACCTGAGGCTTAGATGCCAACTCCAGGGGATGGAGATTGCACTGCTCTTCATGAAGAAGTCTTACACTGGCTTAATTACTCGTACAGTCCTTTTCTAACATCCCTGCACATTTTCTTTTCAAGGTGAAAATGAAGTTTGAAAAAGGACATGGAAGCAAAGAAACTCATAGAACATGAGTGCCTGCCTAGGTGCTCAGGGTCAGGCCTGTTACAGCTTTCATGTGTCTGAAAGTGAGGATGCTGAACTTCTCAGACTCTTACTGGTGACATTGGTGCCTAAATTCCACAACTCAGTTTTTCTCCCTGTGCCATTTTCAATACTTCTCTGTGGCTCTTGACTTCAAGGAGAAGCATCAGCACTAGTTTAATAGGAGGGTGACTTGGAACCTGTCTGTGGCCAGAACAAAGGAAAAGGAAGAGAAGGTCTCCTGCTCTAATTCCCTCTGCTCCCTTGCTGGCTGGAGTTAGCTGCACCCACCCCCCACCAGAATGGCAATTCTCTGCCTCATAACACAGAGGATGGCAGCTCTGAAAGCACCAGCAGAACCGAATTTTAATTAACAAAACCCTGGGGGGGACAGCCAGCTGCTGGAGAAAAGCAAAAACTTGTTAAGCTGCGAAGCTGCGCTGTGTGAGGAAATGCTCCTGGCAGGCTCCAGTGCTGCTCCCAGCTCTGTTCTGGCACGGAGTGGGAAGCAGAGCCTGCCTGTGAGTGCCAGCACGGCGCTGTATCCACAAGAGGGCACGCAGGAACTCCAGCACCTCCCAAGGAACACCTCAGCTCTCAGGGTACCCCCTCCCTCCCAGCTCCCTGCCTCCCAGAAAAACCCTTTGCTATTCCCACACTCATTCCAGACTCACAGCCATCCCAAAGCACAGCCCAGCTGCAGGGAGAGGAGCAACCTCCCTGCTCTGGGTGCAGCAGCAGGTCCATCCTACCTGACCAAAGGGGTATTGCTCTGATTCAGTGCTTTGAAGGTGAGATATCTCTCCCTGGCACACATCCGGGGCTTGTAGAACCGCAGCAGCCCTTCGAAGTGCTTGAAGGAAATTCCAGACGGCCTCTGGCAACAAAGGAATGCTGTCAGAAGCAGCAGCATCAGGCAGGAAAGCACAGAGGCTTTTAATTCTCACTCTGGATTTGTTTTAAGCAGGATTTCATACGTTATAACTGATCCCCCTAAGTACCCTGAGCTATTACTTTAACATACCGAGCTCATCCCAGGGCAGAGATCAGAAAGCCTTTCTGGCAATAGGTCCCTCCAGCAAATGCAAAACTGTTCCCTGCTGCCCCATCACCTGAAAATTGTCCAACCACACACCCCAAGCAGAGTTCAACCCCTCTTCTTGGGAAATCAGCAGGCAGCCTAACAGATCCCATCATGGCACTTTTTTAAGACTATCAGCTATGTGCACTAAACATGAACTAATCTACTAGAAGTGGGTTAGTTATTTTTGGGTCTTATTTCTCTTGCTGCTCCAACAAGTTAGGCAGGAAATCAGCCTTCTCCCCACAGCACTTGTCCCCGTAAAAAATTGTAGGTAAATTCCTTCTGTTTCTGCACTGTTCACTCATGCAGGATCTAGAAAATGGATCCTATTTTCAACTGTATGACCCATCCCTCCTCTCAGTAGTGATGCTTGGTAAGCCAAATGAGTCCTCAAGTGACCCATTCTGATTCAGAGAGAAATCAATGATCACATGCACTCCAGAACAGATTCCCCTCATTTTACCAAGCCACCACCTCACGCAGGGCTGAAATTCAGAGCGCTCTGCTTTTTCCCCACAAACAGAGGGGAACGAAAAAAACCACCAGCCCGTGGTGAGTCTGACCACAACCAGCAGAGACAAATCCCCTTTTTTTGGAGGTTGTTTCAGCAGCCCAGCCCGGGGGTGCTGCTGACACAGCTGTACCTGCTTGGTGACCAGCAGCCGGTACGCGTGCTGGATGGCCGTGCGCTTGTGCAGCAGCAGGGACTTGAACTTCCTCTTCTCAATGTCATTGAAAGTGTCAAACACGACAGCCAGAAGCTGAGAAGACAGGAAAAAGAAAGGGCTGTTTTGACTCTGGTACTCTGCAGGGTTTCAGGGAAGCAAGGAGAGGCACTGCCTGCAGCAGTGAGGTCCCGCTGGCACGAGGGATCCCACAAAGGGATCTCCAAGCTCAGGGCTCTGATCCACTTTTTGGAGGAGGTCCAGATGTTTCTGGCTTCTCAACACTTGCTAGTAGGTTTTAAGAGCTATGGCTCACACAAATGCCAGCAGAAAACCATATCAAAAGATTTATTGAAATGCCCTGATCTGTTCCTGGAAAGCAGGGTTTGAGGGCTGCTCTCAGGATTCACCCCTCCTGGGAGCTTTGGCTAACACACAGCAAAGCTAACCCTCCATCTGGGAAGGCAGTGAAATCCAACAACAAGCATCAAACCCCTCAGCCTGGGCTGCAGAATTGCTCAGCTCCCTTGGCAAGCCCTTTTCCAGCACTCACATCCTCCCCTGGGTAGCCGTGCTCTCACTCTGCAGTGATCAGCACTGCAGTCCTGCCACCCTGAGTAATTCCATCCCCTTCAAACTGATTTACAAAGTATTTCGGGCAAGTCCAGATAATAAAATGCCATTTTATGATAAATAATTAAGACAGAGAAGGATAATAAATTTCATGCAACCGAGTATGTCACTCCAAGCACGATATTAATGGGAGAGTAGTTGAAAGATGCTCATATAATTTGGTTTTCTGTGATTTAGTTCAATTCCTCATGGTTAGACATTAAAAGAGTTCTATCTGTAGCCAAGCTGCCATTTCTAGAAGTGTTCTGCCAAAGGGTCTGAGATGATTGCAGAGCAGTTCTGGGAACAGGGAAGGCTCTGCTGAGCAATGAGCTCCAAAGCTAGGCAGAGGGAAGTGAAGTGCTGCCCTGGGGACTCACCAAGTTCATGATGAAGTAGAGCTCAATGGAGAGGTACACGATGAAGAAGACACAGGACCAGGGGTTCCGGGCGTAGGACGGCATCATCACATCAGGGAAACTGCATCCAAAGGACACCAGGGTAAACTCAAATAACTCATGGCACACCTCCCACTGCACAGGGCACTGGGGGGTGGGTGGGTGTGTGTAAACTCACATTTAAACATTTGCACATCTGTGCAAAACTCGTGGAAAAAAAATTAAATATGGCAAGCACATTCCTCACGCATCCCAAACACCAAAGGGGATTTGTGGTGTGGTTAAGGGCTATGCTTTGATATTTAACAGCAGCTGTACAGCCTCGGTGCAGGTGTTACAACTTCAGATTTATTCCATCCTTTGCTAATTTCCCAATCCTCAGGGCTCTCCCTGACAGCAGATCAATATTTACTCACTGCTGTTATCCCAATTTCCTAGCAGACAGGTGAAGTGCAGCACAGGAATGGGAAGTTACTTCTCAACAGTGAGCTGTTGGCTGCCAAAGGAGCACAAACACAAATCTTCCCTTGGACCAAGGCCTAACAAAGCTGTTTCTCCCCTTATTGCCCTCACAGTGATGAAGATGTCTGAGTCCTTAGAGATAATTCTGCAGCTGAGGTCACAGTGTCCTAGAGTAAAATGAAATACCAGTTCTTCCCATGCAGGCTGACCCTGGACATCTCCCTCTCTCAGGCAGAGGAAAGGGGTCACACATTTGGAGGCAGAGTATTTCTGCAGATAAACTCTTGGCTCTGCCAGATTCCTTTGGGACAAATGGAAAGACTGAGATAGAAGAGCATGAACTTACTTTGAAGTGGTCAAAAGCACAAAGAGATTCACCAGGCTGTTCTCTAAGGTATTGAAGTACTGAAAGAAAAAATTCCCATGACAAAATGCAAGCAGGAATTCATAGGGACATTTTGCTCAAAGAAACAACCAGTCCCTCCACCCCTTTGGATACAGGCACTCCCGCAATTCCCTGATGCCTTCCCTAGGGAAAAGCACTTCAGCACTTAAAATTCATTCTTAAAGTTCCCTGAGAACTGGTGTGTGAAGGGTTAAACCAAAAGCACATTTTTATAAATGCTTTCTCCCAGCCAGCCACAGCCTGGGCAGCAGCAGGAACCAGTGGCTGCTGGACTCTGACCACAGCAGTGGAAGTGGCCGAGCTTGGCCCCAGACATCTCCCCCCCTGGGGACAGTGGCAGGTGGCTCTTTTGGCTGCATGAAGGCATCAAGAACAAGGAAGAACTCTGAGAATGTTCCCTCTGGGACATCCTGTCTTGGAGGAAGTTCCTTCCACAATGTTCCTCCCCAGCAGAGGGTAAAGCAGGGTGACACTGCCAGGCAGCCCTGGAGCAGCCAAGCTTGGTCTCACATAAAATAAACCATGACTGCACTGTAATGTTGGATTCTTGATGGAGGAAGCAAGATACTCACTGGATCCGAGTGGTTAGGAGAAAACAAGTAAAAACCTAAAGAGGCAGCAGAGAAAACAGAGGAGGAGAGAAAAGAGAAAAACAAAAATAAAATCAGTTCAATGTCGAGCAGTGGAGAAATTCCCAAAAGGAAGGTCCCACTAACAGCAAATCCTCCCTGACACCCTGAAGATGGGAGTATCTGGAAGACTTTCTCCACAGAGATTTGCCAATAGATGTCATTGACATTTCACTGCTCCTTTTGGAAAATAAACTTTCTGGGGATGGTTTGCAGTGTAGCAGGTACACTCCAGACATACGCATTTGTGGGGATGCAGATGGAACTGTCAACTTGAGGAAGAGTTGGTGGAAGCAGAGCTTGAAAACACACACCACTAACTGTGCTCTGGAAGAGGTCAAAAGCACTTTTGTATCAAAATTAAATACCCAGCTTTCAGATTGTTTTGGATGTTTTAACTCTGCCTTCCAGATGACTGCAGGTGAAATGGGATAAATGGAAGATCCTGGCAACACTTTGAATCTGATCAGCTTTTTATTCATCCAGGCTGCTCATGTTGCTTTGGGACAATCACTGGTTAAGAGCATCACTTCTCCATCCATAAATACAACTCACCCAGAATAGCAAAAATCACCATGAAGAAAAGCAGGAGGAGAAGGATGTCAATAAATGGTGGGAGTGACTGGAAGATCTGTCGCAGATTTCTGAAAAATAAGAAAACATTAATAAACTAAAATTTGCACATCTACTCCTCCAGGTTGTCAGGGGAAAGAAAAAAACCCACCACCACCACCCCACACTTGAGGGCTTTCTTCCCACTCCCTCCAAGGATTAAAAGTAGAAAGCTTGCTAAACTAAGATCATTTCCAAGCTACCCATCTGTCCTTTGCAGTCAGCTCTCAGGTACTGCAAACAACACCAATGTCATGCTGTCAACTCTCCTTCTGCAGACTAAAGACCAGCCCTGACTCACTGTGCAGCTTGCAGGCAAGCCAAGGAGCAGAGCCAATGCAGCCACACCCCTGTGCTGCTCTCTCTGAGGTGGTTACACACCCAAGCCCTGTGCACCATCAGCACATCCACACTTAGGTCACGACGGAACCATCTCCGACACAAATCAGTGAAAAACACTGATTTTCCCGGGATGCCTGCAGGATCTGAGTGCTTTCCCCTCCAGCCCAGCCCCAGGAGTGAGGGCAGAAGCCCCAGGCAGGCAGCATCACCTTCTGACAGCCCCACAGTAGCGACAGTCCACGAGGAAGATGCAGCGCAGGGCGCGGGTGATGCGCACGTGCGAGGTCTGGCGCACCAGCACCACGATGGCCTCCACAAACTGCACCAGCAGCACACACGTCTGCAAGAGGGGGGGAATCACAGGAAAAGGGTTGGGATCTGGAATGCTGAGAGTATTTTCTCCGCGTGTTTTAAAGAGTCAAACCCTCTGAAAAACACTGCTTTTAGTCTTTGTCCATGAAGGGGCTTCCTAGGCTTCGGGATGAGACAGAATCTTCATGTATGTAAATTAGATAATAGTATAATATGTAACTTATCACAGGGTGAGAAATGCAGATTTCTAGGTTTTTTAGAATGGTAAATAAATTAAGACAAGGTGGAGGATCCTTGTGATTTTTAGGTTTCTTCCTTCTTCTCCATCACTCCATATTCTGCAGTTTTGAGACACTAAATGATTTTAGTCAGAATTTGTCGCAGTGCATTGTTACATGAATAGAAGTTCAGTTTGTATTGGCAGAAAAGTAGAAATAATGCACATTAGTGGTGATAATTGAGTGATTTATCTCTAAGAAGGCCTTGAATCTGTGTGTTAGAGACTTCAGACTTTTCTAGACTTTTGGCTTTTTAAGGACTTTTTTAGACTTTTTAGGCTTGCAGGCTTTAGAAGCTTTTGGCTTTTTAGACTTTGAGGTTTTTGCTTTTAGGTTTTTAGACTTTTAGCTTTTTAGATTCTTTTTAGGCTTTTCCAGGTTCACACTATTCTGGTGTAAAGCCTGGTGTGCAGAAATTGTAGATAAGAAAAAGAATAAACAAACAAGAGAAAGAGATCAACCGTGAGTCCAGTTCATTTTGTTACTTAAGGAGGAATTTAAAAGATGGTACCAGGGGAGAGATCTGTAGGAGTCATAAAATTTTTACAGCAAAGCTCGTGCTGACAACCTGTTTGCTTGGCCATTTGAAGGATGGGAGGTGTCCCTGAGAGTTCAGGGATCTCACATGAATCATCTGGCAGCCGGGACACAGTGGCTGTGTCATCCCTGCTGCAGCGCAGGCCAATATTTCATCTGGCTCTGTGGTTCTTGGAGGTGCTAAAGGAGCAACCCTGACAACCAGGCAGACAAACTCACCTTGACCATAGTCCTTTTGTGCCTGATAAAGGTTTGGAAGCCCAGCCACCTCATCTTCATGGAGAGCTCAAAGACGACCACGATCAGCGCGAACAGCTCCAGGGTGGCGTGGACCTGCCCCAGCACAGGTGTGGTGAGAAGAGCAGCACAGCACAGGCCACACGCCTGCCCCTCCTCCTCAAGGAGCAAGAGGGCTTGACAGCAGTCTGAGAATCACCTTGTGGCATGCAGGAAAACCCCAAGCCACTCTTTCACAGATAACATAGCACTGTTTTTCAAAATTTCTACATCTACTGCTTTGGGCTTTTATTAAAGCCTGTGCAATTTTCCTCCAAGCAGTACCAGGCCAGAATTTCCTGAAATCCATATCTCTTCTGGGCTTGAGCAACACAGAAAAAAACTTATTGTTGCATTTGAAACAAAAGGCCAAGACATCAACACCTTGAGCAGAACACTTTGAAAAAGATGGAGGCTCTAATGTTTTTAGTGAGACACAGGAAGGAGAGCTGCTAGGCAGAGAGATTTTATATAGAGAAGGGTTTTCTCTTGAATTAGACATTCTGGATAATCACAAGAAGGGTCTTGATCTGTGTTCTAGGAACCAGTGGTGGGGCCGGGGTAATGGCACCAGCCACGACAACAACTTTGAAATGACCCCATCAGAGCACACAGATTGCTGAGTTATCTCACAAAAAAAAGGAAAAACCTCACCCATTTCTGTTACAAAGTGAAGAACTGCACAAATTGATAACACAAAATGAGTGTCTCTTTCATTGTGGTCTGCCTTGATCAGACAGAAAAAGGAAGTTTTGCTGTCTGGCCTATCTGCTGTCAGCCATTTACAGAACAAACCAGGTGGGTTTTTTTCCTCTTACTGCCTCCTCCTTCCTCTCTGTTTGGCCAAGATTTCCCTGTCACCCACAGTGCAGAGCAAGCAGATGTTCCCCCCCAGCCCCCAGGTACTCACAAAGATGCCCAGGCGGAGCATGGGCACGGCTGGAGCCTCACACAGGGACAGCAGCAGGAGCAGCAGGGCCGTGCTCAGCTCCATCAGGTAGAAAAGGTGGTTGTGTGCAAAGAGGTAGGCAGAGAGTGCTTTGGCATTTTTGGGGTGAGTGAAGAACTTGTCATTATTTTCTCCTTCCTAGGGCGGCAGGAATAAAGAAAGGAGCAGCATTAGTGACTCAGAATTACAGAAGAGTGAAGAATGCAGGAGTTTTACAGGGATCAGATACAATTCCCAACAGACTATTCCCATTTACAGCCTGTTCTTGATGTGTTTATTGAGGAATGGACTCTACACACACGGGACAACCCCTTCTGTTCATAACCACATTTCAGTAATGAAACTCTTTAATAACCACAAGCTCCTGCTTCAGAAACCCCTGAGCCTTTTCACAATGAGGCAGAGAGCTGGGAGAGTTTATAAGGGCAGGCAAACAAACTTCAGCCAACATCCCAACATAAACACAGCACTTCATTTACTTGCAACTACTTCCACATGTTTTCAGACTTATTTGATTAAACTTCTCCAGGACAGAACAAGAAAACACCCAGATAAGCTCCAGGGCACCTGGCTGACAGTTGTTCCTCCTTATCTTGGCCTTGCAAAATGTCTGGGAGAAAACATTGGAGCACACACAGTGTTTTCTGTAAGACAGACTCCATGAAAAATTAACAGGTCTCGATGCTGATTTGTCACTCCCTCTTAACTAGAAAGCTTAATTAACATTAAAAGGTCAGATACTTCATCTTAACACTTTGCCTACAACTGATTTTCAAACAGCAACATCGTGACTATTTTTACCCCCAGGACGAAACTTAGTTTGGGGAGATTTTAGAGGGTTTTCATGCAGAACCACCCGACATCTTCTTCTCTTTCTCAAGTCAACAGTTTTGGCAAGGGAGCCTTTGTCACTCACAGGAAACTTGCTGCCTCTTGAGAACTGTCATAAGAGATCACTTTTCCCCAGCAGGGCCACACAGATGCACAAGTGGTGAGGTTTTATTTAAATTAACATCTTTCCAGGCAGGCAATTACTGCAAGGACAGTGAAGCTATTACTATCAAAGCAGAATAGCTGTGATTGCAAATGGTAACGAGGTCAGGGAACTCTCCTTTAGGAAGTGAAGCATTCTCCAGACTCACTCAGGAGAGGGTTCCCAATGTTTCTCACTTACTCCAGCTCACACTGGGTTTCAGAACAAACACTGCTGGGTCAGGGCTGGAGCAGGACAGAGCCAGCCCTGCAGAGATCAGCAGTGTCATTCCCATCCACGCCTGGCAGAACACACTTGTGGAATGACAAACAGCCTAAATCCTGCCTCCTGGGAGCCAAGCAATTCCAAACGTGGCTGGACAGCAAAGCACTCTTATCCAGACTCAACCCTTGCCTGCAGCCACTGCTCACAAAGCTCTCTTTAAGTGATTCCACCTCATTTCAAGGACAGTGTCATCGTGGCCATTGGTCAAGGCAGCAGCAGCAATCATCCCCACCCGAAGGGCCAGGCCTGCTGTGCCCATTACCATCAGAGCTGCAGCAGCTCAATGACCCTTTGCAGAGCTGCTCCAATAATCAGGAGTTTAAACAAAAGCCTGGGAGGGAGGCTGGAGCCACCCTGCCATTGTCAGAGCTGCTCCAGCACACCACGGAGCTCAGGTATTGCCAAGGTCCAGCCCAAGACGTTTTAAAATACCTGAGAAGTGAGATTTAAAATACCTGAGAAGTGAGATTTCTCAGTCCTGTGGGGTCAGAGCAGGGAGGAACAAATGGTTTCTGTTACCTAGCAGTGGCTTAAACAAAAATAAAAAAACCCAATTGGGTCCAAAGCACCTCGGAGCTTTGAAAGGGAACGAAGGGAAGGAAGGATGGACAATAATGGAACCAGCAACCATTTCAGACTGGACAGCTCTGGGAGAAGCTCAGTTTTGGTGGCTAATTCCTCATACCAGATGAACAGCAACCTTAAAAACACAAACCCTGTGTTGCAGTAAGGATGGTGTTTCTGGTAACTGAAGCATAAGTGAGCTTTGATTCTTTGTTGGTTTAAATATTATAAATTTCACCCCTGGGCTGATCCTAATCCCAGCATCCTTTAACCCTGTAGAAACCAGGACCTCTGTTTTCTCTCGTACCTCACATGACCTGCAGGACTTGACTGACACTAACTGGGTCACCCACCCCATGGCCAAGGCAGGATTGGGACCTGCACTTCCAGAACAGGAGACATCCCCAGGAGAGCACTGAGCATTCCCTCTGGAGCGACTGTAGAGAGGAAATGACAATCTGTGACCAAGAATGACAATCCGTGACCAAGATCTGCCACGGTGGCAGAACTGTGCATGTGCTGAATCCCCCAACCACTACAGTCCTTGGGACAGGGTGTATTTTGCTGTCCAGTTGCTCCAAATGAATTCCAAAGCCCATATGGAGGTGCCTCCAGCACCGCCCCACTCCCGAAGCGGAATCCTTGGCAAAGCACCCAAATTCCAGCCTCTAAAGGGAAGCTGCTTGTTTGCCATGACCAAGGAGCACCGTGGCTGCTGCAGGCTCCTCTCCCCCCGAGCCAGCAAGGCTCACCTGGAGGTAGATGGCTGCCTCCTGGTAGTTCATCTCCCAGTTGTGCCGGGCAGAGCTCTGCTGGGCGCAGCATTCCCTGGCCGCGGGGCTGGAGGCATCGTGGACAACGTCGTAGCTGCCCCCATCTGCACCAGAGGAACAGGGATGGACCATTAGGGAAGCTGGGATGGAGCAGCAGGATCACAGACAGGCAGAGTAGCTGGGAAAGTGGCAGCTGTACACTGACAAATTGACTCTTGGCAGGTGGGAGCTTTAAAGAGACGCTCAAACCCAGCGCTTCCACACAGGAATGCTCCCGGAAGATCATCAAAAGAGACAGCTTCCAATTCAGTCCAGCAAGCAGCTCTCCTGCCTCAGAGGTGTGTGCTGTCATGCCTGAAGCTTGCTATCAGCATCAGGAACTGCAAGCAGGCAGGTAAGAGCCACCAGCCTCCCGGGAAGAAAAGAGGAGCAGGAAGCTTTTGCAGGATGGACACGGCACTGCCCGTGCCACGGGGCACCAGTGTGAGGAGAGGAGCTGTAAGCTTGGAGCAGAAAGCCTCATTTCCCACAGCACCTCAGAGTCACTAAGTAACACATCCTCACAACACTCTGAGGTGCTGCTGAGTACCGACACCCCTCTGATGCAAACAAACTGCAAGATGAATTTTCGTTTCACACTCCACACATTAATTCTGAAATTTCTGGGCGCCTGTCCTTCTCACCAGGAAAGGAGAAGGACACATGAACATATAGAACAATGTCATACTGAACATTTGAACCAGATTTTGTAAATAAAGATTTTGCTTAAAAAAACCCAAAATTATTCAATTGGAGAAAAGCAACTCCAAAGCAGAGCTACACATACACAGTGCCCTTCCCATGGCAGAGTTATACAGGGAAGTGTATGTAAACTCCAAAATAATTGCCATTTTTGCATTCTGCAGCCTCAGTGCTATTAAGACAGATGAAAACTAAGCAAGAAGACAATTACTGTACAAAAAGGGAATGTCACTTGGTTTTTTCTCTTGGGACTGGGGGTTTTATTTTACCTTTGACAAAGAATACTGAGCAGAGAACCCACAGCAGTGAGACCTGCTTAGGGCCTGTGGTAGAGCTAGCCACACTCTCAGTTCTCCAGAGTTTCAAACATTTCCCACATCACATGGTTGTTCCTGCTCTCAGAAGAGACTTCCCTCCCCCAGTGCCTCATGTTCCCAAAGTGGGTACATGTAAAATCGAGCTTGCCAGCACAGCAGTGCTGATTTTCCCCTTTTTTTTAATGAGCTGTGGTGTGGCAGCTCGTTCTCTCCGTGTGCCAACTTGTTATCTGAGAGTGGGCAAAAAGCACCACGAGGTTCTTTTCCCCTCTCATGACAGCCTGCTGAAGATTTGCTGTGACAAAATAATCCTGGATGAATTACTGATTCAGTCTCTCCAGAACACCCTCTGGAGTGGAGAGCGAGTCCATGCCAAAAACTCCGCACCCGCCGAGAGAAATGGCACCATGTGCTCCTGGCAGGGGCAGGGAGTGGGAAGAAATCAGAACCCCTCCACCAGTGCACAGCCACAGCTGCCTCTTCCACCCCCAAATCAAATTAAGATAACATTTCTCGGAGGTTTGTGAAGACCTTCCAGATTGCACACTCAGGTTGCTGAGCACTCTGCAGCACGAAGCCTGTTTCTCTTCCTTGCTTCCCCCACACCCTTAAAATACCACTCAAAATCTGGACAAATGTTTGAATGAGGCTGGTTCCACCCCCACACCCCTTGATTTAGCACAGTTCTTGAAAAAAAAAAAAACCTGAATGATGGAGTTTTTATTTATCCACGGAGCTGGAATGGCAGCCTTCTGGTTTGTCTGCTTTTTAACTAAGAGATGACAGCCATATGCAAAAATCAGAAGCGTTATATTGCAAGCTCTAAAAAGTTCTTAAACGTTATTATTTACAAAGCTTTTGCTGGGGAGGTGTCTCAAAAAGACAGACTCCCTCAAACTGCAGCCTGAGAGCAAGACCTTTTCATATTTGATGCTTAACAATTACAGGAAGAGCATATCTTCATCAGAACCTGGACTTTATGTTAGAGAATATACAAAATTTAAGAGGATCAAAACACACTGTGGCCAAAACAGCAAAGGTTTGTGGCATTAACCTAAACACCAACACACTGGACCTTGCCAAAAGGTGCCAAAATCACCTTTAACCCTGAAGCAGCTCTTTTGCAAAAATTAACCTCTCTGGAAAGGACTGACACCGGGAAAAGGCACACCCCAGCAAAACCCCAGGACAGGACCCTGCTCTGTGCTTCCCACAGAAACTGAGAACAGAAGAGCTGTCCCAGCTCTGAGACCAAGGTTTCAAACACAAAACAGCACTCAAAGATGCAAATCAGACCCAAGAAACAGCTCTGGAAATCAAGATGCTTTCCTGCTGTCTAAACCGGGCACAGACAACAGAAAATGCACAGAAGTGTTCCGGTGGGGAGCTGCATTTTGTGGATCAGCTCCTTCCCCATCAGGTACCAGAAGGTTGATCTAGCATCCCTGAGGCAACGGCATCATCTGGGTCATAAATAATAATAAAAATAATAATAAATTCGAAGAGCAGCCCTCTGACTGTGTGCTTGGCAGCCCTCCAGCGAGCTAATTTCCTCAGCTGCTCCCATGATAACAATGACACAGACTAATGCAAGCTCGGCTCCGCTCGTGCTGCACAACATCCCCGACGGCGTTTACCATCAGTATGGAGCTCAATGAGATAGGAGGATCGCTCCACGGGGCTCCCGGAGTCCTCGAAGTAGATGGCAGGCAGCTCCCTCCACTGCATGGCAGCCGCGGCCGCTCGCAGCCCGAGCGGATCCCGGATCCCGCGGCTCCCTCAAGGG
>VZTB01000125.1:55616-74477 GCA_013397245.1 Thryothorus ludovicianus | reverse complement strand
AAAAAAAAAACCTCCGCTCCGCCGCCGGCAGAACGGAACGGTCCCTCCCCTCCCCTCCGAGGAAGATGAGACCTCAGTGAGATCCTTTCCCTGGGTGTTTCCCAGGGTGAGGTTTTGGGAGGTTTGGCGGCAGGAGCCGGCGGAGCGGGGACGCGTGTGCTGCGCTCGCCGTGCTTTGGCATTTAGCACGATGAGCACGATGAGCTAACGGGAGAGGAGGCAAAGTGCTGAGCAGGCACAGCGAGGATTCTCCGGCACACACACCAAAAAAAAAAAAAAAGAAAACAGATATTGGGTGAAGTTGGCAGCGAGAGGGGCACGCCAAAGGAAGCGAACTGAGCTTGGTCACACATGGTAAAGCTTCCTTCCTTCCACTTGTGCAACTTATCCCAGTGGTTCCCTGAAAAGAGAGAAGGGTGGAAATAAAGAAAAGGGGGGGGGGGGAGAAGAAAAGGAAAAAAAAAAAAGGAAAAGCAAAACCAGCTGGCTGCTTACACAAGGCATCCGGAACGAGACTGCCGGGACTCCAGCATTTCCATTCAGTGCAGCAGAGCATGCTCCTGTGTAAATAGTTTCCATATGTCATCATTACAATAAAAAACAAAAAAACAAGGAAGAAAGAGAAGGAGCATAAACTTTCCAGAGCTCAAACCTCTCCCTCTGCAAAACGAATTCCCTGCTTAGGGGAAGGAAAAACTCTCCATGGGCTGAGAGCAAACAAATTCCTCTCATCCGGAGGAGCTCCTGCAGCCACGGGGGATCTCCAGGGCAGAGCTGAGAGGGGAATAAGGGACAGAAAACATCCACAGGAGGCTGGGATAAATCACCCTTCCCAGCCAGCTATTATATATCAAACTGAAGTCACTCTGGAATTCCATGGGTTTTGGTGTCTGCGCTTCTTTAAATAAATAATAATTCTTTTAAAATTCCAATAAACCAGTAACCTCCTACAAATTCAAAGAGTTATAAACCAACCCTACGGGGCAGCTCTTCCATTTGCCTCAGAGCTCCCCCAGTCTGGTTCTCATTAGCCAGTTTGCCAGATGTTCTGCTTTCCAGATAGCACACACTTTTTTTATGGCCCTGCACTGAAACAGACTGTGATTCCCCAACTGGCTCAACTGCCTGGCTCCAAAGCCTTTGCTGGACTCACCGGGGCTTTCTCCCAAATGCCTGAGGATTGTTTGGGTGTTAGTTTCTACCCTGCCCAGATATTGCTATTTTAGCAAGTACACCTGTGATGACAGAACACAGCAGTACATGTGAAGGCAGAAGTGACTTAAATCAGCAAAAAAATATCCTTATTCTGTCATTCTCACTGTTCATGCATCACGTGTGGAGTCAATGTAAGATGTAACATGCAAGTTGCTCCAGTGAGTTCCATGTGTGATATTTCTCTTGACAGGTAAAAAAGGAAATGCCAAGGACACACAACCTTGGAGACAGGACACACCTTCATTCACGTGGCCTTGCAAGGTCCCTGATTCACCAAGAGAGGGAAGAAAAAGGAAGGCATCACCTCTTGCATTGGGGAAAGGTCAAACTGTGCATGGCACATGGTCTGGGCAGCTCCAGTCACCAGTGTGTCCAAGTGTCCAAGGCTGGATGGGCTTGGAGCAACCTAGTGGAATGTGTCTGTTCCTTCCAATCCAAAGCATTCTAGGATTTTACCATTCTACCATTCTGTTGGAGCCATTTTGTTTCTCAGGCTTTGCATTCCTCACTGCCATGACCCCCTCTATTCTCACTCTCTCCATCTTCCCTGCATCTGTAATTCCCAAACTCAGACAGAGCCCAAGCTGTCGATTTAATACAAACATAACTGGGCATCCCACAGCTCTGAACACGAGCCATGGAAGAAGGATCTCATCAGGATCAAAGGTTCTCTTGGTGTTCCTGGACCTCCTGAGCTCACTTCCAAGACATGTCCCAGGGCAGGATCCCTGTTGCTGGCTGAGGTTTCTGGCTCTCTCAGACATTGCTCCCTGAGGCTGTGGTGAGGATGGACAAGCAGAAAGAGAAGGACAGCACTCCAGAAGCACTCCTCTCTCCTAGAAAGCTCTCATCTGCTGAACCACAGGGAACACTCACTACAGAAGGGTGCAAATCCATAAAAAACCATGGAAACAAGGTAGATGCCTTCCCCAACACAATCTGTGCAGGCATCTTCAGTCCCAAGGCCAAGATTTTAGTCTAGTATTGGAGTTGTCCCAGCATCAATGATGACATTTTCCCTTCCAAGGGCTCACAGGCCACGTAGCTTCACCTCCAGAGGATTAATCCTCCCTCCCTCCACCAAGGAGGCTGATAAGAAACTGCTTCCAAGCACTGAGGCACAAACACACGTGCACTTGTCTCTTCAAGGCCAGGCTCACCTACCCTGGAGAAAAAAAGCTGGAAGTTGCCTGGAAAGCACAGCTGGTCTGGCACTTGGCCACACATCTCAGAGGTGAGACAGGCAGAAGGGAAATCACTGCCTTTGCTCTGATTGCCAGTTCAGCGCCGTGCCAACAGGAGCATCGCACAACCAGTCTTTGCAGCCCAAACCATCTCAGTGCCTGTCCTGTTTCAGGGGACACGGTGGGAAGGAAGAGAACAGCCATAGGGAAGTCTAAACAATTTGCTGTCAGTTTGTTGCCTAGGAAAAAAGGGCATCTCCAACAGAGAGCAGTGCCAAGCCCTTCTGCTACACGAGAAATAATCTACTTCGGAAAATCTGGAGCCAGCGTAACTGAGTCATGCTCTTCCTTGGAGACAACGGCACAGCAGAAACATATGCAAAGGCCTCGGGGCTCTTTGTCTTCCTGTATTCTCACAGCACTCACATGCTGTGAAGCTCAACAAATAAAGTCACTTCAGCTTCCTATTTAACACAGGAAAGTTTTTGAAAAAAGCACGGACGTTGCCGCTTCCCGTTAGCGGCAACTCGAGCCGACCGTCCCCGCCTCGACTCGAGTTCCTCCAGCACCAACACAAGCTCACATCGTGCCTTCAGCACCACAGGGAGCTGGATCCTTGGGAAGGAGGAGCAGATGTCCCTCAGCATGGTAAGTCCCATTTTATATATCATTGCCTCCTCTCAGCCGAGCTGCTCCTGCGGCAGACAGCTCCTGCCCAGCGTTGTTCCATCGGGGGCCCACTGCATCCTCACCAACATCTGCACTGCACACATGGAAAACCCCCGGGGCACAGCCTGAACACCAGGCCAGAAGAGCTAAAGCCTGCTTGGAAATGGGTTAGTCCCAGCAGAAAGCCTGGCTCCATCCAGCTCTTGCTCTGAGTGAGGTTAACCCTTTGTTCTGTGGCTCGGGAGAAGAGCCATGATGATTCACTTGGACAGTCACTTCCTGCACCACCCTCCTGGGGACAGAGACATTTGTAAGGAAGGAAAAAAAAAATAAAAATGAAAGACTTCCAGGAAAATAAGGATGAGGATAATTTTACCCATCTACAGCAGCCAAGCTTGGTTGGTTGGAGATCCTCATCTGTGCAGTTCACTGCCTCGTCTCCCCAGGACACCTGCTCTCCTCTGATCTCATCCCTGACTCACTCTGGCTTTTTTTTTTTTCCCCTGTTGAAATATTATGTGGGAAGTTTTGGCCAGGAACTGTTTGATCCTGGGACAACTTTCACTTCTGAATACATAGCAGCAAGAGGCAGATCCCTCATTTTTTGGGATGTTTGGGGTCCATAATTAGGTTAGTAAGACTTCAGGGGCCGGAGATGAACTGACAGGTGCAAATCACCTCCTGTCTAAGCCCTGTTCCACAAAGCTGCCCCCTGACAGATGTGGGATTAAATCCTCCTGCATCTGAGAGTCCATGAAATATCACAGGGAGAGCTGGAACCAGGCACTCCTTCAATATAAAACTGTAGAAAAAAACCACAGGAGTTCCTGCTTCTTAACAGAGCTGCAAAGTCAAACCCAAAGCACTTTTATTCAGTGAAAGTCCCACAAAATGAAAGGTTGCATTAGGAAGCTATAATTAAGAATCTCACTTGTGTCAAGCCAAATTGCTGCCAGTTTCATATTCTTCATTTCTTATCTTAACAAATGAACCACAAACACCACAAAAAGGAGAAGCCAAAGCCACAACAGAAGGATCACCTACAACTCACATTATCCATCCTTTCAGCAGCCAATATGCTCCATAATCTCATCAGTCCGATCGTATCACGGCAACAAAGGCTTTACACACGCTGAGATAAAATTATACCATAACTGGAATTAAATATCTGAGTCATTGAGGGGCTCTGTGGAACAACTAATGAATGGAAAAAACAATTGGAAACAGTTAAGGTTTTGCTGAACCAAATCAAAAAGGAAAAACAGAAGAGACAACTCTGCCTAAGGCAGAGAGAGAGGCCAGACGTGAAATACAAACACACACACATTTCTAATTCATAAATTTTTGAGGAAGTAACAGAAAGAGACAATATCAGAGTCCCTCAGCTATAGAATTTCTTTAACATATCCTGTTACATGAAGGAATTTCCTCTTTTTGTTCCAAAAAGGGAAACCAGTGTCTCCTGCTTTTAACGCATTAAAGATCTGCTTTGGCTTCGCTAACAACACAATGTCAGCAGTTTAAGAGCACGTTCCTCATTTCAATTCTCCAAAGCAGAGCCTTTGGATTTCCCTGATGCAGTTTGGAAAGATGTTTGATTAAGCTGCAATCTGGCCCTTTTAACGAGAGCAGTGTGCTGCCAGGACTGGCTGCCAGCTCCAGCCGCCAGCGGCTCTCCAGGGAAGTCACAAAGTTAGCAGTGGGAAGCAGAGGGGAAGCTCTTCCCTTTGGGAGCAACCAGGATTAATGGGGGTAACAAACCTCCAGCATGGCCAAAGCAGCACCAGAAGGAGGCAATAATAAGGTATGTGCCTTACTGACCTTTTTTTTTCCCTGAAGAAAGAGGGACAGCAGGAGATTGACGTAAATTTAAAAGTTAAATAACAAACTCTCAACATCTTACCATGACAGGCTGAGATCAATTAAAGTTATTTGCTGTGGTGCAGCAATGATAAGGAGGTAATTGTGTTTTATAGTGTTAGAACACGACTCCACCACACTGATTCCTTTGAAATACGACACTGCCACATCTCCTCTGCCTTGTCCTTCAGACAGGAAAGAGAAGCTGCTAACTTCAGGGGAAGACACATGTAAAGGAGCAGGGAAAACCCCAGCCCCAAGTGCTGGGGAACTGCTCTCCATTAGGAAAAAAAAGGCTTCTGCACATTTGGTGGAAACCACTGCTGGCAGGAACTGGAGGTTGCATTTAATGGCTGGAGAGGGAGGAAGGAGTGAAACCATTAATGGGACATCTGCTAAACAGCTGATTTTCCCTCAACTGCTCCTTCAAGTCCTACAGCCCTCACACAGAACCACGCCTTCAGAAAATGGACAACTTTGACTTCAAAATCTTCCACACACAAAAAAATTGTCCCTTGAGCCCAGATTTTAGAAGAGCTACTGCTGGTTTCCCATTGTTTTGCCTGGAAATCTTGGCTGGCTGGGCAGCAATCTCCTGCCTGGTGCAAACACCTTCTGGGGCTGGGAGAAAGTCACTCTCACAGCAATGTACAGACTGCCTCAGCTGCAGCCTTAGAAATCAAAAGTCATCCGCTGATTTTTAAATGCCAGCCTTTAGAATCAGCTGTTTAATCTCTATTTACTGTGGGGATGGAAGAATAGGTCATACAATGGCTGGGTCGTCTGGCTTTTCAGCAAATATAGAATACATTCAGTATTTCTTGAGTTTCCCTGTAGCACTGTTGGAGTGCTAAACCCTGAACTCCTGACAGGCTGGAATCATTTAATATGCTTTTTTATTTCTCAAGTCCTTTAGAGCACCTTTAACTCTGCTGACCACATTTCTCTTCAGGATTTTCCTGCACTCCCAGGTGCTATTCCTTCATTAGATAGATATTTACCTACATATCTGTATATCTTTTGTGTTAGCCACCCCAGGCATGTTGGTACTGTGACTTTTTGCAGCCTCTCCAACAGCTTTAAAATTTCCATGAACATTTCTGTTTTCTATGCATTTGTGCTGCCTCAAAGTATAGAAAATTTTGAATGTTTAAGTCTTCTCCTTTGCAACCACTAGAGATAAGGTCCTGCCACCAGCCTTGTATTTGAAAGGAAAGGGCTTTGATTTGGTCACTTCACCACCCTGACCCAAATGTCGAAAATTTTCCTCAGTGCTCCCACTTCCAGGATTGATCACTTAGTCTTAATTCTTCAGGCATTTTTCCATTTGGTTAATGAAGATCAGGAACATATTTGTGCATTCTAGTGAGATCCACTTCCCTTTTGTACCATAAACTTTCCCAGATCTGTGGGGTATAGTGAAAATGCTCTCTCTCTGCAAAACACTTATGGCTGGAATAAAACACAGGCATTCCCAAGTGGCACTACAGAAACACACATTATAGGGAAACACAAGTGTAGCTGAGAAGTCCAGCCCCACAGAACCAGGGGTTTAACACAGCTGTGCTGAAAAATACAACCTAAATTTTCTTCCCCCACACACAAGCAGGAGAAGAAAAGCCTTTTGTTCCAGACAGACATCACCAGATCGTGATTGTAAAAACTGGATGCTCCAAACCCCCCTAGTGTGATTCAAACCACGGCAGTGTCCCCTTGCTGGGCTCAGGATCTGTCCCCAAGGCCAGGGAGCTGCCATGGACCAGCACCAGCCCCTCTGTGCTGCCTCCCTGGCCCCAGGTGAGGCTCAGGTGCCAGAGCTGCTCCCCACGAGCAGATGGCCCAAACCCCGACGCTGCTCCTGCAGCTCCCCAGAAAGAAAGCAGCCATGTGAAAACCAGCCTTCTTCACCACAGGCAAAAAGCAATTATGTTAAAGACACAGAGAGAGCCCTGCGAGGTCCAGATCAAAAGCCAGAGACACGGGAGGCAGGAGGAAAGACCGATCAAATTCACCGCACTTTTCCCAGCTTAAGGATCAGAAATGGAGCGTTCTGGCTCATAAATTCTACTTCCAGCAAATTCAAGCCTAAATCCCCCGAAGGCAATAAGGAAAAGGCAATCAACAACAACTCTAACCACTTCACAGATGCTCCTGTTTAGTTTATACAGCACTTCTTACAGCATTGAAATGGGTAAAATGGGATTTCAACGCAGGGGGGCTGACGGCAGCAGGCAGGATTCCTCAGTGAAGATACCAAGGGCAAAGGAAGTTCTGAGAAGCATCATATTGGTTATGATGAGTGAACTCAGCGTGCTCAGCCTTTGCTCATTTTAATCTGCCAGTATGCAGGCTTGGCTAAACTGAACATCCTGCATCTACAGTGCCTTAAAAATCCACAGGAACCACAAAATGAGGGGGGGAAACGAACAAACTGATGCGTTCCCTGGGAAGCCATGAAAAAACTAATCACTATTTGTTTCCAACTGTTGTTCCGCTTCCTGAGCCAAATGTTTCCAAGTCAGCTGTGGTGGCTGAGGAGTGACCGGTTCGAGCTGGAAAGCTGTCAGTTTAAAATTGCAGCTCCAACACTTTCAAACTCCTTAACATCTTTTATAATTCTAGGACCACCTGTTCAAAACAGCAGAGCTCTCTGATGACACCACACGTGCCCTTATCCCACGTTTTTCCAATGAAAGCAATCGGCTCAGGGAGGAAACACCCAAAACTACCCTGCCCTTCTGCTCTCACCCCAAAAAGAGAGGAGTTGTGCTGGAGAAGAGACACACAAAGGGCAGGGGCTCCCTCCCTCAAAGCATCAAGGTCATCACTCCCATCTTCAGGAAGGGAGTGTGGAGCTTCCAGAGCTCCACTCTGCAGTATTCCAGTATTCCCCCTGGATTCATAGAGATGCTCTCCATGCCCACTGCTCCAGAAGATGACAAAGGAGAAAGAACTGTTTGACTCCAGGCTAATGGAACACTAACCCAAATCTTCTCTACCTTGCAGACAGTTACCAGCTCAGATTTGAACAGCATGGGGCATTCAAGACAAAAATTACTGGGATTTTTTTTTTTCTTTTTCGCTGCGTGAAAGAGTCAACAGTGCAGAGATTCTGTTTGACAGAGCATCCTACTGTGAGACACACAACGTGTGCATTGTGCAAACCACTCTCCTGCAGAGCTCAGAAAACAAGGAAGGCTTGGAAAAAAATACCCACAGTGACTGCAGCCCTCGATACCTCCTGGTACTTTACTGTGCTTGGGGCTCTTCCTCTGCAGGCACCACGTTCACAGAGCCATGGTGAGAACTTCACACAAATGCTTTGGAGTTTTGGACAACACAGGGCTCTTTCTCGTGAAAGAAAGGCACCAGCTCTAGCCAAATATTTAAGCACAGCCCTGCCTTAAAACCTGAATTCTCAGGACAAGTGAGATTCCAGAGGATGGTTCAGAGCAGAAATGTATTTTTCACTATTTCTGACACCATAGCAAAAGATCCTCAACATCTTCTAAAAAGCAGCATTTCCCTCCTTCCTCTGAGCTTACAGAGCTCATCACCCAGGGAAACGAATTGTACTGAAGGAGAAAACAATAATCTCCTTATGTTTTGGGTGTTCATTTCCCTTTCCAAGATTTTCACCCCTCACTCATCTCAGAGGCAGTTTTGCTTCGCTTTGCTTGCTTAAAACATTCATTTTAAGTCATCTAGGCCAGGAAAGGATTAGAGGAGCCCTGGCAGAAGTTGCAGAATGCAAGGCTGTTAGGTCAGAGAAATGAGACTTTCAGAGGCATAACCAACAATCCACCACAAAACCACCACTCGTGCTTTGGAAAAAATTCCTCTCTCTATAAATTTTAAGCAGGTGCATATTAAGAAAAATGAATCATGCACAGCAATGTAGAGCAGCACCTCCTCCTAACAAAGGAATGAAGCCTCCCTGTCCACTCCCACACCAGGTGTAATCAGCACTTTCCAGGTGACATTGTGACCCATGGTGGCATTACCTGACCTTCCCTAGGTGCAAGGAGCAGCTGCTCCAGCAGCAGAACCAGAATGTTTCCCAAAATGAGATCCCATGCTCTGGCCACGTTTCACCTCTAAAGGCAGCAGCAAAAGCGCTGCTGCTGGAACTAATTAAAGGCAAATTGGTAGAACTAGGGGCCATGACGTGAGAAAATATCCTGCATGGCATCCAAGAAAGCCACCAGATAATCCAAAAGGCTGTTTAAGAGCCTGGCTGGCAGAAATCTTGGAATCTGCCAATGCAAGCAGTTGCTTCTTCCCTCATCCCCTTCATTCCTTCACCTTAATCAGCTACAGCATTTCATACCCAGGGCCTCAGTCCAAACAGCCACCTCTGAAACCCTTCCTTCCACACAAGGATCAAAACCCACAGATCCTGAAGGATTATTAGATCTAGCAGGTGGCTGACATGTGAAATGCCTCTTTTCCCCCAAAGGTGGTAAAGCCAGAATGCCTCCACAGCAGCCCAAGTGCTTCCACAAGAAGCACAGGTCCCAAGAGTTTGTGTGCTTGCAGCATTTTTCCCAAAGGCCAGCTGTCTATTCCCTGCTTCCTCAGCCATTCGGGAATTGTTTTACACCTGGAAATCTCACCCCTGGCAGGATGGTGGAATGGGATGAGTTTTGAGGCTCCTCCAACCCAAACTACTCCGGAATTCTCTGAGATGATTCCGTGACCAGATGGGCTGAAGCTGTGGATTACACGGACAGATTTAACTCTCTCACTGCCAATACAAACGTGTTCTGGAACCAGATCCAACACAGAAGAGATTTCTGTCACTTCAGGCTGCACTGGCTACCAAACACATCAAAATCCAGGTAATTCACAAGCCTCAAAAAAAACATTAACTGTCCCAAATCCTGGGTGTCCACCCGAGGCTTAGTAAAAAATTTTTTATTTTTAAAGACAGGTTTGGTGTCTACTACATCCATTAATGCTGTAATTAGACTCTGTGTTCAGAACCACCACCTGAGTCTCCACCAGGCAGTTACAAAAGGAACAGCTTTGCTGAAAGCCCCTTCCCACATTCCACCAGGGAACTGTCCCAGTGCAAGGGCACAGGGCCCCTTCCAGCCCTCTGGGGAGCCCAGCACACCCCACACTGTTCTGCAGGCACAGCCTGGGCTTTCCTTACCCACATCCCCCACCCAGCATGCCTGGGCAGCCCCTCCAGCCTCACCAACAGACAAACCTCATTTTCCTCACACACCTTGGGCCACCTGCTCACTCCCAGCAGTGCCAGGCACATCCTCACCTTCCCAAATAATTCACCTTTCCAAAAGGCCAGGCTGGCTCTGGTTGTCCTGACAATTCACTCCACAGGCAGCAGAAAGTGAGATTGCAAAGGCACCTCACTCAAAGCTATAACTTCCCATTTTTCAACAATTCTTCTAGAAAACATCACTCTTGGCTGTTATAGTTGCTCCCCCACCTCCTTAATAATTAGTTTTTACCTCAATAGCAGACGCAGTTGCTTTCTTGTAAAAACCTGGAGTTGAAAGATGCCTTCTTTCCCCCTGCCATCATCCATTGTGTGGGAAAACAGACAATATCCCATTGTTCCATGTACAACACTCCCAGCTGTACTTTCTGCTCTGAACACACTGAAACCCTACTTGAGGCTACAGCAATTTCCATGCAGGAGGCAAAGGAGAGTCTTGTGTCTGATCTAATATAGGATAAATCAATGTGCACTCATTTATTGTTTATAGCTCCCATCAGCTCAAGGAGAGACACTGTCCTAGAGTTTCAAGGCTATCCACGCTGCCTTTGTAGATGGAAAACAGACACTGCACTTAGGAGATATTTTGAGAGCTCTGCTCAAACACTTCCCAGGAGTTCAGGAGGGATGAGAAATCACTAAACCCTGCCAGGTTCTCATCGCTCTCAGGACAGGATTTTGGGAAAGGCCATGCCAGGTTCACATCTCCCTTCTTGCCTTCTACAGAAATTCAGTTTGCTATTGGTCATGGCCCTCAGGCAGGGGCTGGGGAGCTAAACTGGAGTTTGTATGGAGATGCTGAGATAAGATGTGCTAGGGAGGGGCTGCAACACATTCATTACTGTGGATCCAGGTGATGCAAGAGCTTCTCCCTGTCTCCTTCAGCTGCTGGAGCTGCAAAGAAAAATTACCCGGCCCCCCAGCACCACAGGAACCACATTTTTCTGGATGTGGCCTGAATTCCTGTCAACTTTGCAGGATTCTGACCCTTTGTGGTGGCTGCAGATGGGAGCTCCCTGGAAGCCCTGTATCCCAGCACAAGCCGAGCAAGGCAGAGTTTAATATTCCTCCCCATGCAAGCATTTTGTCTCATTAAATGCTTAAGAGCTGGAGGATTTGGGAGATTAATTTTTGCAGCTGGACATTTTCTTTAAGAATGCAATTTTCCACACAATTTTCTCCTTTAGCTCTCTTTTATTCTAACCCCTAGACACCCACTCACCCAGGAGAGGACTCTCCTGCAAGGTTTAGAAAGGAATTCACTCCTGCACTTCAGTCCTCTCTTTCTACATCTACTACAGGCTAGCTTTCAGAAAATCCTCTTTCTACTTATTACAACCCAGAAATTTGTCTCCAATTCCAGACAATCAACACCAAGAATCCACAACTACAAATTAATTTATCCAAAGACCTGACTGGAACAAAGCCAGAACACGGACAGGTTGGGTTTTGTTAAATTTAAAAGCACGAGAAGTTCCTAAAAAAAAACAGGAGAGCTGATACACTGAACCACAAAACACTCAGTGACAAGGTTGTAACAGGCTAAAATTTAGAGGAGTTTGTGCACACAGGAACAGGAAGCAAGAGGGAGATTTAATTATCAACAACCTGGAACACGTGAGTGAACAAGGGGCAGCTACAGCCACTTTGTCTTTCCCCAGGTGTCACCTGGAAGAGGATGGTGGGTCCTCCACTGCAAACAGTCCCAGCCTGCTCTGGGGACACAGCTCAGTGAAAGTTTTGTGTTCAATCTGTCCCTGAATCCCCTGGGGCTGATGATGGCCAGGCACAGTAACAAGGGAGCTGTTCCTCCAAATTCTGGCTGAGCATTCAGTTATGGGAGTTTAGGTAAAGGGAAGACAAAGCCAGAAGGAAAGAGCCTCCTGACCCTTCCTGCCCCCATGTCCTCACCTTCACCCTGGCAGGCTCTCTCTCCCCTGACTTCTCTCACACTTTTTCCCAGGAAAAGAAAAGCTTCTGGCTGAAAACGTGACACCACACAGCTCAGTTAATGCCATTTCAGTCCCCAGCAGCCAAGGAGAGGCAGAGCACAGGGGACACATTCGATTCCTCACAGCCTCCACGAGACACAACTTTGCTGCATTTCACAGCAGATTTTCTGTGCAGGCAAAGAGCAAAAGCTGGACTACACATCCTGGTTTTTAAACAAGCTTACTTTTGCCAGTGCTGGTGTCAGTGTGCTCACTCCCTGATTTAAGCTTCCCGCTTCCCAGAGATAAAGGTGCCTTTCAAGTTGTTGATGGCAGCCTTCCTCTCCTAATCCTTCATCCCACCCTGACTTCAGAAGGCTCTATATCATTCCCTATCACTTCCATGGCTTAAGCTTTATATTCCTGCAGCAAATCCCACTTTAACAGTGATTAAAACACACAAATAAGAGACATTTCATTTGAAGGATCCCAGGAAATGAGTTCTCAAAAACCACACAGCGATCCTGTAAGAAGCACAAAATTGGTCCCTAAAGAACTTCCCTGTATTTCAATGTGGAGAATTTTATTTATTAATACATTCATTCTCATGCCTGTGCTTTAACACAGTCATGCTGGCTTCAAGCAATTGTTAAGCCTCACAAAACTTCTTCTTTGAAGGGATGGGAGGCGGGGGAAAGAAAGAGGGAAGAGTGATTAAAATTAGTCACAAGGAATCCTATAAATACACCCGTGGACGGAGGAAGAAATCTCTCTCCTATTTAACTTAAAAATAGAGGGCCAAACTTTAAAAGAGAGACAGATGGGATGAAGCAAGGATAAAACAGAGCTTAGAGAAAGTCAACTGGGCAATTTTGTCAGGGATCTGTATTGTGGGGTGGCACAGGTGGAGGAGGAGGACGAGGGAGGAAGAATCTTGATTATCCAAAATTAATTCCTGAGTTGGGAAGCCAAGAAAGAGAAAATTAAGGGAACCCATCTTATTGCAAGAGGAATCCAATCTCAGAGGCAGTATGGCACAGAGGTATAATGTGGAAAAATGGGATGCCTGGCCAGGAAATGAGGCATTTGTTCAGCCTGTGGCAGCAAGGGCTGGAACAGGATCACAAGCCTTGCACCTGCAGCTGGAAGTCACAGGAATGTGCTGGACAAAACTGCACAGATACACGCAGTGAGGTGTAACACCAACCAGAAACTCTCTAAACACACTCAGACACATCTGCTGGCCACATCCAACCTGCTGCAGGGTGAGGGATTTAATAAGGCACACTGAAAAGAAAAGAAAAGCTTCTGAGGGATGGTGGTGCTGTATTCCCTCTCCCAGTGCTCCCAGGCTGGCCATGCCCCGATAAACAGCCAGGGCCAACATGAAAACATTGCCTAAAAGTACTCCAGGCTCTTTGATAAGAACACAATAAAGATGTGGAAGGGATTTATCAACACTTCCCTTCTTGGAAAAATCAGAATGTAAACTAGAAACAGACAAAACAAGCCACACAAAGTGCAGATGTTTGTGGTGCTAGGAAAACGCCACATGAGATAACTGCAGTGGGACAGCGCCAAGGGAAGGAGACGCTCTGGGACAAAGTCCAGGAAAGGGCTCAGGGTCACAGGTTGCCGGGGGAAAGCCATAAAAGTGTGTGTTGGAACAGCACTGGTGGGACCTGTCCGGCCCCCGCGGTGTCACACGGGGCTGCACCCAACAAGCAGCACAACAAACAAACTCCGCGACCCGCTTGTACCGGAGACAAAAAACATCGGGCAGGCAACGACAAAGGGCTCTTACTTTCGTTCGGCAGCTCCTCCCGATCCAGCTCGTCCAGAGGGGCTGAGGCGCTGCTCCCGCTGTCGTCCAGGGTGAGGATCAGCGGAACATCATCGTCCATGCTCACCGCCATCGCGTCCCTCCCGCGGCTCTCTCCGCGCTTTCGGCGGCTCCACGCGGGAAGCGCGGGGGTCAGAAGCTCTCCCGGGCCGGTCCTGCCCCGGGGCTGTCTGCTGCACACAGGGACACCGCGGGGCGCGCACCCATCTCCGGACAGCTCCCCGAGAGCGGCGCAGGGCGGCGGGCCCGGTGGATCGGTGCCAAGCGGGGCTCACACGGCGCGGCCGGGGCTGCCCCTCCCGGCCGGCGCACGGCTCGCAGCACAGCGGGCGCGCAGCGGACACGGATCCTGGGCGAGCAGCCGAGCCCGCGGCACCGGGAGCAGCGGCCGTGAGGCCCGCATGGCGCTAGGGGTGCCGGTCACACATGGCTCCGTGCCCCGCCGCGCCCGAGCGCCCGCTCCGCAGCCGCGGAACAGAACGCGGGGGCGCCGGAGCCCGCGCACATGAAGTTCCCGGAGGGCTTTTTTAACTGCGCGATGCCACAAGGTCACGGGTTTCTCTAAAAGGTGATGGAAAAGCAAAATGAAGCAGGCCCAGGACAGCGCCACGGGGACAACTCACAGCCGCTGTCCAGGGAGAGGGACACCGGCACGGCGCTGTCACCGCGCTGGGGAGGCCCGGCCCGGCGCCCTCCCCGCGCCCTCCTCCCAGCCCTGGGTGAACCTGCTCCTCACCAGCGCCCCGTGCCCGCGGCCCAAGGACTCCCCGGACCCTCCAAACCCTCCCGGGACCGCCCGGCCCAGCCTGCCCGGGACCCCCGCACCCCCCGGCCCGGCCCGGCCCCTCCGAACCGGCGCCCGCAGCGACGCGACTCCTCCGCGCCCCGCCCCTCGCCTCCCATTGGCTGCTACAGCGCGGGCCCCGCCCCAGGGGGCGGAGCTTCCCCGCTCCCGCCAATCCGCGCGCCCCGCCTGTCCCCACCCCCTGCCAGAGGCTCCGCGTTATTCCCGCCTCCACGCCCCGCCTCACGCACTGCGCCTTCCCATTGGATAGAAGCGCTGTCCATCAAGATAGCCGGGGATGCTGATTGGCCCGAGGTGAAGGAGGTGGGCTCTGGGGAGAAAAGCGCGGGCTGCCATTGGCTACGCCGAGGCCCCGCCCCTGGGTCAGGCAGAAGAGCGGTCACCGGGCAACGGCGGAACGCGGGCGGGAGCGGCTGGGGGGCCTGAGGGGACCCGGATCCGCTCCCGGCCCGGGACACCCTCCTGCTCCTGCTCCTGCTCCTGGCCCGGGACACCCGCCTACCCCCGCTCCACATGGAGACGTTCCGTTCTTAGGCCCCGCTGGCGGCAGGAATGAGTCGGGCCTGAGTGCAGCCCAGCCCAGGCGCAGCAGGTGCTCGCAGGGATATCCAGGCTCTCCAAAGGGTCTGAAGGAGATGCAGCCCGTTAAGGTCAGGCTGCCTCCATTAATTATCAGCTGGCTCCTGCCAGCTGTGCTGGTTTTTGGAGTGCTGAAAGCCCCTTCCCACATTCCATCAGGGAACTGTCCTTTCCAATGCTCTGCTGATTTCAGTGGAAAGAAGCCCCGCAGCAACACAGCTACAGCCCACAAGTAAGCAACAAGTCAAGGAGTCAGGGTGGAGTCACAGGTGAAGAGTGAGATTTATGTCAGCGCTGAGCAGGCAGAAAAACGAGAGCAGCAGCAGGGAGGATCCCCAGCGTGATTCAGGCCTCTGGATCAACAACCCTGGGCTGAGCTGAGCACCAGTGGCACTGGACAGGCTGGACCTGGAGGTAGGAAACAACTGTACATTTCCCCCACATCATTTTATTCAGATTTAATGTGGGTTTTTCTCCACGTGAGCACCAGTTCCAGCAGTAACAGAGCAGCTTTTGCCCTCATGCTGGGCTGCACAGCTCTGGCAGAACAAGAGGACAGGGCAACAGTGAAGCACCAATGTGAGTGAGAGTCATGGAACAAAATGCAAACAACCCATTTACACTTAACCAACATTGCCTGCATGTGTAAATAGCAAGGAAGGGCCAGTTCTGACCTCCTAGAAGGCCTTGGTGACAACCTGGGCCAGTGTGGGACGGGAAAGCGTGGCTGATCAGATGGGCTCTAGTTTCCCCCACTGATTCCTTGGACCCTGAGCACAGCAGTGGGATTAAAGTGGCCAACTTGATTTTCAGACAAAATCTCTCCCTCTTTCAAGGACTCCAGCTCTCCAAGAGTGTGCTGGTTCAGTGCTCTGCTGCTCAGATTCCAGGGCAGCTCCCCACTTTGCTGACACTCGCCCTGCTGGATCTGCTGTTGAGGAACTGCGTTCCTGCTCTTGTGTCAATCCTCAACCCTCTTGTCTCCATCTAGTGTCCAAACCACATCTGGATTCTCTCCCAGCCCAGCGACACCTGCAGCCTTCACAGCTTGCACACATCCCAAACACAGCTGACCAGGCTCGGAGTGACACCAGCACTCCCAACCCCTCCTCTGAGAAGGCCACAATTGTTTCATGTCCCTCCAATTTTACCCCAGGTGGAGAAGAGCTGCTGCACTGCCTCATTGGGAAGCACAGGGAGAGATCTGAGAGCTTGGAGCTAATCACAAGGATCCTCACTCACCTTCTCAAGTTTTAATGACGTCAGGTCATTATTCTTGCTTCCTATCAGGCCAAGGAATGAGCAGAAATTCCTCTCAGTGCAGCTTCTGGCTGGCTCCAGCTCCACATGCTGGAGTGGGTCAAGACCTGATCCTGCTGCTGCTCAAGGTGCAATAAAATCATTTCTGGGGGCAGAATGATGCTCTTAACCTGGCTTGATGTGTCCTTGGGTGAATGTGAGGGTTTCCCTTGGCACAGAAGTTACCAAGCTCCCAGTAACCTCAGCAGCTCCTCACTGCAGCCTCCCTCCCCAGGAACCAGTGACTGCAAACCCCAAGTCACCCACCCCATGTCCTTTATCCACCCCCACACAGACAGGGCTGCTCTTTCCCACCTCAGCAAAGGAAGTGGAGAAGCTCTGGAGGTGCCCAGATCACTCAGCAGCATCCCACAGATCCCAGATTTGTCTCAGAGCACTTACTTGGTGACACCGTGGCACTGCTGTGAGCACCTCACAACCCTCAGCCACACAATTATGGATCTATTCAGCACCTCCTCATCACCACGAGCTGCCAAAATCCCTGCACAGATCCTTCTGTGTCACAAACCCCATCCAGCCTGGGGCCATCCCACTGCCAGCAGGACGCAGGGCAGTCATTTCCTCACCTCTGGGCTCGTCCTCCCCTGTCCTGCTTTGTCAGAGGAGTCCATAAGGTGTTGGAGACACAAGGCAGGGACAGCAGGGAGACACCAAGGCACATCCTGTGCACAGAGGCAGAGGGAATGGAGCTCATTTCATGGAGAAGGGAGCTTTTTGGGGGGCCTCAGAGCAGCCTCTCCATACCTGCAAAGAGGAGGCGGCCGTGAGGGTTGAGCAAAGGTTGTGCAGGATGAGAGAACAGACACAAAACCGAACTAGAAAGGCTCTGACTGGATAAAGGGAGAATTTTCACCCTGAGGACAGTGGAGCAGTGGGAAGGAGGCCAGAGAGGCTGTGCAGCCTCTGTTCCTAGGGGTTTCCACCACCTGACTGGACCTGCCTTGAGCAGGCTGGATTAGGGATGTCCTGCATTCCTGCACACAGGAGCACAGGTGGGATGGAGCAGGACTCCTCTCACCACACGTGGTCACCAAAGGTCCCTGTCAGGGTCCTCAGACCTCAACTGCCCCAGCCAGACTCACCTGGGACCCCACCCCAGCAGCACCCCCTGTTCTGGGAGTCCCTGTCTGTCCCCACGGAGCTACACTGTCCATCTACCTGTGCCTGGACTGCACTGTGGGCATTCCTGTCTCCTGTTGCTCCAACTTCCCAACATCTGGATTCCCCAGACAGCAGGAACCTCCTCTGGCAGCCTCCGGACACCATGGGAAGCAGCTGCTCCCACCAAGGCTATCCCACTCTGCTGCCATGGGGCTGTGCCCTGAACAAGGAGGTCACTGCTCCCTGCACTGTGTCACCTTCAGCTCCTGGCTTGTCTTCCAGCATGGAACAGCCCCATCCTTCGTTTCCAGCCACGGAAAAGCCCAAGGTCCTTGTGGACTAGGTCACAGGGAGGCCTCAGGTAGACTAAGGCTGTATGTACATCCAGAGGGACACCTGGCATCACTTCCAGGGGGGTCTGGCTTTGCAGCCACCTGCTGCCTTGGCATTCTGGAGCGCAGGAGATCCGCACACGCTGTTGGACCGACCCCTCACCAGAGGCTGGGGTGCAGCAGGGGTTGTTGGAGTGCTCTGGTTCTTCCACCTTTCTGTGCCGAGGTTGGAAGACGGGCGAACCCTGTCCGGGGGGGTGCTCAGCCGGCTGACAGACTGGGAACGTCCTCTGCCAGCAGCACCCCAGCCTCTGGAGCAAGCATCGCTCCTGGGATGCCTCCAGCCACACAAGTTCTCCTTGTGGCCGGGCTCAGACGTGGCCGGAGGCGCGGAGGCCGGTGGGTGGACGGCTCGCAGGGGAGTCTCCCTGCAGTGAGGGGAAAGGCCAGGCTGGTTCCGGGGGGCGGGCGAGGGGCTCCAGAGCAGCGAGTGGAGCTTGGCTACATCTTCTTTCCTCATCCGCGGAGCTGCACAGGCAGAACCCTGGGGCTTGGCACCAAACAGGGACTCGTCGCAGAAGGACGGAGCGTGGCTTCGGGACCTTGGAGGGCGACAAGCGGAGAAACACGTGTTGGCTACAGCGGGGGAAATGAGAGGGGGAGCGACCGAGAGCCGGCGGGGCAGCCCAGCCCGGGCTGCGGGAGTCGAGGGGCTCCGTAGGGCGCCCCGGGGCCACCGAGGCGGAGCGAGCCGCGAAACCCGGGACAGCGGAGATC
>VZTB01000125.1:17503-37874 GCA_013397245.1 Thryothorus ludovicianus | reverse complement strand
CGCCCGCCAGGGCCCGCGAGGGGCCCGTGAGGGGGCCCGTCCATCGGGTCCCGCCGCCTCAGAGCCGCCGGTGGGGGCGGCCGCCATCTTGGCACCCCCCCGTGGGCTCCGCCCGCCATCTTGGGGTCACCTCACGCCCCCCTCGGCCACGGGGGCGGCCCCGGCGGAGCGGGGCTGGCGCTGCCGCCCGGGGCCGCCCATGGAGCCGGAGCGTTCGTCCTGCGGAGAGTGGTGCTCCGTGAGTGGTAAGCGATCCCCACGTCCAGAGGGCTGCTCTAATCCACCCACTTACACACACCCCACAAGCAGCGGAGCGGGAAGAGGAACGGTTGTTCCTCTGTGTAACCCCGCGGCAAGGCCCGTCACCCCGCAGCTATCCTCGGGTTTCTCCAGGACACCTTACACATGGCAACTTGGAAACACCAAGGTGTGCGTGAAGCAGAGCGCTGAGACCCACAGGGCTGCCCCGCTGGGCCCTGGCACATTAATTATGAAGTAACCTAATTAGCGGTAGGGGCGACAGTGCTGGCCCAGGTTACCGGAGCTCGGCCGGCCCCCTCGGCTCCGCCTGGGGGCGCCATAGTGCTGGCGCGGGGGAAACCTGCGGTGCGTCTCCACCAATGGGAGAGGAGCATAGCGGCGTCTCCACCAATGGGAGGGGAGCATAGCGGCGTCTCCACCAATGGGAGCGAAGCGGGGCGGTCCCTCCGCCAAGGGGTACAGGGGGCGGGCAGCTCGGAGCCTCCGCAGAAACAAACGTCGCCATGCCGGTGGATCTTGCGAAGTGGGACGGGCCGCTGAGCCTCTCCGAGGTGGAGCAGAAGCCGGCGCATCCGCTGAGGGTCAAGTATGGCTCCGTGGAGATCGACGAGTTGGGCAAGGTGCTCACGCCCACTCAGGTGAGCAGCACCCGGCCCTGCGCGCGGGGGTTGGCGCGGCAAAATGGCGGGATGCGGTCGGGCCTCTTGCGCGGTCGCTCCGGCAGCGGCCGCCGGAGCTTCACCGGGTGCGGGGGCAGAGAGGGGCTGAGCTTTGGGGGTGGCCGTGCCGCGGGGGAGAAGGCCCAGGGCGAGCTGGCACGAATGGCCTTGAACCCCTCGGGTGTCGCTGCCAGCGCAGGTCGTGCTGGCCCTGCGTGCAGGGCAGGCGGCTGGCGCTGACAGCGGGCCGGGGCTACCGCGGTCATCCCTGCAGGTCCAGCATCGCCCCACCAGCATCGAGTGGGACGGCTGCGATCCCCAGAAGCTTTACACCCTGGTTCTCACAGACCCTGATGCGCCCAGTCGGAAGGACCCAAAGTTCAGGTAATGGGGATGGACAGCTCCGTGCCGTGTGTGGGGAAGGAGCATCTCCCTTGGGCTGAGCAGAGGTTTACGGAGGAGGTGGGGCTGTGGCTTGTCATGGAAATCGTGTCCTTGCATTTCTCCTTGTGCCAGGGACAGCATGGGGAGGAACAGCTGCTCTTATCAGGGATGTTCAAAGGTCTCTTGTAGCTGGAGCAGCAGAGCATTTATTGCTTGCTCTAATTAAGCACATTTGTGAGTTGGAATTAGGTCTTTGCTGGTGGCAGAGTCCTAAATCTGGGACCAGCCCACCTTCCTCAAGTCAGCCCGAGCAGTGTGTGGGATGCCCCCTCTCAGAGGTCAGGCTGTGGGATTCCTGCAGCTGCGTGGAGCTGGTTTTGGCAGGCTGGCATCCCAACCAAGCAGTGCCTGCTCTGGGACTGGTGCTCTTCGGGTATGGCAAAGCAGGAGTGGCAGCTGTTTGTTTACCCCATGCTGACAGCCTGATGGAAAAGCAGAGTTTGGAGTGACAAAGGGTCTTCTTGTCTGTGGCTCTGCCAGTTTGATTGTTCTTTGCCTTCTCCTCTCAGAGAGTGGCATCACTTCCTGGTAACCAACATGAAAGGCAACAATGTGAGCAGCGGCACCGTGATGTCGGATTACGTTGGCTCCGGGCCTCCCAAGGGAACAGGTCTGTACCTGCAGCAGTCCCCGCCTGGCGCTCAGATCACACCCAGAGCCGAGGGGCGGTGGTGGGGGCGGGGGGAGGCCTGCAGGAAACTGCCTGTGGAGAGGATCCCTGCGGGATAGCTGGGATCAAACCTTTCTAGCGCGTCTCCCCGAAGCTCCATCGTCCCGCGGCAGCCGCGGGGAGCGCAGGTGCTGAGGCTGTGCCCCGTCCCCGCAGGGCTGCACCGCTACGTGTGGCTGGTGTACGAGCAGCCGCAGCAGCTGGCCTGCAGCGAGCCCGTCCTGTCCAACCGCTCCGGGGACAAGCGCGGCAAGTTCAAGGTGGCCGCTTTCCGCAGCAAGTACGGGCTGGGCGCGCCCGTGGCGGGCACCTGCTACCAGGCCGAGTGGGATGACTACGTGCCCAAGCTCTACGAGCAGCTCTCGGGGAAGTAGGGCCCGCGGGGCAGTGCAGCAGGGCCGGGCATGGCGCCGTAGTTGTTTCTGTTAATGAGTTGAACGTCCCGCTGTGACCGCTGGAAATGGCACCCTGTCACTGTCCCTGCTTCGTGTCCCTGTGTCCAGGCCTGTGCTGATGGCCACGGTGTTCTAGTTAGAGAGCTGCTGATGGGTGTCCCTGGAAGGGCCACTTCCTCCAAATTGACCTGCTTAAGGGAATCCCAAGCCTTTGTGAATTAGTGTCAGTTCAAGGGGTCTTTGCTGTCTTGGGATGGTTTGAAGTGGCAGGGGTGTGAGTACATAACCACTTTGGGGTGGGGGCTGGCTGTGGAGACTCCCTTTTCCAGGAGAGGAGAGGGTAGTGGAAGGGAAATTTCCTCTTTTTTTTTTTCTTTCCCCCTCCTACGTTTGGCCAGTGCCTCCATGTCACCACTGCAGTAGTGAAGATGCAGCTCGAGGGGAGGCAGGAGCTGGCCTTGAGCATTTCCTTCTGTTCTCTGCTGCCACTCAAAGCTGAGACCACTTTGTTTTGTTCAGTCCTGTGGTGACCTGCCCTGTGCTCACAGTGCAATTAAAAACTTCCCGAGGTACTTGGTGTGCTTGGTTGTCTTCTTGGGGGACGAGGGCAGTGCTCAGGGAGCAGTGGGGGTGGTGTGTTCTGGGATGAGGCTGGACCCTGGGGCTCCCCTTTCCTGGGACTCACTGCTGCTGGAGGGACACAGCTCAAAGCCATCATGTCTTCTAAAAACATTCCCAGCCTTCAGTTCCTTCCCAGGGGATCTCCCCACACTCCCAGACCCTTGGAGGCTCTTTCCCTCCCCAGTTCACCACAGCAGAGCTGGGCAGCAGCAGCTTTACTGACCTGGTCCCAGGTGCTTCCTGCTCCTCCAGCAGCTTTGCAGTGAGGCCTGGGGGTGTCCCCTAAGTGCTGAGAGCAGAAAGGAGCCCTGGGTAGAGCCTGATGGCTACAAAAGGGTTAAAAAGGTGAAGCCAGCACAATTCAACTTCCTGGAATCAGGAGCCTTCCCCCTTTTTTCAAGCTGCTGAATCAAAGCTCTGCAGTGACAAACAGGAATCAGCAGCATCCCAGTGAAAACTGGGGATTCCAGAAGCCAGAATGGTGCTGCCCCACCCCAGGGCAGTTTTATGAGCCCAGCAATTACAACATTTCAGCAGGATCCATGGTATTCCAGGGAAACACCCCCAGCTACTGCAGGGTAAAGGCTGGAGCAGTGCCCACAGGGCTGATCCATCCTGGGGCTGCTCAGAGGACACAGATAAAAATCAAAAATCCATTACCTAAAAGCCTCCACTGTCAGGAAACCAAGGCCTGAGGTTCCTCCAGGCTGAGGGACACCTGTGGAATGGGACACCTGTGGAATGTCCCCACCCCGTCCCCACCTTGCTCCTGTGCTGGGCCAAGAGCCACCCCTCCCACAATGACACAGCCAGGCATTGTGATGAACACTTTTATTTACAAATATAATTAAAAGCTCTGACAGTTATTCATGCTCTTCCCTGGAACCTGAAAAATGTTTTTGTTGTTTTGTTGGTTTTTTTGTCCTTTTTTTTTGTTGGTTTTTTTTTTAAAGTGCATGCAAAAGAAGTAAAGCCTTTTTTTTTTCTCTTTTTATTGTAAGAAAATACACAGTTTGAAAGTGTGAATAATGCAATATTTATGACCAAGATCATGGGGTTGGGGGTGGACTTGGGGGAGGAACAAAAAAAAAAAAAAACAAAAACCCCAAAAAACAAATAAAAGAAAAACTGAAAAGGGCTGGGATGATCTAACAGACAGTGTTGAGCTCCAGAAAGGAACTGGAGAGTGGGGGGTGGCTGGAGCAGGAAGGGAAGGGGGGAAAGAAGTAAAAAAATTCTTGATCAGAGAAACAGTTAAAATACAATATGAAAATAAGTAAAAGCTCTCCTTAAATTCCTTCTATACACAAAATACACGATTTGACAAAGCCCAATTTGTGCTACTGGGATCCTGTGGGCTCATTTAAGTGTATTCACATTCTCTGCGACAGCAGAAAATGATTTATGATACAATCAAGAATATGCCCAGGGGCCAGGGCTCGTCCCTGCTGCCCCTGGCATGGTTCTCCTAAAAATCACCACGTCNTGTAAAATGTATCAAATTTTTTTTTTCAATCTTTAATAAAATTTTTTTTTTATTATTTAATTATTCCTGATGAATAAATACCAAAAAAATAAAAATAAAATAAAATTATGCAGCAGCTAGTTAAGGTAAGGCTGCGGATTCAGTCTCTCTCCCCCTGGGATCGTAGATATCTTTTAATTATTAATATTTTTTTGCTTGTACTTTCATTGAATGGTGGTAAAATGAATGATTGCTCAGAAGCAACATACATCCACTTGGTGGTTTGTTTTTTGTTGGGTTTTTTTTTTTTTTTTTTTTCTCCATTAAAATTGTCTCCAAAGTTTTCACTGAAACATTTTTTAATCATTGCACAGAGACATCAATACTGTGACATACTATGGAAAAGACTGCCAGGAGCTGTCCTGCACCGGGACGTGACGGGGGAAAGGGGCCCCTGATGGATAAGAATATACAGGCACTGGTCCGACACGATGTCAGTAAGAGAGACAGAAAGAGAGAGAGCACGCCCGTCAACATGGGGAATGTTGGGTTTGCAAGTTTTATCCTTACTCTGTTTGCTTTTTTGTGGTTTTTGTTGGTTTGTTTTTTGTTTTTTTTTTAAATGGCAAAGAAATTTAACCTCATCTATAGTCCTCCTTGGGATACTCTAATGAGACCAAATTCCCAAAGCCCATCCGCAGGCTCTCCATGTCAAACGTCTCAATCTCTCGCTCCTGCCTTTCCAACAGAAACTTGATCCTCTCGCTGCGTTCCTTCTGGAGGGCGGCGAGCTCCTCTTCGATCTGCAAGGAGCACAGTCAGCAGCCCCCCAGCACAGCCCCAGCCTGGCCCTGTCCCCAGCACCCTCTGGGACCTACCTTCTGCTCCAGGTGTGCCCTGCGCAGCGACACGCGCTGCTCCAGCTTCTGGAGTTCCCTTTCGTGCTGTGCTTCTGTCTGCATCTTAATTTTGCTCTGGTACGCGTTGAGCAGCTCCATCTCCTGCTGGAGTTGCAGTCTCAGGGCTTGGCATTCTGCTTCCTGGGCCTCGTCCAGCCGGAGCTGTGAGAGCAGCGGGAAAACAACACTCAAACCCCCGCTGGGAATTCCTCTGCTCCCACACATGGCACACACCACTCTTCCTTCCCAAAGCCGCTGGTGGTGGTGGCAGGGAGAAAGCAGAAAGGCTTCATGAACAGCAGCCTCTCTGCTCACACTGAGGCAGAGCCTCAGAAGAGCCAATGCTAAACCCCAGCACGCAAGGAATGCAGGAAAGATGAGTGTTCTGCAGGACACTTACTCCAGGAGGGAAAGTGCCACTCTTATCATATTTTTTATATAAATATGTGTTATTTAAACAGTTTTTATAATTCAATGGCTGGAGAAGGCCCCTCCAGGGTGCTCAGCAGCTTCTCTGCTCACACTGATGCAGAACCTCAGAAGATCCAATGCTAAACCCCAGAGTGTAAAAGGAGAAGGGGAAGGATGCATGTTCCGCAGGACACTTATTCCAAGAGGGAAAGTGCCACCCTTATTATACTATGTTCGTTACATAAATATGTGTTATTTAAACAGTTTTTATAATTCAGTGGCTGGAGAAGTGCCCCCCAGGGTGCTGCCAGGCCCCCGAGCCCCCTGCACGTACCGCCTGCGAGGCCATCATCTCATTGATGCTCTGCTCGTACTGCTCGGCCAGGATGGCAAGCTTCCGTGTCTGCTCATCCTTCAGGCTCTTCAGAATTGTCTTGTGCTCACTCTTTGGAGTTACTTCCAGCTGGTGATTCTTCAGTGCTTTGTACTGCTTAGTTTGCACTTTGCATGTGTCCTGGAACTGCTTTTTGATCTGCATTTCCATAGCCTGCCAAGGAAGGAACGACGTGAAGAGCGCGAAGGGCTTTGGGAATGGAGAGGTTGTGGTACGTCCACATGGGTGGGGTGGTGGGAGCCACAGCTCCCCTGGGTGTGCTTCCCACAGGGATTAACCAGCAGCAGCAGCTCAGGCCCTGCTGCAGCCTGGCCAGGAGCAGCACCCACTCAGCACTCCTCAGCCCAGGGCACCTCCATCCTCTGCCTCCCAAAACATATTTGCTTTTTCACAGCATCATTCCCCTTCCATGTCCTTCCCACCTCAACCTTGCACTTTGTGGAGGCTGCAGATCTGAGAACCAGCAAGGGTGTGACAGAGTGACAGCAATGTGCCTTCTCTCTGGTGACCCCAGGGAATGGCTGGAGCTGTGTCAGAGAAGGTTTAGTTGGAGATCAGCGAAAAGGTTCTTCCCCCAGAGGGTGCTGGGCACTGCCCAGGCTGCTCAGGGAATGGGCACAGCCCCGAGGCTGCCAGAGCTCCAGGGACATTTAGACAGCGCTGCCAGGGATGCCCGGGGTGGGATTGTTGGGGTGTCTGTGCAGGGCTGGGATTTGGACTCCAAGATCCCTGTGAGTCCCCTCCAACTCAGGATATTCTGTGATTCTGTGACACTGGGAGGAGGAACATGCCTGTACCAGAGAGCAGCTCAGAGGTGTGTAACCACACTGGGGTGTGCACAGAGCTCAGCACACACTCAGAGTACTGTGTTCTCTGGACTCTGAAAGCACCACCCAACCCCTCTCCTCATCATTCTAAACTGACACCACAGTGAACAGCACACAGCTCATCAGAAACAAGGTCTGTAGCACTGACTGCACTATTTCACCCAACAGCCTCCACCAGCACAGCACTTTAAAGACCCTCTGTGAGCTCTGGGCTATCCCAGCCCACAGAGCTGCTCTGTGCAAAGGGAGGGGATGCAAGGGAGAGCACAGGGTGTGCAGAGCAGCGGTCCCACAGCACAGGTGCTGCGTGGAGGAGGCACGGACAGGAGCACAGAGGCTGGAGGAGGAGGAAGGAAAGCTCGCAGCACCTTCAGGTTCTTTGGTTGCTGCCGGAGCTCCATGAAATGCTTCCTGTGCAGCTCCCGCTCGCGCCGCTTGTTGTACTCCAGCTGGTTCTCGAGCTCAGTCTGGTGCTGCAGCCGGATGAGGTCCATGCGCAGCTTCTGCAGCGTGTGCAGCTGCCGGTACTCCAGCTCCCGCGTGGACTCGTCGTGCCGGATCAGCATCGCGTGCTCCATCTCCTTCTGCGTCCGCTTCTTGTTCAGCTCCTGCGACACACGCACGGCTCAGGGCCGGCCCCGCTGCAGCAGGACAGCTCAACCAGCCCGAGGGTCCTGCCAGTGCTCCACACAACAGCGGGGCAACACAGCCAGCAGCTGCACCTTGGGGACGCTGAGAGTGACCACCTAGTGACCGACTGACCATCCATCCATCCATCCATCCATCCATCCATCCAATCCCATAATCCATCCATCCATCCATCCATCCATCCATCCATCCATCCATCCATCCATCCACCCAATCCTATCCTATTCATCCATCCACCCATCCCATCATCCATCCAATCCAATCCCATCCATCTGTCCATGCACCCAATCCCATCCCATCATCCATCCATCCAATACCACCATCCATCCATCCTCCATTATCCATTCATACGTCCACACATTCCATCCATCCCATCCAATCCCATCCACCATCCCATCCCATCCCATCCCATCCCATCCCATCCCATCATCCCTCCCTCCCTCCCCTGTTCCTCTGGCAGCTCTGGGATGGTCCCAGGACCCCACACAAGCCCTCTGTGCCTGCAGAAACTCGCAGCAGCTCCCAGTGAACACACCCCAGGGTGCCCAGGGCTGGGGTGACAGAACCGGGGCTCTGCTCTGGTTTAAATTCCCCTGTGCCCCTGGTGGGTACTGGCAATGAGCTGCCCCCCATCACCTGCACTCGAGTGGCCAAAGCACAGGTCAATGGCTCTGACACCACCTCAGGTGAGAAAATGAACTGTCCAGGTGGGATTTGGCCCAAGGTGCTGCAGGTTTTTAAAAGGAGGCTGGAGCCCGAGGCTCAGAGGGTTTTGCAGCGTTCACCAAGAGCTCCTGCACAGTCCGGGATAACTTTCCCCAAGCTGCAAGCCCAGGGAGGGCAGGACACCAGTGCCCTCCCTGATTACTGCAAATATTTGAGCCTCAAGGTCTCAGCCACACCCTGTGCAGCACGGAGCTGCCTCCAGCTGCTGACTCCAGCTGTGCCCCCTCACAGCCAGGCTCAGGGCTCAGGTTACAGCCTCAGCCAGGCACAGCAGGGCTGCCCCACCCCACACCCTGCCCGGGGACAGCCCGGGGCTGCCTCAGCCTAGCGGGCTTCTGCAGAAGCAAAAACATGGAATTACTCTGAGCTGCTGCTCACACGTGGTAATCCTGTCTCAACAGTCTCAACAGGAGCACCTGTGGCTTCAGCCCCTGTGGCTGCTGCACCTGGGACAGGTTTGAGCTGAGAGGATGGGGAAGGAAAGAGGCCAGGGCTTCCTTCTGCCCCCTTGGCCCTAAAGGTGTAGCATGTGTTTGCACTTAAGCAAAACTCAGCCCTTGACGGCCAGGATTAAAAATTACATGTACTGGTGTGCCAAAATGACTTCCCAGTGGCACAAGGGCAGGGGGGGCACTGAGCAGGGAGGTGGGGAGCTGTGGCACATGTGCCTTCATCCCAGGACAGCTCAGCCAGCTTCCCCCAAGCCCATTCCACACCTGATTTCAGTTCACACAGCATAAACACACAGAGTCCTTCCACTTCCCTCCAACACCTTCCCAATTGCACCAAAACAACATCTGTGGTTAGTTAAAATATGGAAAACACATTTCCAAAGTGTTATTTACTTCAGGTGATCCAAGTAGTTAGTACTGGCACATTTGAATTAGTAGGGATGTAATTTTCAGGGAATAAAAACTCAGATCATTCTGAAAATTGGGTCTCTCATAAGAGCTCAAATGCAGGAGGTCAGAGGTGTGCTCCTGGTTAAATGCCATGCTAGGTAACTGAACTCTGTGCTCCTCCCTGCCACAGAGCTCACATGCTGTGATAAGGAGCTCAAATCTGAATTTTTGGAGTCAATTGTTTTCAGAGTGCCTAGTTTGAGCTTTCTGGATCTCAATAAAGCAGCTGAAGAGCCCCAGGCACATCTGAACCCAAGGGCAGCAAAGCTTTGAACAACTACAAAACAGACTGGAAAACCTGGGGTAGCAGGCCAAGCACAATTTGAAAGTTTTGACCACTCCTCACTCAGTTTTCACTAAAACACCCCCTCTTTTCTGACAGTCATTATGCAAAAATAACCTCCGTGAAGAATTCAGATACTACAGTGGTGGCCACAGCAACATCTCCAAGTGGAAACTCTTTCTCCAAAGTGGTGTTTGACCACAGCAGCCGTGAGGTGAGGGGCAAAAACCAACGAGGGGAAGCAGGATGTGAAGAGCTGCTCCTTGAGAACCCAAATCCCCATCCCACAGCTCTCCCTGGCCCTCCCCACAGCCCAAACCGGGCAGGACCCCCAAACACAACACTCAGGAACTGGGATAAGCACCAGGCCCAGAGTGATTCTGTCTGCAGTCAATGCTGCAATCCCTCAACTGATCAAAGCAGCCACAGCTGCTCTTGGAAAACCACCTCCCTAAACTTTTTTCTTTACATTTTTCCCAGTTCTATTTAGCAACTGGAAACATGAAGACCTAACTTCAGCCAAGACACGAAGCCAAAGCAGTTAAAGAAGGGCTGGGAGAGAAGTGAGGAGTGCCATACTTCCCGAATGTTCTGCTGCTCCATCTCGTGCCTCTTGATCATCGTTTTTCTCTTGAAGAAACGGCAGTTTTTGTCGTAGTAGAGTCTCTGCTGGCTGAGAAGCTGGGCCTCCTCTTCAGCCTGTGTGTGCTGCAGGTTCTCCTTGTGTTTGGATATCCTTTCTTGCTTCTCTTTCTTGGGTGTGCTGTGGTCCTCATTCATTTCCTGCAGGGTCAAAACAAGGCTTCCCTCAGCACCACAGTGACACAGGACTTGGGGGACCTTCGTGCCTCCTCCTCTGCCATTCAGGTCATGAAAGGACACCAAAATCCTACTGCAAAACCAACAGAACCAGCCCTATCACCTGGCCATGCTCAGCCCTGCTGCCCCTACAGCTGTATCAGGACCCACACCAAGAGCAGGAGGAAAAGTGGCCACTGAGCTCCTTGATATTCATTCTCTCACCTTTACCTTGACAGCAAATTACTTTTGCAATGTGGTGCAGACACTACTTAAATAATACATTTTGGCAAAGATAAGCTACATATGAAGTTACTTCTCTTCCTAATTTATGTAAGTGATCACAGGGCTTTTAGTCAAGGGACACTGAATGGCTGCTCTGATTACTTGGGGAGAAAAAAACAGATGAGGAGAAAGGGGAAGAAGCACTCTCTGTGAAGTCCCATTTTCCCTCATCACCCTTGGTTTCAAAGATTCTGCTCTACAGCAAATTGTGAAGGCACCTGTAGCCACCCTCACAAATTGTTCTGGAAATGCTGCCAGATGCTCCCAGTTCCTGAAAATTTACTTGCTGAGAATCTAAATTTGCTTCCAAGCCTGACAGTATCCCTTAAACCCCTGGGCTGGCCCAGGTTTATCATAAGGAAAGCTGCTTCGTGTTCATCCCACACCCCTTCAGCCCCAAAAATGAGGGTTTCTTGCCTCTTTAATCTTTTCTTTGCAAAGCTTGTATTGTTTCTTCTGACTTTCTAAAAAGGTCGCCAGGTCTTTCTTTTGCTGTGCCAAAATCTGTTGCTGGAATTTCTTTTCATCTGCTGCAGCTGCCTTTGCCTGCAATGTACAGAAAGAGGAAAAAAATAAAAATTAAAAAAAGAAAAAGGTGAGTGAGCAGGTGCAGAATCCAGCACAAATCACTGTTGTGGTTTTTGGCCAGTCATTTTGGTGACTGTGCTAGACAAAACCATGAGCACTCAGCCACAGCAAAGCTGCTGGCACAGAAAATGCTCACCTAAGTCTGAGGGCTTCCTGGTGCTTCTTATCTCCCCACCAAAGGCACCCCAGAGGGCACAACCACACCAGTTTATGATGTGGATTAATGTGATGATAGACTGAGTGACAGCTTTGTCACCCCCTCAGCTGAGGCAAAGCTCCCACCAAGGTCCCCAGAGCCCCTTTTATGCAGCTGTGGCCCTGTGGATGCCAACAGTGCCCATCAGCCAGAAGGTGACTCGAGGCTGCTTCACCAGGGAGCACAAGGTGACAGAATCACCAGGCTGGAAGAGAGCTTTAGGATCATCGAGTCCAAGCCTAACACCTCCTCAACTAAACCATGGCACCAAGTGCCACATCTAATCTGTTTTTAAACACATCCAGGGATGGTCACTCCACCACCTCCTGGGCAGACCATTCCCAGACTTTATCACTCTTTCTGTAAAAAACTTTATCCTAACATCCAACCTAAATTTCCCTTGGCACAGCTCAAGACTGTGTCCTCTCGTTGTGCACCTCAGAGCACAGGATTGAGCAGCAACTCCCCCAGCCCCCCTTGGCTTCTCCCGTCCCTCAGGCGCTCAGGGACAGCTCCCTGCACTCACCTCCTTCTCCATCACAGCCACTTGCTTCTTGGCCAGCTTCTCCAGCTCAATGGACGAGTTGTTGGCGTGTGTCTCCACCTCCTTCTGCAGCTTGAGGCGGTGCTCGTCCATCTCGGCCTTCAACTTGTTCTCCAGGGCGATCAGCTGCTTCTGGTGCTGGCGCCGCATCCGCTTATATCCTGACATCTGTTCCCGCAGCTCGTTCTCCTGCTCATGCTCATGGATCTGTCTTGTAACCTGGGGTCAGCAACAGGCAACAAGTGTCCATGGCCCTGCTTCCCACAAGAGCTGTTGCTGCTCATTGAAGCCAGGCCCTGCCCAGCTGTGCTCTCAGGGATCGGGGGGTTTTGGGCTGCTGTTCTATCTCACAAAGTCACAAGGTTTCTCTCTCCTAACTTCTAGCCCCCATCTTTTTCTGGGATTCTCATGTAACACATAGAAAATGCCATTTTACAGATAAGGGAAGGGACTGGTTACTCATCAATCCAGGACACACTGGAGGAGATCTGGAAACAAAGGTGGCTGATGGACAACCTTCCTCAGACACAGGGAGCAACCTTACACAGACACAGGGGACAACCTTCCTCAGACACAGGAACAACCTTACACAGACACAGGGGACAACCTTACACAGACACAGGGGACAACCTTACACAGACACAGGGGACAACCTTACACAGACACAGGGGACAAACCTTCACAGACACAGGGGACAAACCTTCCCAGACACAGGGGACAACCTTACACAGACACAGGGGACAACCTTACACAGACACAGGGGACAACCTTACACAGACACAGGGGACAACCTTACACAGACACAGGACTCAGATCCTGAGGGTGGCATGAGTCCCAAGACGCAGCCAGAATCCCCCCAAGACACCCATTCTTTCCTTCCTCCTCAAGTCACCCCCATGCCAATTCAATCCCTCAACATCTATTTTCTGCTATGAGGAGCCTCCTTCAAAATTTTCCCTTAAAATTTAAGATGATGGCAGACTGAGCTCATTCCTTCCCAGAATTGAAAGTTTTCTAACAAGGGAATGCTGTTCTGGAACTGTGTGCTCTTAACAAGATTGATCAGATGGTCTAAGCAGATTTTAAACCCTGCTCAGCTGAAACAAACTCACAAGTTCCACATTCATTTCCATGCCCAAGTGTATCCATGTGAAAGGAAATAAAAAAAAACAACAACCCAACAGGCTGTGCCAAAAACGTTCAGAAGAAAATGCAAATGGTGATGCTTCCATTTCAAAAGAAGAAAAGTGTCCAAGACTGGTTTTTATTTTTTTAAAGACAGTCTCAGGAACTTCACTTATGAAGATCTGCTGATCATTCATATGACCTGAGAACCAAAAACTTGATATGTGTGTGGAACTGCAGCCCCTGATTCTGTGCAAGGGGACCTTTGCTTTCACACTTGAGTGTGAAGAGTTTAGTCCTTCAAAGATGACCACTGAAGCTTTATGAACCAAGAGTCCCTCCTGCAGCCTGCCAGAGCCCAGCCTTCCTGATGGATTGCTCCACAGCAGCCCAAAAAACTGTCCCCTTGTACAGCACTGCTGTCATGTGAAGGCAGTTTGGTGGAGATCTCTGAAGTTCAGACGTTGGATGGGGTACAGCTGCAGAGCTGGGAAGGTTCAGGTCCCACAGAAGAGCAGCTGCTTTAGGGAGCTGCCATCCCAGTGCACTTGCCGGGCTGGGAAGTGACAGGAAGCCAAGTCACAGCTCCAAAATCAGCAGATGAACCCCGTGACTGAGGCCACCCAAGGCAGGCAGCAAGTGCCACCTGTCTCAGTTCAAATGACTCCAACACCTGAAGAGGAACTTAGGAGGAGCCTCCCAAAGACTGCAAAGGAACCACAGAACCAGCCTGACCTCAGCACTCAGGCTGATCACTCCAGTGAGGCTGAGCATCCACCACGAGGTGACAATGGACAAACCACTTCCTTCCAAAAGAAATTTCAGAATGTCATTTTGGAGTAGGCTGGATTAAACACACTTACACCTCATCAACTGGTGTGACAGAGCAGCCTGCAAATGCTTGGGACCCAAACAGATCCAAGGCAGGCACCAGGAGTACGTGGGATTGTAGGAATGACCACAGAAACACAAACACTGTGGGAGCCCTGGGTTCTGCTACAGTTCAAAAAGCTTTCGGTTTTCCCAAGTGTACCAAGGACAGCCACACCTGGAAGAAGTTGGGAAGTGTTTGTAGGAACTTGCACATTTAGTCAAGTTCAGCAAGAATAAGATCTCTGCCAGAGGGTTCCAGGTAAGGAAAATTTCTCAGAGAACCCAAATTAATGATAAGAGACAGATGGCAGGTAAGACAGGCAGACCCCCAACACTTCACACATGCCATTGACAACGTTCAGTGATGTCCAGCTGGGAGAGAACAGCCTTGGTCAGGCACTTGAGAGAAATGGAGATCTGGGAGCCACCAGCAGTATGAGATCTTTCTGGATGTGCTATTTTTGGGGCCCAGCCCTTTTGTGAGCAATGGGATGTTCTGCACGGCACACTCCGTTCCCAGACGTTGGCAGAACAAAGCAAACAGCAAGAGCCTAAGAAAAAATGAATCTAAGGATCCTCCAGCAACTTTGCCAGTCTCCTTTGGTCTGATCTCTAATGAGATGTAGAATGTGCACTTGTTTTATTTACAGCAAAACTCATTAACTTTTATCCTTGTTTTTTCCCCTGCTCCTCTGCACCCTATTTCCAATTTTGCTCAGCTTTATAATGAGAAGAATTCCATCTTGGAAAGATTTCCCATGAAATCTAGGATATTTATCCCTAACAATAGGATGCAATTGCTAATTACAAGCCAAGCTGATAAAGCCTTCCAGTCCCAACAGAAGATGAGACATCAAAAAGTCAGAAGAAAACAAAAGCAGTGTCTCATCCTAAAGATGAGAGAGGAGAGCAGCAGCCTTGGTGGACATCTCGTGGATTTAATGTCTGTGTTCAGCAAGCTCATGATAAAGATTTGATTTATCACCATGATCTCCAGCCAAGTCCAACACTGCTCAGGACAGTCTTCAAAGACAAAGTCTGCAGGAGAACTTGGAAGAAATGAACACCAGTTACTGAACATGCCCAGTTCAGTACCAGAGAAGTCCTTCAGACAATGGATGAATAAAGGATTATGGTTTTAAAGATTAAGCCCCTAATGAATGAACAGCTCCAGCAACCATTTTAACAAGAAAATTTAGGGATGTTCCAGTAATCACCTTTCTGGTGCTCTTAGACAAAGACTTGGAACTCCATGTACTATTTGGAATATTCTGAGTGGGAAGGGCCCACAGGGATCACACAGTCCCACCCCTGTCCCTGCCCAGATACCCTAAAAATCCCACCCTGGGCATCCCTGGCAGCACTGTCCAAATGTCCCTGGAGCTCTGGCAGCCTCGGGGCTGTGCCCATTCCCTGGGGAGTCTGGGCAGTTCCCAGTACCTTCTGGGGAAGAACCTTTCCTGATATCCAACCTCAATCTCCCTGACACAGCTCCAGCCATTCCCTGGGCCCTGTCTCTGGCCACAGTGAGCAGAGATTGGAGCTGCCCCTCAGGAAGAAGTCCACAAACATAACCCCACAGATTATCATGAGGCAAAAGGTGATAACCACAAAATTTGTTCTCCATATAGCCAGGAAATGTCAGGATCCTTCACACCAGAAAGCTGAAGTTTCCTGGAGGTCTCCCTGCAGCACACAACAATCAGGTCATCAGGAGAACCAGAAAACTGTATAAACCAGAACAGCTTTTATTAAGGTATGACATTTTCTCAGTTTCTTATCTCTCTGCATCTTTGGCACACACAGAACTGAGAACAGAGATGTCTTTTCCAACCTACTCCCACAGGCAGCTCATTTGCCATAAAATACAAACTTTCTTTCACCTCTCCAAGATTTTAGCTTTACATAAGGAAGCTGAGCTCACAACTTCTTCTCCAAACCAGCAGCTGTTTAGAGTTCCCTTTTCTACACTGTTTATCCAAGATACTGAACCTTCTCCTAAAGGACAAGAATCCTCACTTCTCAATAACCAAAATTCTGAGCTCCTCTGTGCTGGAGGAAGCAGAGCTCAGAGCAAAACACTGCCAGCTGCTTCTCACAGCAAAAGGAGATGAGAAAGTCCAAAATTTTAGAGGAAAGGTCTACAAAGGCAGCAGCCAGATGAGTCCATTGGGAAAAACTCAACTCTCTGGAATAAAACATCAATGCTTCAGCAGAGGAGGGTGCAAGGGAACAGCTCCATGTGAAGGAACCTGGTTCTGGAGTCTGACTGGTCTGGTGCCATTTTCCTGGCCGCATCCAGGGAACCCTGCTCACATGGACACAGACACTTGGCTCTGCAGGCCCCAGATGAGATTTTTCTTTTGCTGGCATTTGGATTTCAAAGAGAACACCAAGGCCTTTGATAGAGTCCTCAGTGTCTGATCTTTCTATGAAATGAGATGTCACAGATGTGAGGGAGGAATCCTTCCCTGTGAGGGTGGGGAGACCCTGGCACAGGGTGCCCAGAGCAGCTGTGGCTGCCCCTGGATCCCTGGAAATGTCCAAGGCCAGGCTGGATGAGGCTTGGAACAACCTGGGACAGAGGAAGGTGTCCCTGCCCATGGCAGGGGGTGGAATGAGATGAGCTTTAAGATCCTTTCCAACCCAACCCATCCTGGCATTCTATGAAGTTTTAACTACTTGATCATTGCCTTTGAAAACTGTAAAAGCATCTGTTAAGGAGATGCATGAGGCAGGGGGGACCTAAGGGGTCAAGCTTGAAAGGCACCCAGAAGTGCAGATCAATGCATCTCTGAAGAGATTCAAAAACAGCTTTCCCTTGAAAACGTGGAGAGGTGTAGCCTCATCAACATGCAGAACCTCTGCCCTTCTTTTCAAACAACAGCTTGCTGAGCTTCAAGAGATTTCTAGCTGTAACTTTTAATTTATAGATAATCTGTGAAATAATATGGAGATGTAGGTGCCTGGTCTCCATTTCAGATGGCAACTTCTGCTCCAGCAGCAGAAATATGCAGGGTATTTTCCACCACTGTTCCAGGTGAGTGATGGTTACTGTTACCACCCAAAACTGATTAAAGAGAAAAGTGGTCCAGGAAAAAATTACTACTAAAATTACTGATTGAATTATGACCAAAGTTAAGCTCCTTCATCTTTCTTACCCACATTTGCTCATTTTCATTATTTTCTCTAACCTGAGCAATACTGAAGCACCACTGCAAGGCTCAAAAGGGGATATCCACAGCCTGTTTCTTTGTGGATAGTTCATCTGACTATTTTCTCTGGAGGTCTGTCCAGTTGCCTTCATATTCACATGATGCTTTTGCAGAGTAACAGGGCAAGGGAATCACTCTTCAAACCACTGGGTCACCTGGAGTGTTCAGCTGTCTAATATGAATTCCTCTGTGACCTCTGCACTCCCTGAAACTGCTTCAGCTTGTTTTGGGAAAGAGATCCCACTTGAACATTGGATTACTTTTAGGAATGCCAGTCTTACCTCCATCTGCAATATCCTGATCTGTGGGGAAAAGAGCAAGGATTTGAGGGTCCCAGATCCTGGACTGCACCAGCAGGAACAGCTGGGGAGTGACCAGCCCCAGACTTGGTGCTTTTCTCCTAAAAAAACTGCCCTGGTCTCATGTTTGGGGGTGGTTTTCAGTAAATCCCACAAAAGGGAAGTTTTTACACCCAAATATCATCCATATTATTGAATTTGGGGCCAGAACTCCCATGTTTTGATTCTCTGCAATACAGGCCACCTGATGCTCCCAACTGCACCACCCTTCTGTGCCCAGGAAGATGTTCCCAGCTGCTGAGAAATGGGCAGCAGCCAGGATGGAGGGAACCATCAAAGCTTGCTGGTTTGCTTGTTTTCAACTACTGTGGGATCTTGAGCACCCATTCACACAGTAAAAATCTTTTCCAGCTGCCACTGAAAGAGTAAATTAACACAGGTGAATAAGGCTTGAATTTCTGGGTTCACACTATGAATTCCAGCCATGTCCAGGTCTTTCTCCCCATGTCAGCTCCATGACTGACCTTGCCCTCCCTACAAATATTTGACAGGGAAGCAGGAGGAAGTTCTCCCTTGGCCAGAGGAGCAGCAGCATCCAGCACCTCTCCCCACTGACATCATCCAGGCACTGAATGGTGACAGCAATAAAAAGTGCTCCAGCACAAGCACTGGAACCCAGATTCTGTTCAATAGGCTCAAACTTTTATTTTTTCCCCCTAGATTTCCATTCTGGAACATGAAGAGGTGGGAATGGAAGATTCTTAAAGGGAAAGCTCATCACCATGAAATATTTCTGTGGCAAACACAGGGACAGTTCTGCCCCACCACACAACCTCAGAGACAAGGACACACCAACCCCTCCTGGAGTGCCCAGGTGCTGTGCTGGGAACTGCCCTCTACACTGGGAAAGAGAAATGTGTGTGTATGATGGGGACAACAGAGCATGTTCCACAGAAAATCCAGAAAAGAGAAGCTCTCCAGAAAGCTTTCTATCTTTCCCACCCAGAATTAATTTTGTCTTTATCATCTCTTGGCCACTGGAGCAGAGATTCAGCAAATCCAAGTGAGTAAGGAAGGCAGACACAATGCCAGCCCCACAGGAGGCTGCCATGGGATTCAGGAGTGACCTTGGGATATCAGCTGAGCCGGTCTTCCCCAGAGCTCAGGGATCTGGGAACACCTCACAGCCCATATTTTCATTAGCTCCCAAAGGGGCCTGGCCATACAATCCCTTCAAGCCACCCAAGCAGCCCAGGGGTGACATTTCCAAGGCAGACAGGAGTTCTGGGCTCAGCTGCTGGAGGCAGGCCACAAGGTGCAGCAGCTTTGCACAGGGAGTAAAAGAACATGAATATATTCATCACACATATCAATTTATCAATGAAATTGTATGTCTGGAGTATGATACATGAGTCATTCATCATTTCTGCCCTCCAGCCAACCCAACTGGGTCCTACTTCTATCTGCTCAGTGCAGGCAGTAGAAGAGCTGGCACTACACTGGGTCCAAACACACACACACAAAAAGGAAAAATTCCCAGGGCAGAGGGTCTCCAGGAGAGCAGGGATCCTGCCCCTGTCAGGTGTGCTGCATGAAGTCCTCTAACACACACATTTCTAGGTCACTCTAAACTGGGGGGAGCAGGGGACACCAGCCTGGGGGACACTCAGGGTATAGGCACCCAGAAATACACCTGCAAAAGATGAGATTCAGATGCTCCCAGGAAGCATCTGGGCAGAAGCTTGAATGCCACAGCATCATCTGAGATTTTAACAGCAGCAGCAGCAACAATCACACACAGGAAAATTTGGGCTGCTGGCACTGCTGCTGCTTCCCTCCAGTCACAACCTTTAGCTGTGCTCACACACACACCCACCCCCCGTGGCTTGTGCATGCAGGAATGGGAAGCGATCCTGGGGATCCAGAAATGGTGGTCTGGAAGGAGAACCCCCATGGTGGAGGCAGGAGAGAGCGGGAAGGGGAGGGCTCGCTGGTGTAATTTCGGGGTTGGTCCAGGATGATGTCATAGCACTGAGCAAGTGCCATGGCCAAACCGTGGGGACTTTCTAACGCTTCCCGTCCATCTGACCTCTAATACCAGCGGGCTGAAATATTTAATAGGACATTCATTTTACCTCGGAAGGGCCATTTTTCAGTGCTTTCCCCGGGAAAGGCTGCTCCCAGCCCGGGTGGATGCGGGGTGGGGGAGGCGGCACACAACTAACTCTTCCGGCACACACCCCTTTCCCTACTACAAAGGCATCCACAGCAATCACATTTGCAATAGTACAAATCTTGATGGATTCATCCCATCCCCCTCCCCTTTGTAAGCCCACAGCCCGCTGTAAGCCCTCTCTCTCTCTCTCTCTCCCTTATCGCAGCCCAGCAATCCTTCCAAGGGATCAGGCTGGAAAATGCAGTCACGGTACAGTTGCTTGAAATAAATGAATGAATGAAAAAAAAAAAAAAAAACGGAAAAAAAAAAACAACCCAGGTAGCAGCTCAGGGCGGGCAGCAGCGATCTTATTGTTCCCAAACCCATCTGCATCTGCATCTCCATGCTGTTCCAGCAGCTCTCACACACCTCACACACACTTTATGCACATGCAGATAAATATATTAACAAAAAGGACAGGTGGGAAATGGAGGGGATGGGGGGGGGGAATGAGACGATATTAACTTCACCCAGGAAGGTGGGTTATCTCACACTGGAAATGCACAGAAAAATTAAACATATTTCACATTTACATCTCTCTCTCACACACACACACACACACAGAGGTAAAATCTCTTTCAGTGCAATATCCAGTTGCTATGCCAACAGCACCAACAGCACGGGAGGC
>VZTB01000125.1:0-17017 GCA_013397245.1 Thryothorus ludovicianus | reverse complement strand
TTTTTTTTTTTTTTTTTTTAAACCTCCAGTATTACATATGTGCCAGAAAAAAGCGAGCCGGGAGGAGCAGAAAGCAGAGCAGGGCGATCGGAGTCCTCGGGAAGGTCGGGTTCAAGCACTGCAACCCAGCGATCCTGGTGAAAACGTGATTCCCATGTCTAGCCACGGAGATCCTGTTCCCTTCTACCACCACAGCAACATCCTGCCTCATTCCCTTTGCCGAGCGGTGTGTCCTCGATAGGGTTTCTTTGTCCCTCGTTTGCTATCTGCTGTGGGGGACGAGCATCCTGGCTAAATCCACGGCAGGCTGGAGAGGACCAGGAAAGCCTCCGTGACCACTCAGCGCTCCTGCTTTCCAGTCATGATCCTGCACAGTTCTAGCACTTTCTCTCCACAGCCCACAAAGGATTNCAGCCCCAAAAAGATTTTTTTTTTTTTTTTTTTTTTTTCCTTTTTAAAGCAACAGCTCCCAGGTTTTAGCAGGAATGGTTCCCGGTGCAGCTTCCCTGGCAAGGCTTCGCCGGGAGCGGCCGTGCCTTTCCCAAACCGCGCGGGCAAATTTGGGAGTGCAACAAAGCTCCAGGAGAAACCCTCTTCAGATGGGCTGGCCAAAAAACCACACCACCACGATTTTCCCAATTGGAATGGTGACTGCCAAAATTCAGCGCACCTGCTGGCAGCACCTCGGGGATGGAGCAGCCTCCGGACACCCGGCACAGCTCCGGCTCTGCTGGGCCACGCTGTCACCCACCACAGGGTCAGGACTCCCATCCTCAGCCTCCAGCTCCTAAAACCTTACAGAAGGCTGAGAGATTGTTCCTGAACTAAACCCAGTTTCCAGTTCTCTGGGGTGCAAAAGGCTGCCAGTGCCTAGAAAGCCCTTGCAGGGAAGAGCTGCCACGAGCAGGAGCAGCTCTGCCACCCTGCCATGCCCCAGCAGACACCAGGAAGGTCAGAGAGCCTCAGGGTGAGAAAGCAGCCACCATGGAATGGTGTCTCCATCAGGACACTGCTGCCATCCCCGTGCTCCTTTCCCACCCCACAGACACCTGGTTTTCCCCTCTGTTGGCCTCCATTTCCACTGCTTCTCACCCACACCCACATACAACAGCCTTTTTCAAGAGGATTCTGGAAAGGAATTCAAGCAAAAGCCAATTAGATGCAGAAATGCTGATATTAAGAGCTGAACACCACATTGATTGAAAGTGCTTTAACCCCAAAATCTTTCCTTATCTTTCCTTTTGAGTGTTCCCAGTCCACACTCACCTTTGCCTTGCCTTTGCACAGTGCCCAAGGCCAGCACAGAGCCAAGTCTGCACCAGCTCCTCTACACCCACACAAGGGACACAGAATGAGCCAAAACAGCTAAAAAGGACAGTCCCCCCCAGAGATACGGAGTGCCACAAGTAGTTGCAGTTTCATTTTATATTGGTCATCCTTACATTGGGCATTTGTGGCACTGTCTGCCAGGAAAGGCAGAGGGACCACAAGAGAAATCACTGCAAATTGGGCTGATCCCAGATTTCCAACTTGGGCACATTGGTGTGACAGGCAGGGCTCTTGGACTTGCCCACATTCCTGAGAAAGGCACATCTGAAGCTCTAGAACAGCCATACCCAAAAGGTCCTGATTAAACATCTGAAGTCCAATAGCATCACTCAGTTGAAGGAGTTTTACTCATCAGAAGCATCTCAAACCCTGCAGTGAGGATCTACACCAGACTCACCCACCTGAACCACAGAGGGAAGGGCAGCTCACAGGAGCCACCAGAGCTGTGCTCCAGCCATGGAATGGAGGTGGGGACAGGACAAATGTCACCCCTGGTCACACACAGAGGTGCAGCAGCACCTGTGAGGGCACAGGGCTCCCAAGGCCTGCTAAGCAACATCCCAATCCCTGGATCATCCTCCTTCTCTCCATTACATAGGCGTGGCAAGGGGAATGGGAAATATTAAATTCAGAAAAGCTGCAAATCGCTGAAAAAAAACCTTTTTAAATAGGCATTCAGACTTTCCCAAATGCTCCAAAACACCACCTAAAATAACAAGTTTAAGTTGCAATTGCTTCTTATGCTGGAAAATGATTCTGTGATTTACTTTCTGTTATCCAAAAGGTGGATTTTTAGAGGGCAGAGTTGTCACCCTGGCCTTGTTTTATGGGATCTCTAGTTACCTCAGTGCACATGAGAAGCTCAGAGCAGAATTAAATTGCCCTTCAGGAATGTGAATTAACCACATTCTGCATTTCAAACTCAGCTGGGCAAGGAATGGGAAAATTCCTTTGCAACTGAGCAAGCCAAAGGACCAATTTCAAGGGGACAAAAAAACTCAGTGGTTGTCCTTGGCACCCCTAAATCCAGGATCTGAGCATTCTGCAGCAGACAGGCACTCACCAACTCTCAGCTAAGCCCAGGGAACCTTCACACACACAACATTTTCTTGGAAAAGCTGTCCCACTACCAAAAATAAAAACACTTGACATGAAGAGTTACCAAATCTAACAGGTTCCATTGCCCCAGGGGCAGCTGGTAAGAGAAATTAATCTCTGAGTAGCCACATCTCCACCAGCCTTCCTCAGATGAGGTGACTGATGGCAAAGACAAATCCAGAAAAACAGAATTTTGCTACTTTCATTTTAAAATAAAATTCTTCTTCTCCCAAAAACATGTTAAGAGACACTGCAGTCATAACTGTTGGCACAGTTAAGGAAATTCTGTTTCCAACTTTTAGCTTCAGATGTGTGGGAAACAAAGACCTAAAACTGGCACCTCAGCTAAAGGCATCCAGTAAGAAAAATGTGACTGAAAGCGCCCTAGGAACTCATCAAGTTTGGGTCAGCTCTCAGCCCCAAATCTGCACTTCAAACCCTGGTTTGTCTCTAAAGTAATGTATCCTCTGTATACACTTCATTTCCCACCTCTTTTCTGTGTTTTTTTGCAGTATTTGCCTTAAGGATGCAACTTTGGGCATGCTCAGCTCACAAGTCACTCATTAAAATCCATTTATTCAGGGCCAACAATCAAGAATCTTCAACTTCCTTCTCAAGTAATAATTTGTTCCTCTGACTGTATCATCCACATGAACAGTTTTCAGGTTGATCAAAACAAAGGGGGGACATTGGCAGGACAAAATCTGTCTCCGATATTCCCCCAGCATTATCTGACCAGAGCTGCTGGAGCTTCCAGCTGGATCTTGTGGGAATTATTTAAGGTAAAGTGTTTTTGGGAAAAGTTATAAAGCAGGCTTCAGGAGTAGGAAAAAAACGAGAAAACTTAGAGAAACTGTTCCTGGTGTATTGTCTGAGCATCTCACAAGAGTCTGGGTCAAACCATGAGTACAAAATCCAGTACAGAGTGGATTCTGCTCCAAGTCCCATCCCAGTTCTACCACATGTTGTGTTTTCATCCTCCTCATCACTGAAAAAAGGCCTTTATCATCCAAATTCTGCCCAGCCCAAAGCTGGGACACCTCCACCTTTCTCCTCAGGAGGAACACTCCCTTTCACACTGGGGTTTTTTGCTTTGCACACCAAATAAAATCTCCACAGGCACAGGAGGACTCATTACCTGCAAGGGCAGCCAGTCTCCTGCACAAACAGGAAAGGCAATTTCCAAGCCACACTAAAGGACTTCTATGGAATGGCAGCAAATACCTGCTTTCTAGGAATTTAAAGAGCAAGGAAAACAACAGTGGCACCATTTGTCTTAATACTCTGCAGTCAGTGCCTTGATAATCAGAGAGGTTTAAGCTCTCTCCACGCACAAAATTCCCCACAAATGCTGAAATTAATTGGAGCAGCAACAGGAGATGTGCACAGGTTAATTTACAGGATCTGGGAAGTCACTCAAGTTGCAGTAGTTGTTGCAAAGGTATTTTAATACTACAGACATTGAGTGAGAATTAGTGATGATCAACTACAAGGATCCTCTTTTCCATCTTTTTGTTATAAACCAGATCTCAATCACAAAGTTTCCCTGACATTTTACTGCCCAAGTTTCAGAAAGCATTGATGATTTTAAGATTGAAGCAAGAAACAGTAACAACTGAGTTGTTGAAAAAAACCCAGTATTTTACTGGCTTTTTGTTTAGATTAAAAGATTACAACATCTTATTATTACAGTTTTGTGGAAATAAAATAATAATAAATTTATTGAGGACAATAAAATAATATTTCTGGGAAGCCACCTGTGCCCACACTGCCATTTACCAGCAGGTGAACAAAGCAGGTGACAAAACATCTGAGATGCACCAGCTGATGCCTGTACTCACTTTACTGTCTTACTCTGGGAGCCAAAAATCTTTATCCTCATTTTTAAGATGAATTAACTGATATTTATCTGATTTTAAAATCTGGGTTATGTGTCTTTGAATCACAACATATTTGGAGTTTAACTCCATGCCCCATTTTTTTATTTTTTGGGGCTCCCAGATATAACTGGGTTTGTATCAGAGCTGTCATTTACTCTCCAGCTCTCAACCAGTGCAGCTGAACAACTCCTGAAGGGAGATGGATGTGAGAATGTGTATGCACAGCAAAATGACCTTGGATGGAGTAGCAGAATTATTTAACCACATTCAGAAAAAACCCAAAATTCTGAACCTACTGAGAGATACATGGAGGAGCTCACCAACCTCCAAAAGGGCAAAGAAAACTTCCTCATGCAAGCCAGACATCTGAATTTCCTAAAAAGAATATGCTGGTGATGAAGGTGTCCTCCTGAGGGAGCAGGGTTTGATCCCAGGGATGGGCTTCCTGCCTCAGCAGCTCACATGATTGCCATTTTTTTCCTCCCAGGAGTTCAGGACACAGCTATAAACTAAATAACACAAAAAGCTCCACATTCAATCATGGCTCGTTATTATTTTCAATATTTTATTCTTGTTCAGTGGTTTTTCTCCCAGCCTAACAGGTGTATACTCTGCCAGGTGGGAGTCACCTTTGTTCTAAGTTTAAAACCATGGAGCTCTGCTGTGCTGTGGAAGGGATAAGGCTGTGCCTGTTTTCCACAGAGGATTCATCCCAAATGCAGCAAACCCCAAAGCACCTTGGCTGCCATGAGCCAGTGACAATTAACCGGATCAGAACAGGTCATTTCACTTACCCTGTGACCACAAAACATTTTTGGAAGTTACAGCCAACTAGCAGCTGTTAAAAAAAAGAAAGAAAATGAGTTGTTTACAAGTGCTTTTACTCCATCAGCCTCTTCCCTAAGCCCCTGCCTCGGGGGAGCTGGTCACGGGACAGATGCCAGGAGTGCTCCTTGGAGATGCTCGAGGCTTCTCCCAGCCAAGCCCCACACAGGGCTGGGCTGCTCCTGCTTTCCTGCAGCCAAGGGCAGCCCAGCTCTCCACAGCAGGCAGCAGCTGGGAGCACTGAGGGCTCAGAAATGCATCTCACACCACCACAGACTCCTCCACCTGCATTCCACCTGCACGTGACGTTCTGGGGCTGTGCCCCAAACACCAAAAGGCCTCTGACACTTCAGAGCTTTGAGCCATGCAAAATGCCAACACTCCAGGTCATTTTGCCACCTTGGACCCTTTCCACAGCCTGGAGGTTGTTAATTAACACATGTGGGGAATACCACAATTTTACACAACCCTTTTGACTTCACCCATGTGCAAACCACCTTGTGTGTGACCCTACACCCATAAAATGCTGCTTATGTTCATCAGTATTTTCTTTTTAGCCTTTAAAGGCTGATTCAGTGCAGAAGAAGAGCTTAAATTAAACTTGACCCCCAGGTTCTTTTCACTGTGTTTGTGAGGGGCTCGGAGTGATACCCACAACTCAGCTTCATCCCAGCTTCCAGAAATGCAGTTAAAGCACAAAGACAAACAAATCTTGGCAGAACAAGGAGCTTTACCTTGTAAATAAAGTGGGATATATGTGGATATAAACCCTCCTCAAATGTCCAGCTCCAATTTTAGTCTCTTCACGTGTATTAATACACACACAGTATACACATGAAGCAGTTTTCCATTTAAAATTGCATTCCTCAAAGTTACAAATAAAAAAATAGTGTAATGAATTAAAACAATGTATTTCCAAACTGGAATATGTCCTGCTTCACAGAGTCCACATCTGCTTTATGAATTACATGGAGCAGAAGGGAGCATTTTCCAGTGGAGAAGGAATCTACTCCAAGGATCAGCAGTCCTAGCTGATCATTAACTGTTTTGTGAAGACCATCAGTGCAGACCTGGGCTTTCTGCTCCCAAAATTACCCTAAAACACCTGTGTTAAGTGATCTAGATGTGATTTCTTTTATAATACTTCAGTTACAAGAGTGCAAGACACCCCAGGGTTTTTTTCAGACCAGATAAAAACTCCCACATGGTGTCCTGTTTGTGCATCCTACTCAACTGAACAGCTACACACAAGTCTAGGAGAACTGAATTTACAGCATCAGAAATCCTGTATTTGTACTTTACAAGTGTAACACAACCATTACAAAACATAATATTAGTCTTAAAACAAGCAGGAACCCCTTTCACAAATGCCATTTATGTCTGGGACCAGCTCCTGTTTTGTTTTTATCAACCATAAATGACTCTGAGCAGTCACTATTTCCTATTAGTTCTGTGTAAATCAGTCCCTCAAATTCCATTTAAATGCAGGAGTAAATATGGCTATTTAACAACATGAAATTAAAGTCAACATACATTTTGAAAGCCCATACAAAATAAGAAAGAGTTCCAATCATAAGCACCCAGAACATCCATCAGTGGTGCTGCTCTTCATTCAGGACAGTTCCATGGGTGGCATTTGGTACCTAACACCTTATTTTCACCTTTCTGAATAAACAATCTTCTCTAAAGATGCTGCCAAGAGTCTTTAGGAAAGAGGTAAATCCCTAAAACCTTGGCAACTTCTCTGCCAGTATCTTTAAATATGTAACACCGTGTTTTGTTGAAGACAAAATTTTTAAATAGTTCTTTACATTCAACAACACAAACCCTGCACTTCAGGAGGAAAAAAATGCTTACAAATATTTAGTTAGTTACAACCAAGCTTTACTGTAACCTTACAAATAAGAAATTCATACTTTTCATGCTGCTGCAATGTTTTAGCTCCTCTGGCAAAAAGCAAATGCACACTTTGAAGTTCCTTGCAAATGAAACCAACACAACCAACCTACATTCTGCTGCCCACTAGCAAATGACACTGCTAAGGCCAAGCCAAAAACTATTTTAGTGAGACAAACAGTGGAGATGAGATGCTGGCTTACAGCTAGACAACCTCAGCTCGATATGCAGCCCTAAGAAAATGCAAGGCATTAGATCACAGCATGCAGCAAAGGAGCAGGAAAGCATCGAGGGGGGAACTCCACTCCAAACGTACCTCGTGGGAAGGCTCCAAAGTTCTGCACACTTCCACTCCTCACGAGGGAAATCCAAGTGCAGGCAGGTTTTAATCACACACTGTGCCTGGCAGAGGGTTAGCTTGGCTGCCAGCACCAGCACAGAACACAGGACAGGCATTCCCAAGGAAACAAAGCTGTCCCAAGCAGAGAGGAAGAGGTGCACATGCAGGGCTGGGCATGCGGGGAGGCTGGGTGACCCTGCCTAGGCACTGACAGCTCTTTCAGCAGCAACCTCTTTTCACAGGCAGAGGTTCTTTAGATGCTTTTAAGGACAAAAACCCCACAGAACTTGACTGTGGCAAGCCCAGCAGCAGCTCCTGCTCTGAGCACAGAGCACCAGGGCACACGTACCTTCTTGTGAACAACGGAGGAGGTGGAATTAATGGTGCTCTCGTCACTATGCATCATGACCAGCTCAGGGCTGCTCTCATCCAGGACCTCCTGCATGCTGCTCACACTGCTGCTCTGGCTGCCTGTGCTCACAGACATGCTGGGGATGGAATGGTTGCTGCCCAGACTGTCCATCTTCCTACTCAGGTTAGATCCATGCTCACTGTCCTATAAAACAAGGGGCATCAGTTACAGATCCTGCAGGAGATCACCTGCCCAGCACGTGCCTGCCACGCCCAGAGTTTGCTTTAAAGGTGACTCTGCAGACTTCAAGGGTCTTTGGGCATTATTTTGCCAACTGCACATCTCAAAGGGCTCTTTGGGTTCTGGGATGCTCCATATCAGGCAGGCAGCTTCTGCCTTTTCCCCTGCAATCTGAGCATATCAGGTTTCCAGCCAGATTTTTTCCACGTATCCTTAAGTCTGGGCATGGCTTTTGGCTTGATAGGAGGCATCCAAGAATACTGGATGGCTGGTGGAAGGAGCCTCATAATAAAGAGGAATGATCCAAGTTTGAATTAAAACAAAGTCAGGATCTGCTATAACACATTTCCTGAATCTGAGAATATGTAAGACAATGAACCCATTTATTATTTGCTATATTCTACATGGTGGAGAGGTTTTAACCTCCATGTCCCAAGCAGGCAGCAACTCGATTTTATCAAGCTAAAACCCCCTTGGAACCTTTTGTTTCAGCCAAGATAAAGGTGAGTGAAGAATCTTAGCAGCTGACTAAGATGAGCTTGGATTATTACAGGGCTTAAAATTTGGATATATGTAAATAAAGATTTCTAAAAGAGGTACTTTGGATTCTACAGACAAATATTAGGAGTTAGCAGCCTTTTTTTTTCTTCCATACCCATAGGAGTACAGTAATGCCAGAGTATGCACTTAGTCTGGACTGATTTAGAGAATTTATGGAGTCTTTTGTAATTAACTAGTGGCACCAAAGAGGCTCACAAGGAGCTCTCAGTGAGGACAGAACTCTGAACATCCTTCAGCTCCTGGGGTGAAGCAGTCTTGACACTCTAAAATGAGCAGCCTGCTGCTGCATCCAGTTTGCCCTGGCCTCTGAAGGGAGCTTGGGAAGAATTCCATTACAAATCAATTAACAGGGAACTCATTTTGTTGGGAGACCGACAGGAAGATAAAATTGAGACTTGACAGATTTGCCTTTGATTGTGTGATTATTTTTTAAGCAATCAGCAGATCATTCAGAGCCTGCGTGAGAGCACTTAAAATCCAGAATACTACTATTTTACAGAGAACATAGGTGCAGGGGAATGAAAATATTTTCAGGATGCTCATATGGAGTTGCAGAAGGAATCACGTACTGAAGGATCTGAGGCTGTGTAATTAAGGAATGCTTATGCAGGAAGGACAGAGATGAGATTGCATTTGCAACCTTAGCACTGGCTTCCTGACTTCAACTTTCACCTTCTTGGAAGGGCTCTGAGGAAAGCATTAGTAATATTTTGCATGTTAAAGATTTTTAAGGCTCATCTTCCACCTTAGAAAGCCCAAGGCAGAAGAAGGAAGTGCCTGGTGGCATTTCCAGTGGGGCAGGTTCTGTCCCCAGCACGTGCTGGGTCTGCTTTCCCTTCCCAGTTAGTGACACACACGAGCAGTGACACCTCCTGTGGTGGGACAGGGCTCAGGGATCAGTGCAGAGCATGCTGTGCACATGCAGAGTGTCAGCTGCATCCCTGCCATCCCTGCAGATGCAACAGCTCTTCCCCCCCTCTTTCCTCAGGAGTGGGGACAGGAGGAACAGAAGACACACCTTGGAGCCAAACACTTCCATGTTTTCCCTGCTGAGCTTGGAAGTGCTCAACAGCCAAGTGGGAAAGCCATTCCCTGGCACTCTGCTGGCAGCCTGCCACATGTGGGGACAGGAACTGGAAGTCTGGCAGTCCCCAGCTAAGCTCCAGGTCTGGAAGCTGGAGGAGACCTTGAATCCCAGGAGTCGTTGTTCTTGCTTCTTTGTTGTTCTTAATCACAGGGAAGGGGAGCACAAAGTGCCAGTCCCCTCCTCCTGCAGATCCACCTGAGACCCACGTGCCCATTTCTTCAACCAGCTGAGCTTTAAAGGAGCATCTGACACCCCCAAACCTCAAACCCAAGCCCCTGAAGACCCTCTGAGCTTGGGAACCTCGCTGTGTGTTACTGCCTCACTCCACTGGAGCAAAAGGAACTCAGACATCAATTTGTCTGTCTTTCACTGGGAAGCAGTCATGGATTTATTTATGCATTGTGCCTGCACCAAGTGACATTAATTTCCATCTAAGCTCATCAATTGAAAAATGACTGGTTTCCTTCTCTCAGCCACAGTTAGGGTCAATTATCACACACTGATTAAGTGGGTTGTTTATTACAAGATTTAAACTGAAGCTGCATTTTAGGTCTTTAACCTTTTTCTTCTTTAACATGAAAGAATTTTAAAAACATAAGTCTTACTAATTCGGTGATTTGCTTTTCAGCTCATGAGAGGCCAATTACTTTACGATAAAGTTATGGTAATTGAAAAAATATTAACATTAATGGAGTTGTTTTGACTGTGCAGATGAGAAAGAAAAGCTTGGGCTGTCAAAGACCCTCCTCCACACAGGCTGGGAGATACTTTTCACAGAGAACCTCCCTCAGAATGAGTTTCCTCCCTAAAGCTTCCAGAAGAAAGGGCAGCACTGGAAAAAGCCCAAAGTTTCACATGTAATTAGCAGGTTTAACACTGAGCAAGGACTACTATCACTCATTATCCTCCCCTGCCTCTCTGCTGATCCAGATGATATTCCAACAACACTCCCCACCTAGGCTGTGCCTGTCCTGCCACCCTAAGGACAGGACCATCTCCCTGGCCCTCAAATGACTTGTAACAGTGTAAATGTGGTCACAAACTCCAGGTACCTCCTCCTCCTCCTGGGACTCGTTGAGGGGGCCGTTCCGTGTCTCCTGGAATAGGATTTTCTTCATTTTCCTGTACTGCAGGTTGTCCAGCTCCCTCACTGCATCCTTGGTCCTTTGGATGAGGTCTATGAGCACCCTGGGCGGTCGCTCCCGGCGGACAAAGTCGTGCTGGGTCAGAGGAAAATGAACATTCCTTTGAGACTGGGCAACTTCACAGGGGGCACTGTTCACCCCTGAAGTGACAGCTCCCACTCTGCAATTTATCTGTTCATATTCAATAATTGGTAGTAACCCTTCCCAAAGACTCCAAACACACTGAGCTTGTGCTGGGGTCAGGTTTTCTGAGCTCTCCAGGCTACACAGACCCTTTGTCCCTTCTTGAGCTGGTTCACTCAAAACACACGAGGTGACACTTCCAACCTTGGAGGCACAGGAGTGAACAAAATGCATCCAGAACAAAGCAGAATCAATCTGCAAAGATTTATCCTGCACCTACCTACTTCCAATTCACACATAAAACCAGCAAGGAGACCACGAAGTTTATTTATAACTAAAGCTTTTGTAGCCAGAGTTGAAACCAAATCAGGCTCTTGTCAACTCCTGCACAGGTTTTAAGTGCAGACTTAATAAATTCTTTATTGGTATTTAAGAACATGATTAAAGCCTCTTCTCTGATTTATCAGATACATTCTCCTGAACTGTACAGCTGGCAGGGGATATAAAAGTTTCCAACTTTCCCATTTAAAGCAGACAAGCTGAGTTCACACTTGCCAGTACTCTATATGGGATCCCTACAGCTGGGTGTGCTGCTTAGCAGTTCCCAAATGGGAGATGGCTTTAGGGCATAAACACCCTCTTGCAGACTTGTAGAAAAATTTACAGTAAAACCAGAAAAATTCACAACGGAAAATAAAAAAGAAATTTGAGTGGAAAAAGGGTTGTTCTCTACTGCACATTGCAAATGCCACAAGGGGCTTTTGTTGGAGCCTCAGCAGCTGGGCCCACCTGCAAGGGAATTCTCAGGAGGCTCAGCCCTGCCTGCTCAGCCTCCCAGCTCTCCTGTGGGCTCAGCTCAAGAGTGAATTCATCCCCTGGAGCTGGAGTAACCAGCACAGGGAGCCCCAGCCCACCCTGAAACAGGAGCCTTCAACAAAAGAGCTGAAAGGATGAGCTAATCATCTTTTAATGATTTGTAAATAAACAAGGAAAGCATCATGCCACAAGCTGATTTCTGGTTTTTAATTGAATTCAAACTGTTGTGCATTTGAGTTTTGCTAGTGGGGACAGCCAGTCATTTCAGTACCCATGTTTTGCTTGTAGTGATGGTGTTTATTTCTGAATCAGAGCTAAAAGTTCTAAACATCATTTCACACAGAAACAAAATGAATCATTTCTGCTCCTCAACGCAGATAACCACTATTTATTTCTCTGTGAACAGTAACAATCTGCAGCTTATTTATGATTAGGGGAAAAAAAGGAACCCATTTTTATCTCATTGTAGATCATTTTTAGAAAGCAGTGAAGCATTTGGAACCACGATCCTGAACCTAAATCCATTCTATGTGTGCACTCAAATATTAAAAGGTGACTATGAGAAAAGTGTAGGGCAGACATAAATATAAATAAAATATGAATATAAAATACAGAATATAGAGGATTTCAGACTCAGATCTCAGCTCTAATTGTTTGTACAGACTCCAACCCAAGGTATTCCTGAAATCACATCCTTCAATGAACTCAGCCTGTTCCTAGAGAGCAGCAAGGCTGCCAATCCTCAGGAATGAATCATTCCAAAACCCACAACATAAACCCATTAGCTGGTATGGCTGCTACAAGTAGAACCAGGGAACAAAACACTGAGTATTTGCCACAGCACAAATGTAGCACAGGAAATAAAAAAATATATATATACCAGGTGCCAAAGGGAGCACAAACAGCTCCTTCATCAATTACCTGGAGAGGTCATGGGCACCAGCAGCCAGAGGGAGAGCAGGGCTAATAATCAACTTTAAAGAAAGGCAATACTTAAAAGAAAAGCCAAAGCCTGATGGAAAAGGGGCTGGACAGGATTTCACACCCCTCTACCTTCTAATGGAAGGCTGCTCCTGAATTTGCCAAAAGCAAAGCCCTTGGAGCTGTAAACAGTTCCTCCATTTCCCAGGTAAACTGAACCCAAATGACTTAAACTGGAATTGATTTATGATTCACTGACAAAACCTTGGCAAACTCTACACACATCACTCCCAATTCCCCCTCCTACAGGCTCTTGGCAATTATGGACCTGTAAAAACCCCTTCCAAAATGATCCAGTTATTTCCAAAACAAGTTTAATTAATTGGGTTCAGTATAGAAACCATTAAAGGGATTTAAACAACTTTTGGGTCTGGTGGTTTGATTAGGGGAGGGAGACAGCCTTGGCCTATCCCCTTAATGGTACTTTTAACTGCTAAGTGTGATGCATGAATGGAGGGAAAAGAAAGACAAAACACCAACTAAAGAGTGGATTTTTTCTAAGGGCAAATATCTGTTCACCATCTTTACAATTATTTTGGTAGACAAACAGATTTCCCCCCAGATTTCTGGAAAAATTGTGATAAATTACCCGTAACAAATCTGTTGATGATGGCCTTTCCTGAGGTATTTTCTGTAAGCAGTAATCAACAAATCCCCTAAAGGAGTCTGACCTGCAAATAAACAAAATTAAAAAAAACTTAAAAAAAATCTAAATGAAAAAAAGCAGCTCAGGATCTGGAATATATTCAAACTTAGCACTGCAAAGCAAAAGAAAATTTGACTAATTTGTTATTAGGTTCTAAGGCAGAAGTAACTGGGTTTTTCCAAATTCCAAGTTGGTCTCATCACTTCTTTCCCAGTTAAAGGTTGTTGAAACAACGTGGACAAACTACCCCCAAGCCCAAACTGAAAACCAAGTTAGAACTATGTGTACCAGTCACTGTTTATGGTTTTACTTCAACTGCTTAAAAACAAATGTGGAATTATTGGGAACTCCAGAAATGCCCTCACTGATCTCTGGGAGGTTACAGAAGGAACCCTGCCGTGGTAAAGCCCCTCAAAGCTCAGTTCAACACTTGAGGCTTTATTTGAGGTTTTATCCCAACTGGAAAGAAGAAAATGGATCTTTTTGGTGCCACTGGTCTCAAAATGAGCTCAAAAAGCACTTTGGTGACTCCAAGAGAGCAAACAGGAACTTGATTATAAACCTACAATCAGGAACACTGATGTGGTGCTGTGTTTATCCACAGCTGTCTCTGCTCTGCACTGCAAATCCTGCCCAGAACGTGGGCAGAGCTGCAAATCCTGGAACCTTGCAGTGCAGAGCTGCTAAGCTCCTGGAACCTTGAAAAATGGGCAAAACATTAAGGATGAAATAAGGGAACTGGAAACTGCAGTGGTCTAGGAAAAATGATCAGGAATTAAACAGTTGTGCTGCTGAAATGCCCAGCAGAGAAATGGGGGAACTTCACATGTCACCAGGAGCTTTTGTTTCAAGCCTTCTGCAGACTCTGACAAGCATCACCCCACAGCAACATTCGAGTTTTGGGTAAAGAGAATAGGGCAAGCCCTTTGCTCCCTCAGAATAACAAAGTGTTCTTGTATCCCAGCCCAGATTCTGGAACAAGCCTGGAGCACGTGGAGTATTCACTGAGGGCTTTTGGAGTCACCCACTGACAAAAATATCCAATTACCTCCATGTTCTCCTCCCTTTCTCCACATTTCAGCTGCACAGCAATGCTAACAACTCTCCTGCCAACAGGGATCTTTGGCAGCTGGAAACTTTGCTGATGCTGAGCCACGGCTGGTTTAACACATCTGAGAATATTTTAATTCCTCCAGCAGCTACACCCCAGAATTAACACCTCCACACTTTTAGATTGCAGAACAGTCAGAGTGACAAAAGGTCAAAACTTTGCCAGCCTACATGAGATTTGAGAACACACATAAATCACCACACTGCCAACATGTTCATTGCCAGGCTTGAGCTGTGCAGTGTCACAGGGCATTTTCAGGGAAATAAACAACAAAAATCAGCTGTTAATGGTTCTCTTACCATTCATTTGATTGTAACCTAGGGGAATCGTTCTGGGCTATGTGATATAAGGCACTCATTGCATTCATGTTGAAAAGTGGAGGCTTCCTTTCAGCTGGAAAGAGAAAAGAACAGAAAGGTGTGATAAGGCTGTCTGGAAAGAAAGGAGAAATGTGTGGAAGTATGAGCAGGGTATCACTGCTAAATCAATACTCAGTGCTGCTGCCATCACACTTAGGCCAATTATTTTAATATTCCAAGTCAGACCAGGACACCCACTCAAGGAAAGCTGCTGTTCACTTGGAGAGGGATGACAAAATCCAAAGAGAGCAGGATATAAATTACAAGGAAGAGTTTGCAGTAAGTGTTAATTTAACTGGAACATCTCACACCTCATGTGCTGTGGCAAAATCAGCTGAAAGTGAGTAAAATTAGTCTTAGGCACAGTTCAGGGCCAGGACGTGCTGTATCAGTCACTACAGATCTTTGAGGCACTGCTGGAACATGTGGATTACAGGAAAAAGTGGCTGCCTGCCTCATTTGTGACTGCAAGGGGGACAGGTTACCAAATTCACTTGCCAGATGTGCCATGAACTCCCTCTCACTGGAATCCCTCCCAGTCCCTGCACCAGAGGGCACCTGCCCAGCAGCCCTGACCTCTCAGGAGGGCAGAACTCAGAGCTCTGGGGGAGGCTGGATCTCACCAGGGGCAGTGGTGCCAGGATTCCTCAGCTCTTTCAGGCCAGGGCAGTCCCTTGCCATGCAGCCAAACCACCACATCTGCTTTTCCTTAATCACTACTTACTTCAGCTGCTTTGAGGAATTAAGACATCAGCATTCAGACAAAGACAAGTGCTGCTCAACAGGAGACTTCCTCCCACTGCTGCCTGACCCTGTGTTCACATAGGGAATCAGGCAAAGTTCGAAGTTTAAAAGAGTTTAATGCTTCTCAAAAGGGTATTTTGAAAGAAAGCAAATCCATCACCTCTGTAAAGTGGCTTTGAGGTTCCTGAGTAAAAGGCTCCACAGAAATTCTGGTACCAAGACTGTGTCTATATAGGATTGCACAGCCTCTCTCCTACTGCTGTGATTTACATCTTGAGAGGCTGTGACACACCTGAACCCCACACAAACAAAAATCATCAGCCATGCACAATGACAGAAGGCTAAAACTTCCAATTCTGGCATTCTTTATGTCAAAATACAGACCCTGTCAGCATGCTGGCACATGAAACACAGCCATGTTAGTTACTGGTTATCTACACAATCTCAGTTCTGGAGATAACAAAGAGGGGGATGTGCAGAAGAAATGTTATCTCACACACTTCTGCTGATTAAACATTCATCAATGACATTTTCAGTGAACTCATCCTCACAATAAATTATTGGTGTACTGCTGTTAAGAAGAATCCATATCAAGACTGATTTTTGAAAATACTCTACTCAGCACATGCAGTGTCAATATTCAAACTTGAAACACACAGGTAGAGTCTCTGTGTACCTGCCATCACACCCACAGGCTCTGGGGATGTGTACCATCTGCCCTTTGCAGTGCAAACCCTTTTCTTCTCCTCACGGAAAGAACCTGTCCACGATGATTTATGGCACAAACTTTTCTGCTGAGACTGAAGATTTTATTTCAGAGAGCAGGGAAGTAAGAATTGAAAATTAAATGTAGATCCCTTCTGACACACAATCCTTAGGACACCAGTTCCCTTGACACAACACCTGGGACAACTTTCTCAGAATGCAGCTTGGAAAGCACAGATGACAAACCATGGTTTGCTCTCACTCTAGAGCAAAATAGTCTGGTTCTCCAGGGAATCACTGAGCATGCCAGACTAACATGAAAGCACAGTGCATTGGTGGCTTGCTCTTGGTTTGCCAGCAAGAAAAAGATTTAACTGTCAGAGTTTTCCAAATCAGGAGCTTTAGAGGGGAGAACTGATGAGCAATAAGGATCTTCCCTTTTTGCAGGAGCTCCTACCACACTGCAGAGTCAAGCACCCTGAGTTCACTCACCTAACTCGATGCACGTGATCCCGAGAGACCAAACATCCACCTTCCCGTCGTACTGCCCCTCGTCCATAGCAAGGATCACCTCTGGTGCCATCCTGCCAAGCACAGAGCACAGGCTGCTCAGGGGACACATGGGGACACTCCTGGCACACCACCCGGGGTGGCTTCACCCCCTTCAGCAAAGGCACTGAGCAGGAGAGACAGCAGGGAGCTGAGGAAAAGGTGCTGAGAGGTGAGGAAAAGGACTGACCACACCAGCAACTCGTCAGGGGAAAGGGGGAAAAGCAACA
>VZTB01000124.1:145271-246809 GCA_013397245.1 Thryothorus ludovicianus | reverse complement strand
GCGATCCGCAAGCTGACCTTCGAGGACGAAGTGACCACCTCGCCCGTGCTGGGGCTGCGCATCAAGGAGGGCCCGGTGGAGGCGCCGGCCAAGGCACGGGGCGGCTGCGCCCGTCCGCTGGGCGAGTTCATCTGCCAGCTCTGCAAGGAGGAGTACGGGGACCCCTTCGCGCTGGCGCAGCACCGCTGCTCCCGCATCGTCCGGGTGGAGTACCGCTGCCCCGAGTGCGACAAGGTCTTCTCGTGCCCCGCCAACCTCGCCTCCCACCGCCGCTGGCACAAACCGCGTCCGCCCGCCACCAAGAGCGGCCCCGAGGCGGGCCGGGCACCGGCCGCGGGCCCAGCCCCGACGGAGGAGACGCCGAAGGAGGCGAGCGGCGGCAGCGGCAGTGAGCGGGACACACCGAGCCCTGGCGGAGCCTCGGAGGCGGGTTCCGAGGAGGGGCTCTTCGAGTGTCCCCGCTGCGCCAAGCGGTTCCGCCGGCAAGCCTACCTGCGCAAGCACCTGCTGGGGCACGCCACACCGGCACCCACGCCGGCCCTGGCACCCGCAGCGGCCCCGGAACCCAGTGCCGAGGAGCTGCCCGCCGCTGAGTGCCGCCTCTGCCCCGTCTGCGGGGAGACCTTCCCCAGCAAGAGCAGCCAGGAGCGGCACCTGCGCCTCCTGCACGCCGCCCAGGTCTTCACCTGCAAGTACTGCCCGGCCACCTTCTACAGCTCTCCCGGCCTCACCCGGCACATCAATAAGTGTCACCCCTCGGAGAACCGGCAGGTCATCCTGCTCCAGGTGCCGCTGCGCCCTGCCTGCTGAGCCGCCCGTGCCTTCCCCGCCGCCCCGCGCCGCTCCCCCGGGGCCGCCACACGATTAGCTTTAATACGGCTTGTGACCTGCTGGAATCTGGCTTTACACTTACCTTCCCGGGGTCTGTCTCTTCTTTTTTTTTTATTATTTTTTCTTCTTCTTTTTTTTTTTTTTTTTTTTTTTTTTTAAAGTTTTGTTCCTTCGCTCTGGTTTTTATCGATGTGAACAGATCAAACTGCTCGAGAGAAACAAGCGTTTCCTTTAGTGTAGCCACAAATGCCTTGACTCTGCTGTTGATGGTCTCCAGAAAATGCTGTAGAAACTGCCTTAACTGTGACATGCCAATTTTCTGTTTCTGTTCGTTTTGCCCTAAGGTAGCTTATGAGTTGTCTATCTGTATATGTTGGTTTGAGTAATTATGTTATTTATTCGTTATTTATTTATATTAATTATGAAGATTGATATTATTTGATTGCAGATATTCTAATGCGCTTTTTTGTCTCCCTGCCTGCCATTTCACTGTGCATTTTAGAAGATCTTTTTTTCCTTAAGGGATCTGCTAAAAAGGTTTTAACTTTTATACCTAGAATAACACATGATCTTAACCATTTTATCCCGTGCAACCAACAGCTCTTACTTTTAGATGCAATCTCTTTTTCTACACACATTATTTTCTTAACTGTTAGCTATTTATAGAGTGCTTCAATAGAACTGTTTCAACTGTATAATTATTTACTATTCAAATAAAATATTTTCAAATTCAAGCGTGCCCCCACCCCTCCTGCTTCTCCCTGCTGGGCTGCCCCTGGGGGCTCGGGACGGGCTGACACCCAGCTCTGCACTGCAGCTGGCAGGGTGCCTCCATAGGCACCAGCCTGCTCTGCACCGTTTGATGAGATTAATTAAAAAGGAATTAAAGGGAGGAGAAGAGCAGGGTGCAGCGTGGCTGCTCTGGGGGAAGGCTGCCCCCCGAGCAAAGGGGGTCCCCTGGCCGTGGGCTGGAGCCCCAGCCCTGCCCCTGCTCAAGCCAGCGCTGGGCACAGCCTGCCTGTGCTCTGCTGCTAGGGAGAGCTGCCAGGGGCCTTCCCTGGAAGGTGTTGCAGGGAAAGCTGGAGGAGAGGCAGCACCTGTAAGCAGAGAACTTGTAGAAATAGCTGCCTAGGAGGGCTGTGCTGTTTGCTGGGTGGCTGCTGCATGTGCTCGGCACTGAGGTTTGGAGCTCAGGGGCTCAGCAGAGCAGCAGCATCCTGCTTTGACCATGAACTGTGGAGCCTGGCACAAGAAAGGCCAGGCATTTCTCTGCCTGGAGCCAGCTTCTGCCTGGTCCTTGCACCCTGCAGTAGGGTGCAGCATCCTTTAATAACTGTATATATAGATATAAACATATCTATGCAGACAGATCTATCTCCGGGGCTTGTGTTTGTGTGTGGGAATCTGACGTGTTTGGTCAGAATTGCTGTAAAACCCGTGTAAGTGGCAAAGGGGTTTGTGGAACCCGTCTCACAGACAGGTGTTGTATGCACCTGTACTTTCTCCCCCTTTGCCAGTAGGAGCAGGTATGGAGCCAGCTTCATGGCATGCAAATCTTGGCAGCCCCAAGAGCAAATCCCTGCTCCCAAACTGGTGTATGAAGGGCCAGAGGGGCTGCAAGGGCTTGGTGTGAGCACAGAGGCTGCTCCATCTTGGGATAGCAATGTCTTTGAGGCTTTGGCTCCCTGGAAGAGGTTTCCAGCCTTGTTCCTTGCCATCTTCTCTCACCTAAAGGCTCCTAACTCTAACCCTGATTCACTGTGGGAAAGGCAGCTGGTGGAGCTTCTTGGAGAAAAGTTTCACAGGAATGGCTGAGTATTTTATGGTAAGGCAAAGCTTCTAGAGAAAAATAACATCTTTCTAAAGATTTGTTTAGTTTTTTGGTTTTGTTTTAATTCTTGTTCAGTTAGGCTGAACACTACCAGCATATGGGTATGCTCCTGCTGTCTTGATTTCTAGGAAACCAACTTGGTAGTGCCAGGGCTGACTTCAGGCCTAGGCAGAGCTGTGATTTTAGCTGTAAATCTATACACTGGAAAAGAGCACGTTCTGAGAGACACAGGCAGCAAAGCCTGCCTGGCAAAAGGTGCAGTTTTGCCTTGCTTGGCTTCCCTGGCCTTGGAAAGGCTCAGATCCTGGGCTGTCGCAGACGGTGTCACAGCTGTCCACGGAGCGGGCTCTCTGCTCCCCAAGGGGACTTTGCCAGCACACATGGCTGTCCTCTTGGGCCACTGGACACCGTTTCCAGAGCAATGCCTGGCACGTCCTCCAGAGAAGCCTAATGGCTCCATCCACACTGTCACAGCAGCGTCCCTGCTGACTCTGTGCTCAAAGCCTCAAAACAGCTTCATATCGCTGTCCATTTCCTAATAGTCAGGTAAATCCATGTCTGTCCTGCTAAGAATCAGTTGGAATTTGTGAGGGCCAGAATTCTCTAGGTTTTTTTAACTGTCTAGGTAACCATAGGCACCAACGTGTTGCATCCCCTGCTGAGCAGAAAGTGTGATTAGTGAAGACTCCAGTGTTGGGGAGGAGTAAGGAGAGGTGACATTGGAGTACACTGGAAATGGCTCCGTTCACAAACATCCTGTAAAAGGGGTGTAATTTGCTTTTGGCATCCCCGGGCTGCAGCAGCCTGGCCAGAGCTACTGTGCCTCTGTGTCTTCAGCCTTTCTCCCCTCATCTGTTCGCTGTTCTTGTGAGGGCAAGCCCCAAATGCCTGAGGGGTTTTGCAGGGAGACATCGGCATCCCCATTTTGCATCTCTTGCCCCCTGGCAGCGAAGGGCATTGACAGGTCACAGAGCCTCCCGCTCACACCAGCATCCTTTGGACAGTATTTTGGGGATGGATCTGTTCTTGCCCCTCACCAGCTCCTGCCTTGCACTGGGGCTCTGCTGGGCTCTCTCCTCTCTGTTATCTGTGAAATCCCAAGCTGACATGCAGCTTGGTGGCTGAGCAGTGCAGCTGAACCCGGAGAGCTCTCAGGAGGAGCTCTTGGGGATGCAAGTGTTGCCTGGTGGGTGCCATGTCCTGGCCACCCAGCAGCACAGCCGGCCAGGGCTGCACAAACAAAGCCTCCTGCAGTCAGCTAACAAATTAGTTGCTGATGGCTCTCACTGCATCCAGCAGGAACAGGTTTGGATACCATGGAAAACACTGATCCTGCCCCAAACGTGACGCAGTGGAAGCAGCTGGCGCAGTGGCTGCTCACACTCTGTGCACTCGAGCATAGGGGTTTGCCCGCTGTGCCAGAGCCTCCCTCCTCTCTGAGCACACTGAGAGCCAAATGTGTGGTCTGGGGTTGTGAGCAGAGGAAAAGCTGCTGGGAGATTAGATAGAGGAGCCTGCAGCATCCTGAGAAATGCAGCATGGACACCATCCCTGCCCCATGGGCTCAGAGCTGATGGGGAGCCTAGGGCAAGCTGCTCCTGCCCATAGGGAAAGACTCTCTGAAGGCTGCTTCTTCCCAGGGGAGGTTTTCACAAGTTTTGGTACCAACACCATGGTTCATCACAGCCATCAGAGCAGTAAGACATCTGTCAGCTGCCTCGCTGGATGGGCTCACAGGGAAACACTGCTGGGCACAGCTCAAGATTTTGGGGGCCCCTGTCCTGCACTTTGGAGTCTGTTTCTGGGGTGGGCAGCTGGGATGTATCCATGGGATTGGGGCAAGCCTGGAAACATGGCAAAGATGGGCTTTTGCCTTGGATTTCAGACTCTTCTCACACAAGGAAAGCCTGTTTAAAAAGAGGCAGTGCTGTTGATGAGCTGGGAAATGGCTCATGGGGTCACAGGTGTTTCTCTGGGGCATGCCGTGCCTGCAGAGTGCCACAGGGTGCTGCAGTGTGCTGGTGCCAGCACACCTCCTGCCCCATTGCTCCCGGGTCAGGAGTGCTGGGTTGTGGTGAGTATTTTGGGCTGGGTGGGACAGCAATTCCCTGAAGCATCCAGGCAGCTCCCGCTGATGAAGAATTTGGGTGCGTCGGCGCATCCTGCACGTGGCATTAAACACTTCAGATCCTTCTGTGCAGGTAAGAAGCCTCATTAGGGCTATAAATAGTTTTAACAAAATGTCACTTACAGACCAGATAACAAAGGCCTGCCTCTGGCAACATTTGGCACATTAATCATTAGATATGACATGCCAAGCGTGGGCTGTCCTGTGGTACTGGCTCCACACTGGACTCTGCCAGGCTTGGTTCTTACCTCTGAATCCAATTCTTATTGGATTCAGGTGCTGGGCTGCCCCCAGCTGCTCTGACCATGCTGTTTTCTCCTCAGCAGGCAGCCAGGGACCGAAGCTGGGCAGTGCCAGGCACAGTGGTGGCAGCAGGAGCCCTGCACCAGCACAGGGACCCTCCTAGGAGCACATCCTCCCAACATGGAACTGGGACATTATTTGCAGCAGCCAGGTGAAGTTAAGCCACCTGTTCCTCTTAGGAGAACCACTCTTTTTAAGCTCTAATAAAGCCCTTTGCAGCTCTGAAGGTGAGGGCATGCAGAGCCCAGCCTGTTCCTGCCTGGCTCTTGTGCTTTTCAGCCTTCCTTAGGGAATGGGGAAGGTGAGTGACAGGGAGGATTTAACCAGAGCAAAGGCTCTGCTGCAGGCACTGGGCCAGGGGAGAGAAGGAGTATGGCTCAGCTGCAGGTTAAAACAGGTTCTGCTTTCTCAGAATATGGGTTTACAGTGTTTTTATTGGCTCGTTTTACAGTGTTTTAGAGGGCAATTGCCTGTAGTGCAACACCAGCGACAAATGTGAAGAAAATGATGCACAGTTGGAGGTGTCTGAGTTGGTTGTTACACATACAAAGAAGGAAATCAGAATGTATTACATACAATCAATTATATTTTGCATTTGATGCTGGGTCTTGGAAGTGTCCAAGGCCGGGTTGGATGGGGCTTGGAGCACCCTGGGATAGTGGAAGGTGACCCTGCCCTTGGTATTGGGCTAAAATGAGATGAGCTTTATTGTTCCCTTCCAACCCAAACCATTCTAGGATTCTGTGACAAAATAAATATAAAAAATATATTCCTTTTATAGCAGTATATTCTCTATAGATGATCTATATAAGCAGACTTCAGAATATGTGGGTAGCATATATTACATGTTATTTTTATAATTATATTTGATATAATTAGCATTATATCAAAGCATATTATGTTATACAATAGAACTAATATATGCCTGTTATATATTGCCACTTAAGCAATACATATTAAGTACATTATCTGCAGTACTTATTATAATCTACTGATACATTACCAATGTTGATGTAATGAAACACTCCTGTGTGACAGGAGGTTTTGTCAGCTCTGCAGCCAGGATTTGTGTGGAGGATGGAGCACAGGTGCTTTTATGTGTCCACACCTGACATATCCACTATACATACATTTTTTGAAATACTGTTACTGTGTCTACATAGTGCGTGGAATATTCCACGGTGCACATCACATATGTGCCAAATATTACATGTTCATTATATGATGTTATACAGAATTCACTGCTGATATGATTGATACAGTTTTCTTATATGCATTTTAAATAAAACTATGCTGCATATATTTGCACACGGTATTAGTTAGCAAAGTAATGTTATAGTTTGTCATGATATGTACACATAGCTAAAATATATACCAGAGATGTGTGCACATGAAGATATAATATAAAGGTAATATGTTGTATTTATGTAACCTATAGCCAATTTTTGGACAAAATTATTACCTTATAGTCAATATTTAATATTCCAAACCAGGAATTAATAAGATAAAATATATAGTGCATATATAATACATTGTATAATATATAATGCATATCACATTATATACTTTGTATTATACCTAGATTATAGATCACAGATTGCATATATTTTCCTTAACGTAATAATATATACACATTGGATCTGTGTATATTTAATGCCTATAACATATACTCTAATAGAAACATATAGACATACATAAGTATATAATATATAGAAGATGAGATCCCTAATATATTTTCTGTAGTTACAGAGAGCATATTAATAAGTGTAGGAATAAGATATTATCTTATATGTTTGTAAAAAATGTTAGGCATCCTTCTAAAGCTGAAGGAAGGTATAATTAGAGGGGATCTTGGGAGGAAATTCTTGTGAGGGTGGGGAGGTCCTAGCACAGGTTTCCAGAGAAGCTGTAGCTGCCCCATCCCTGGAAATGTCCAAGGCAGACTGGACAGGGCTTGGAGCAACTTAGGATAGTGAAAAGTTGAAAAGTGTCCCTGCCCATGGCAGGGGGTGGCATGAGATGAGGTTTAAGTTCCTTTCCAATACAATCCATTCTGGGACTCCATAGTAGATAGAAACTAGTCTATATATTTAATTTAGTAAATTATTTTCAGTGCCATTTTTGTGCCTGCTGCCACAGGTGCAGGGCTGGAGGTGCCTTGGGCCCAGGTTCCTGCCCTGTGCTGGGCTGGCTTTGCCAGCACTGTTGGTGTCCTGCTCCTGCCTGGCGGGGCCCCAGTGCCCCTGGCCCCCTGTGCCAGGCCCTCAGCTGTGTGGGAGCTGTGTGCCCTCTGGCCAGAGGGCAGCAGGGACACACAGCAGTGCCAGCCCTGGAGAGGGGCACCACTGTCTCAGAGCATTGCCAGCACAGTGACCCCTGGTCTGCACCCATGCAGCCTCAGCCTGCTCTTGCTCTCCACCCACTCGAGCTAAGCCTGGGGCAGGGATCTTCCTTGGGAAAGGGGCAGGAATCTTCCTTGGGAAAGGCTGGTGGGAGCCAGGTTCCCAACATCTCGTTAGTGTGTGCACTTCTGCAAAGGGGACTTTATCTGGAGTTAGCTTGATTAACTCTCCATTTCTAGTTAGAGCACCTGAAGGCAGTTTAGGAGAGGACTTTGCTGTGGCTCTTCAGCAAAGGAAGGGAGATTTCCTTTGTTTTTTCAGACATTATTATGGCTGAGTGCAGGCCCCTACATTTGTTTAAGGAATGTCTCTGTAGAGAAAATCACCATTAAAACCCTCTTGTTTTTACTGCTGATGTGGGTGGCATTGCAGGGATGCAGGTTATGGACAGCAGCTTCTGGAGGCCCCAAAGGTCTGTCTGTGTGCTTGGTCCGTGGACAGGGCTGGGCTGGTGGGACGTGCCACTCTTCAGGGTGGCAAAGGGCACTGCTGCCACGTGGGGCCCACAAGGCACAAGTGTGGGTGCCTCTGTGTCAGTCCCCATGTGGTGTGAACTCCTCAAGAGCACTCCAGTCTGGGAATGGCACTGCCTGCTCTGCACCCTGCAGCTGTTCCTGCAGCCACAGCCCCAGCAGAGAGGGACAGAACTCACATCCAGAGGGGACTGTCCCTGTCCCCTGAGAGCCAGCCCTGCACACCCACGGCATCTGCAGCAGCCAGGCCCAACAGCACCACTGGCGTCGTTGGAGTTCCAGCCCCACAACACACCACACAGGTACTGCCTTTTATTGCTCTGAGAAGAAATTTTATTGTGAGCAAAGATTTATTAATTTTGTGAGGGGTAACAGAGTGGCTTTGTCACCCAGTTCAGGGTGCAAAACCACAGTGGAGTTTATACAAATTAATAATTTTTTGACATCCGGAAAACACAATTTTCATTGATGTCTTAATTCTTCCCTGAATTAGAGGTACATATTGCTCTAGGGAGAAAGGGCTCCTTACTCAGAAGGATGCCTTTGAAATTGTTTCAGACCAGCTATTAGATAACTAAGTGCCAAACATCCTTGACTGTCCAGCCCCGAATGTAAAATAAATTAAAATATATGTTTTATTTTCTACATTCCTTCACTGACAGAAAATCAATAGAAAGCAAAACGCAAGTGTGAGGCAGAAAATCAAACCAGCTGTCCAAGCCTCAGTGACAGAGACTCCTCCCTGCAGCTGCACCAGGTAAGTTCCTGTCAGGCACCCAGGGCTGAGCTGCTGCCCTTTGGACACAGAAGGCACAGCAGAGCCCAAGAGCTGCCTCAGCATCCATCCTGGAATGTGCCCCACAGGAACAGAGTGGCCTCTGGCCAGGTGCTGGCACTCAGACAGACAGACGGCCATAACACCAAGTATAAGTGCAAAAACAAATGGGGGCCCAACGGGGCATTTCCCAAAAAATGCAATCCCTTTGCTTAAAGCAACTCCCATTCTGTTGGGAGGTGTGCGTGTGTGCCCAGGAGCAGCCAAGCAGCAGCAGCAGGACAGGGCTCTGTGGTTGCTGGATCTCAGATTTCTGTTGCTTTACAATACCAATGATTTAACTATAAAAATTTTCACCCCATCAACCTACAACACATGTAGACCATTGACATCCGGAAAACACCAACACGAGCTCTGCTCACTACAGCAGGTGCCAGGAGGACACCCTAAGGCCTCAGAAGCCTTCAGCTATGTTGTCCTCTGGCCAGAGGCAGGTCACAGCCTGCTGGGACAAGGTGAGGGGGTTACCCACTTCACACTGTGCTGGGAAGGGGTCGTGGCAGGAGCATGGCTTTTGTTCTTCTAAAAGAGTTTTGCTTTTTTTTTTTTTCTCTAAGGAGCAGTTCCAGTGCACAGCCATCGCACACACCACAGAAAGGCCACAGTGCTCCTGTAGTGGAACAGCATCGACTGGAGAGCTCCTCCCTAATCCACCTGTGTGCCAGCAGGGAACCTTCACTACCTGGCTAGTCACAGGAAAACCTCTCTTTAGAAGAAATTCCCTAATGTGCAGGTAAGTGCTGCCTGGAATGACTAAAGCGATGCTCTAAGGGTACATTAAATAACTGGTTTCAATGCTGGTTCACGACCTCTGGCTGTGGCCTTGCTCACCTGGTGCCAGTGCAGCGGTGATGGTGACACAGGTGACATCCAATCCCCAGCCATGCCTCTCCAGACTGGGGAAAGGCCATTTCAGAGAGCAAACTCATCACCCGGCCCCTTCAGGAGGTGTTCACCTAAAACTGCCCATTCTGATCTGTGCTCAGGTGCCATGGGCTGCCCTGGCTGCAGCTCTGTGCTCCAGCTCCTCGGGTGGACACCTTGCTGAGGGCACTGGCAGAGTGGTGGAGCTTCTCAGAGACCCTGCTCCTGGAGGCACGTGGCAGCGTGGGCGATGGCAGCTCCACCAGCTCGATGCCAGTGGTGTCAGCGAGGTCAGCGCTTCCACCTGGGGCGAGGCAGCCTGGAAAAGAGAGCAGGCAGGGAAAGCCCAGGTCAGCACAAAACAGCCTGTGTCTTCAGAATAATGGCATGGCACAGTGCAGCCCCTCCCCTTGCCTCTTCCCAGCCTCTCCTGGGGATCACTCAGGTGAACGTCATCTCCGCAACAGAAATTTGCTCCAGGCAGCTGAAAAAAGGCCATACTGCACTTCCCAAAGAAATCAAGGATTTCTCTTTGCCAGAGAAATCCAGCTCCCAGAAGCGAGGAGTAGCAAGGCTGTGTGAGAGGCCATCAGTGTCCAGGTGAGCCCCTAGCCCTCCCAGCATCACTCCCTTTTGGTCTGCACAGCCCCTGCAGCCCCCAATGGCTGTCAGGGCCCCAAGAGCCCCATGGGAGAGAGGCAGGAAGCTCCCATCCTGCTCACTTGAAGCTCCAACATAAAACAGTGCTGTGGGGGTGACAGAAAACTGTTTTTTTTGCTGTGTATCATTAAACTGCTCTTGTGTATTTGGCCTGTTAACAGAGAGCTGGAAATGAGCATTCCCAGCGTGAGGAACTCTCCCTGGAAGGTGCCTTAACTTCTGGAAAAATCCTGTCGAATCACAATTTCTTCCACTACATAACAGGTACCCTTGTTACTTAGGGTGGCTTAAGGCCACCACTGGGGAAGGGTCTTGGAGGGCTCTGGGTATGGGGGACTGCACTTCGTTGTTGAGTGGAGTCACATGTTGGTTAATCCCCAGAGGCCAGGCCTGCCCAGGCTGGCTGAGGGGGAACAGGTGAGTACATGGTCATTAAATGAGACACTAATGACCAAAAACTGGTGCAGCTGCTATGAGGGACATGCCCTGCCCTGCTCCTGAGGGCTGGACTTGTCCCGAGGCCTTTAGCAGGGAAACACTGTTTCATCAGCTCCCTCAGGAAACAGTATTTTTAAATCATGTTGCATTCTCTCCCAAAGTACAAACATAAGTTTTCTATTACAGGTAGGAGGGAGGAACAGGGAGACATTCTGAACACCTCTCTGAAGGCTGGCACTGGTGGCACCTGCTCTGAACCTCCTGAGGGATGGTTGTGTTTTACAGCACAGACCTACTTCCAGTGCAGCAACTGACTCCATTCTCCATTCTCTTCAAACCTCCCCTCACCTTCCTAGCCCAGATAAATCTCAAATGTGTGCAAAATGCCCCAGAGAGCAGCTAGGGCCTTGAGGATGTCCGTGGCTGAGCTGTCTCTTGTGCACAGGTGAGCAGGGCACTGTCCTTGTAGGACAGGTGAGGACATGGCCACGGGTCAGTGTGGCAGCAGGATGAGCCCTCAGCTGCTGTCTGAGAACAGAGACTCACCCTGGCACTCGACCACATTTCCAAGGTGAGGTGTAGCCTGTGCTTCTGCTTGGGCAGCTCTGGGTGTTTGAATGACTGAAAGCTGGAGTGGAACAGAAGCAGAACAGTGCCATGTGTGAACCCCCTCAGCCTGCCTGCAGCCCTGTGTTTGCATCTCAAAGACAGCCCTTACTTACCAGATTGGTTCTTTGAAAAAACTGACTGAGGGGAAATAGCACATTTTAAAAAGGTGGAAAGTGTGACTTAGCCTGTAAAGGCATTTTCTGTGAAAAATGCGGAGCTGTCAATTTTGGATTAAAACAAAACCTGTGGTGCTATTGGATGGGGGAAAAAGCGTGGGGGAGGGAAGGGCTGTGAGGGAGGTGTTGTGCTTGACATTCCTGCAGTGAGGCAGAATGGCAGATGGTCAAAATAATGCAGTTTTCTCCAAATGGACAAGCTGAAGCAGCTTAGAAGTAAAAAATAATTACCAGGTGTGTATCGTGGGAGGCATTACTGCATGTGGATGGTGGGATCATTACCAGGGATGGGAGGCTTTATTGTACACAGATCTCAGGAATCATGACCAGGCAGATATAGGAGTTTTCAGTGTTTATGGATTGTGGGAGGCTTTACTGGACAGGTATCATGGTAATCCTTACCAGGCAGACAGAGGGGAGGGGGCATTACCATACACGGATCATGGGCATCACGGGCATCATTGCCTGGCACATACAGGAGTTTTTACCAAACACTGATTGCAGGAACCATTACCACACACAGATCACAGAAATCACTACCAAAACAGGAGGCTGTAGCAGCTGCAGACTGCAGGAAGCACTGCCAGGAGTTTTTACCATGCATGGATCACGGGAGGCATTACTGTAGGCAGATCAGGGAATCCTTACAGGCACTGCGAGAGTTTCTGCACACAGATCTCTACAGGACTCATTGCTACACACCAGCAGCATTACTGCACACTGATCATGAGAATCATTAACACATGTGGGAGGCATTACTGTGTGCAGATCACGGGAGGCATTGCTGAATGGTTTGCAGGAGGCAGAACTGAGCACTGGAGGCAGAACCACGTGCAGGAGCGGAGTGTGGGAGGCACGAGGTGCACACAGAGCACGGGAGGCAGAGCAGAGGAGGCGTGAGGCCAACACGGAGCACAGGAGGTGGAGCAGAGGCAGGGAGGAGGAGGGGAAGGAGTTAGTTATGTGATGTTAGTGATGAACTGCAGCAGCAGCAAAGGTGCCTGTAGGAAGCATCACTCTTACCTGCGGCCGTTACCGTGCCAAGAGCATACGCACTCTAATCTAAAGGGAAAAATAAAATTATGTCAGTGCAGGACCAAAGCGGGGGGAACAAAACCATGTAAGTGGGGGACCAGCACCCTGTGACTGCTGCACTCACACCAAGGCAACAGAGCACAACCCACTAAAGGCAGGAAGGAAAGTTTCCCCTCAGGGACCTGCAGAAACACGGACCCATGAGCTTCCCTCTGCAGTCTGACGACTGAAACAAACGAGGGAGGGAATGTTGGCAAAAACTGGAATGAATATTCATGGAGCTTTGTCTTTTGCCGAACCTGCTGTGGGATGGTGGTGTGCAGCTGCTTCATGCCTCAGCTCCACGTCCAGCACTGCTGCCAGTCACACCATTTCAAACCAGCTAAAATGTGAGGCTGCACGGAGACCTAAACCTCTGTGACACTACAGCCAGGTTAAAACTCCAAAAAGCGAGCAGTGTAGTGATTCTGGGGCCTCATAGATTTCCCAGAGGAGGAAGTCCTTGAGTGCATAAAACCTGTCCATGAGCAGTCACACACCTGCACTCAGATGAGACACACACACACACACACACACACACATACACACACACACACTGGAGATATGTGAGGCTGCTTAGAGAGCATTAAGCTTTTAAAACATTTCTTGCAGGAGGAATAAAAACAAAATAGAGATGAAAGCACTTTAAATGGTGAGTTACCTTGCAGGAAGATGAGATGGTGAGAGCATCTCACATTAAGATGCAATACACCAGAGAGATGGTGTATTTCATCTTAAATCCAGTCCACACAACAAACCTGTTTTTTCCCCAGGGCACGTGCTTTAGGAATGGCCTTTTAGCCACTCCTCATGAAGCAGCTGAACACCCCTGAAAGCGAAGGTGGGTAAGACCATGACCTGTAAGGATCCTGAAGATTAGTACTTGAGAAGAACCATGTAGTTTTCACATGGGCTGTGATCTGTTCCAGACCCCCATTAACCTTTCAACCAGGACAGGTCTGTGGAAATATTCATTTTCCTTCCTAGTAAATGCAAAGGTAATAAAATTCCAGAGAGAATCGTTGTAGTAACTCTACATAGCTTTCCTGCTTCCAACTCCCAAAGATGGGCTCCAGGTACACTGTAAGCAGCATCCTGACCCTGCATGGAAGAACCATGGAGAACTGAAGCTGGCTTAATCACAGCCACACACACCCTGCAGTGCCCTGGAAAGCTGTGACACAGTAAAGAGAATCTGACACTACAGGTTAACCAGGGCAGAAGCTACCCTAAAACAGCACCCACAGTCCCCTGCTCAGGTGGGAGTGCCTGGCACTGCTTCGAGCCTACACAGTTTGAGGGCCTCGGAAATAAGCCTGAAATGTACACATTGAAGTTTAATTACTCACAAGTTGGAGCAGCTGCTGATTAGTTCTGCAAGGCTCACCCTCAGGCAGGGGTCCCCACCAAGTGCTGGGGGTTATGTTGGCGTCACAGGTAGGGTAGCCTGGGCCACAGGGTGGCTCTGCCCCGGTTCTGCTCTGCCTCTGCTCCAGGTCTCTGCCGGGAGGGAAAATGTGAAGGGGCCACATTGCCTGGAGCCTTCTCGGAGCTGACAGCTCAAGCAGCTGGAGCTGTCACCCGGCAGAAGAAATGGCTCGTCAAGCTCGTATTTTTGCCCATCTCAGCACTGATTGCTGGGATAAGCCCTCCCTCCCCACCTCCTCTCCCGGAGAGCATAGCTGGGAGAGGGTCCTTTGAGCCAATCAATTACATGGAAAAAGCAGGGAGCCAGGCTGAGAGCCCTGATGTGGCTCTCACCCCTTCCACTGTTGGAGATCCCAAGGGGAATGCAGTTCCAGCACCTGCCCAGCCTCAGGGGATGAGTTCAGACTGTCCACCCTTGGTGGTGGCACAAGGGACAGCCCCAGCACACTGTGCAGGTGGCTCTGCAGGGATCTGGACCCTCCAGAGTCAGGCCTGTGCTCCTGGACATGCACCTGCATCAACCACAGGAGCTGGAGGGGGCACAGAGCTGCTGCCCCCAGCACTTTGTAGGACCTGTGACCCTGCCCTGCTTAATGCCAGACCATTCCTGACCCTCACCAAGACACTCAGGCAACAGCCCTGCCAAAATTATGGGCTGAGCACTGATTACCAAGAGCACACAGGCAAGGAGCAGCTCCCACAGCCGCTGGTGCCACTGCAGGAACCCCCCAAAGGCAGCCCAACTGCAGCAGGCTCCAGTCTGTGAGGATGAGGAACTACCTGGATTAAACAGACAGGTGCTTGTGCCTCATCCTGAACAGTTCTCACAAAGAAGGAGGAAGAGAAAGCCCTTGAGTCCTGTGTCCTGTGGTAATTGTCCTGGCTCCTCTGCTCCACTTCCCTCAGCTTTCCCTCTTTGTTCACTGCCTGGACAACCTGCACCATCATGGCAGGCACAGCATCCCAGCTCACCTGCTGAACACCACTCCCAGCAGAGCTCACACATCCTCCATGCCAGCAACAATTCCCTGTCTCACAAGTAACCAGGACAGTCAGGAATTTCCTAAATCCCATACGTTAGAAACAAATTGTTCTGTTTCAGGCAACATGGATACATGGATCAAACCCAAGCCTTGGAACACACTGCGGGTGCTCCGATACCATGGCATAGCTACTTAGTTTCAGATGTGTATGTTTTTAATATTCCCAGGAAAATAGGCAAAAATATATATAAATATATAGATCGAGAGAGAGAGAGAGTGTGAGAGAGTGAGAGAGAGAGAGCCTGGATACAGATCTGACAAAACACCCTACAGAGCTTCAAGGAAAAAGACAAAAGGACAAAAAACCCCAAAGTACTGTAAAAAACCCAGAAAAACAAAACTAAAGCAAAAGAAATCCTTGGCTCAATTGCTGTTGAAAAAGTATCAGTTCTGTTTAAAACAAGAATTACTCTGGGTTTGGTTTTGTTTCTGTCAAAAATATATTTTAAATCTGCATGTCCAATTCAAATTTTTTGCTTTAAAGCGGGAAAGATAAAGCTCAGCACTGAACAAAAAGGGTTTAAAAATAAATCAGATCTTGTTCGATATACATTCAAATATTTTCTACAAGAACTTTACACATGTAAAAGTCCAGAGACAAAAGAAAAGCATGTGTCACCTTTGCAACAAAAAGGCTGCAAAATCTCGGTTTTATGTAAATCAGCAGGCATGGTTCAAGAGGCTTTAAAACCAGGGAATGCTGAAAACCTCAATAGTTCCTCACTCATATGTTGCTCCTGGGCAATGCCATAATATTCATTAAAGAATCCATTTATCAACAGATACCACATGTCCAAGTTTTCCAGCACAGTTTTTCTGATGCTCTGCTGAAAAGGATGCTTTAAAAACATTAAGCTGGAACTAAAGAATCCAGAGATGCTTTCTCTGCCCATTCCACACTAGCCATTAGCAAATAAAAAAGCCAAGATTTACACTATATCCTCCCTGATAACACTGAGCATTGTGCTTTATTTTCCAAGTCATTAGCATGCACAAGAATGACCTCATGGTGAACAGATGCACTTGGATATGGCAGTGATTAGATCAGTCCTCTCAGCAGTCAAGTGTGCCCGTTCCCATTAACCCCTGAGGTACCGGCGGCAGCACTCGGCTCTGGGGGTTCCCTGGAAATTCGGGAACCTGCCATGGCAAGCACAAACCCCCGGGACAAAATCCTTGTGGTGGGGAAGCTGTGACTGGAGAGCTCTCCTGGAATATCCAGCAGCCTCTTCCAGTTCCCAAGGTTAACACCATTGCTTGTGGCTGCTGATCTTACACAAAACCAGCCCAAAGCCCCAAGGAAACCTCATGAACCACAGAGGCAGTTGAAGTCAGGGCGTTGCTCTGCCCACTTAAGCTTCATCAATTTTTAAAAAACACACAAGTATTTTGTTGAATAACTATTTCTGGTTTTGCCTGAGGGAGCAAGAACAGCAGCTTAAAGCCTATCCACTAAAAGGAGAGAAATCTGCAGAGGGAAAGAACGAGAATAATTCAATAGTGTTGGATTATGAAGGATTTCCTGGGCTGCCTCTCAAACCCTGCCTAATTAAAATACAGCATGTAATGCACCAGTTTAACAACAAAGGGTCATATTCACAGCTTTTGTTCCTAATCTGCACATCCCCTAAATGAGTTTGGGGATGGCCATTCTGCCTATGAGGCTGCACTTTCAACACTGAAGATATCAGGGCTATCTGTGATCCATGCAGGGAATTTAAGGCTCTGCTTCTCAAAACAGCAAAAGAGATCAACTGGATAATTTTCCTGCAGAAAATGAAGCACCTGCAAGACTGGTGACAGGGAGGCTAAGCCAGGGCAGGAAAACCACATCCCATGTGAGTCTGGGGATGCATCCCCAGGGGCAGCATCAGAAAACACAAAAACATCCAGTTCCAATAATTATCTCATAGTCAGCGACACCCCAGTAACGTGTCACTGAGAGCTGTGTTTGATTTCTCCCTGTGCTATGGTAACTCCTGAGGACACTGTGCACTGTGATAAGCAGCACCTTATCTCATAGTCAGCGACACCTGCACACATGCATTCACAGCACCGACAGGATCACACCTGAGGGGCACTGTAAGAATCACATCAGACCAGAATCAATCTTAAATTTACCTGAGCAGTTTATGCCCAGCAGAGTCAGCAGTACCAGCTGGCTTGTACTGCCACCCGTGCCAGCTCCATGCATCCCACAGAATCATCAAGGCTAGGAGAGATCAAAAAGTCCAGTGCCCAACCCAACACCACCATCATCACCCCAAAATCAAAGTCCTGACACTTTCTGAACACTTCCAGATACGGGGAGCCCAGTGCCTCCCTGGGTAGCCTGACCACTCCTTCAGAGTAAAGTGCTTCTTTTTATTTACTGCTCCCTGACTCCTTTTTTTGCTGTTTCAGAATAGAAAAATGCCTCCTGTATTCTTAAGTGGCAGACAGGTGATTCCTGCAGGTGCAGGACAGGTGGAGCAGGCCTGCCTAGGGAACAGTGGAGCTTCACCCAGCCTCCCTACTGACTGCTGAGGGGCATTTGATGGAAAACACATCCCCAGGGCCACAGCTGACACTGTCCCTGCTCATCACTGACTAAATATGCAGAGGAATCAGCAGGTAATGTGAGGAGACTCTCTGAAGCGGAGATTCTGACACCACAAGTCATGGCCAGCCTCCAGTTCACGAGCAGGAAATTAATTCTTGGGCTCAGAAGTCTGAAAATCGGGACCTGACTGGGGGAGGCTTAGCAATTAAAATAATCAAATCGTACCCGGGTATTCCTGATTTAACAGTGTTCTGAAATCCTCAGCTACTGGGAAACACTTTAAATGTATTTGGCATACAAAGCTTACCCTTCAGAAAGTGGGGCTGTCTTCCCTCTCAAACCACATCTGACACAACATCGTGTGCTAAGAACAACATGAAAATGGAACAGAACTATGCACAGAGCAAAACGTTTAAAACAGTTCACTATATCTACATTTCTATTTGCTGATATGTCAACAGATAAACAATTCAAGTGCTAACAACCAGCCCTGGGCACCCGCTGCACTCCTATTGAAACGAGTGATTTTTTTTGTCTCAGACTTTTGGCAGAGTGTATAAAAGAATTTAATGCACAGCTGTTCTACTTTTTAATGTAGGAAACATTAATCAAAGCTTTAAGTTATAAGCTTTCCTAGCGTTGTTTAGTATTCCAGTTCAGCAGAGATCAATAGATCCATCCCGTGTTCCCTGACGCCTCTCCAGGACGCAGAGGCGCGATTATGTAAATGGCCCCGGCTTCCTCCCCCCTCCTGCCAGCGCTTATCTCCAAAGCCTTCTGCCTGCTGCTCCTGGCCACCACTGCCCGGCCAGCACAGGCCTCTTATCTCCTCACAAAGCTCCGAGCACGCCAGGATCGGAGCCAGCAACGCCAGACAATGCTGCACAGCTGGTTTTATTCCTAAGTGATTTATGTGAGCAAATTTAATTTCTTCCTTCAGTGTTTCAGTTTAGATGGGAGATATCTGCTAACAAGTCGAGCTAAAGAGAAATAGAGCAGATGTCCTGCAACGTTTATACAGGTTGGAAATAATCTAGTCAACAATCCAAAAGAGAAGCAGGGAATGATTAGAAAGTGCCAGTGTCACACTAGGAGTGTCAATGACGGATTAAGGAATCTTTGTTAGAGAGTCCAGCACACAGTGACCAGATACCTTCTAGATGCTGGGAAAAAAACCCACCACATTCTGAAGGTACTAGGAACGTGCATTTCAGAGCCAAAGCTCCCTTTCAGGAGAAGTTCACTTAAACTGAGTCAAACGAGGCAAGCATCGATTGTAACTGCACACGAACCTAACCCTCTACAAAGCACAGGAGGAATAAACTCCCGGAGTTTGGCACAATGCTGTCACCTCTCAGCAGAGCGATGAGTGATGAGCACACACCCACACCCCCTTCACAAACCCCGCAGAGGCTGCAGGCCAGGTGCTGCAGGGCAGCCTGCATTGAAGGGATGCTGCTGCGATTCCCTAACAGCACCCCCGTTCCTGTGTTTCTTGTGCATTAATCCCTGACCCTGGTAGCTCAGCAGAATAATCCCCATTTAGCATTAGCAGCAGCTTCCCCTGCGAGGAACTATTTCTGATAAGTGAGCCCTGATTCAGGCCTCGCTTTTGAACAACATATTCCCGGCTCAGCAAGAACCTGGAGTCCTGAATGAGCCCGAGCCCATCGCTGCGAGAAAGTTCATTAACCTCACCGGAGTTGGGGGTTAACAGGATAGCTGAAGAAAGGAGCAGTGTGAATAGCTCTGATGCAAAACAAATTAAAATGAATGTCATCATTCCTTTTGATATTCATTAGTTGATTCAAGGGAAGAATAGTCTTCTTAAATTTGCAAGCATTTATCTACAAAAAACAGGTGTACATCTGCTGCTCAAGTGCTTCTTGGGGCTAGAGAGAAGAATAATGTGCAGACTCACCAGTTCCACCGAGGGAGTAGCTGGGAGAGGGAGAGAAGACTTGAGCGGCAAAATCCTCAAATGTCATCACTTCTTTGTGGTTCTGGATGATGGCTTCGAGGTACAGCGCCCTCTCCTCATAGCTGCAAAGCCCCGTTAAGGAAAGGTGTGTGCAGAACTCAAGGCTGTCCCACAGCACCCCCAGGCACCAGCCCTCAGACCCACACCCACACTGAGCAGGCTGGAACGGGCAGGGAACCCGACCAGAACTGCCCGACAGTTCTGAATGGGAGCAACAACCACGAGGGGATACACCCAGGGCTGAGAATTCAGGGGAACACCTTTAGAGCTTCCTGACTGAGAAGATGCATCCTGGGAGCTGCCGAGCACAGGAGCAAAGCCCCAGAACAAAATCCACCATCACAGGCAGGCCCTGACACTATGGGAAGCTCCTGGCACACAATATTCCTGGTCCAATGTCCAGAAAAGTAACTAGATTGCACAAAAAAAGCTCCAGGACAGAGGGATACAACACCTCTCCCCATTCATTTCATCACTGGACTTCCCAGAAGAAATTAAACACAATAAACCAATTCCAAAAGTGTGACAGTTACATTTAGGGCAGGTGCTCGAAGGTGCAACTTTATGTATCCCAAATAAATGATGCACAGTGGACAAACCCAGCCCACAACTTGCACGCATTTATGGCTTGAATAATGCAGACAACAAAGCAAGCTAACATGGAGACTATTGCCTTTTAATTAAAACTCGGCAACCTGGAACACACAGCATTCAAATGTGTAATCAAAAACCAGTCACCAATAAAACTTACAAGCGTAACAAGCTGAAGCAACTTTCCAGCTGTCTTAATAGGACCCCTGCTTGCAGCAGCCTTTCACAGTGGAGAAAGCAAATCTTCCCCTTTTGTGTGCAGCTTCTGTCTGCTCAGAAGGTGAATCATACACTTCCAATAACAGGATAACGCCTGGGACAAACCTACAATGGGCTGGAGAGCCTCACGTATGACTTTATGAATTAGGGCTTGCAGGAGCCAGGATGACATCTCATTCTTGGTTTCCTCAGTGAAAACAAAAGTTTTCAGCGCCTCATTGTGTTTCTGTTATGGGGAAATGCACTCAAGCTCCACAAGGCTGGTCGGTGGGAGCAAAGGCCAAGCTGAATTTAGAAATTAGGAGCAGGAGAATAACACCAGTGACAACAGAATGCAGGTGAGAGTATTTAGAATTGAAAAGCATTACTAATTAATATTGAAGTGCCATTTGTGGCTTGCAATACATTAACAAAACCACTCTGAAACACTGTTTTAAAAAAGAATCAGAGAAAAGCAGTGCTTAAAGGCAGGAGACGATGGTCTAGTGTCGTCCTTGAAGGGAATAAGCAAAGCACGTCCTCATTGCACGCGACTTCCTGCAGGCGTGGTGGCAACAAAGGGAAGAGAAAGAAAGGAAGAATTTTGTGTTTAACGCTCACAGAAGACGATTGATTCGTGATAAATCTTCTTATAAACTTCCCGTGGAAGCCTGAAGAAAGAAAATCAATAGCCAGCATTTCAGCGTTTGCACCTGCTGACAGCGTTATTTGCTCAGTTTTCCTGCCTTGCCCGAAGCCCGGGAGAACGCATTCCTGACAGCGACAGCGACAGCCCGCGGCGTGCGGGGCTGCCTCCCCTTTATGGGCTGAACTCCTGATGACTCTTGTTAATGAATAGGCTGCCAAACTTCCTCGGAGAGGAGGCACACGCCTGGGCCCAATTCTAAAGGGACTGACGGATGCCATTCACTCCTCATTATGGAGATGCTGATTCCTCGGCGCTCGGCTGTTGCCAGGGTCGTGCGGAGGAGCCGCGCTGCCCCTTGCGAGCGCCGGCCGGGGGCGGCGGGGGCTGCGCTCCCGTCTGGCAGCGGCCCCTCCGACACGGAGCTGGCACGTGTGCCGCAGCGGGAGCGGCCCCGGCCGTGACAAATTGCTGAAAGGGCTCAGCGACACCGGGGGCTGCCGACCACCTGAGCCTGCAGGCCCGGCCGGCAGCGCTCGATTCATCGCGCAGCCCCGGCCGGGGATGCTCGCGGGCTTCCAGCGAGGCCGGCGGGGGGATGAGAAAAGGCTTTTCACGGCTCTGCCCGATAATGCCCTGCTGAGGCTCTGCACATCCCGCACAGCAGCACAGCAGAGCACCGCGCGGGGCTGCACACTTCAGATAAATGCTGCACGGAAACGCCGCCCAGGTTCGCTCTGCACCCGCTAAATTCTATCCACGAGCTGGAGGATGCTGCTCAGAAAAGACTGGGAAAAACCGCCCGAACAGCTGAGCAGCTACAGGAGAGGCAGCTGAGGAAGAACACTCCAAGATCCAGAGAGCCCTGCAGATCCACCAGTACTTTGGAGGCAAGCAAGGAAGATCCCAGCTCAGCAACTCTCCTGCACGCTGAAAAGTCAAAAGCAGCGGGTGCAGACATCCCCAGCACAGCAAGGCCTGGTGCTGCACACCCCAACTCCACCTGAGATGTTAACTGTGAAGTATTAAGGATTCTAGAAAAGTTAAGATTACAATTCGAGTAGATGCTGTGTTAGCTAAAAAGATCCAACAGAAGCCAAATTTAGATAAGATATCTCAGATTCAGTAACTCATTGCTTGTCAATTTTATGGACAGTAGCCAACTTCCCTATGGTAGGAAACAAATTGAAGGCAAAAAGCTACAAACTCTACCAATGACACAAATACCCAAAAAAAGTAAAAAAGTCAAAGCAAAGAAGACTTAATTTACTTCGTCATTTTAATTGATTCCTCATAATAAAGACCCCTGACTCATTTCAGGAAACAAACCACACATACTTAACAGCCTCCTTGTCAATTAGCATACGAAATGGAGAAGGGGAGGTAACAAAAGTATGAAAATGCATTTGTGTTTTGTATATTCAACATTTTTGTACATAAAATCTTTGTAATCACCTATAAAACTTTGCAGCGTGCATTAGGGAGATGTCCCACACACTGCCCAACCACAATAAACATCCACTTTGTAACTCCAAACTGTTAGAGAGTCTTTGTCCATTAATAGATGGACATTGATATTAGATCAATGTTCACATTTCTTTAATTCACACTCACCAGCCACCTTGTCTTGGTGCTCTCCGTGCTCCCCAGAGCAGTGGGAGCAAGCCCTGCCATACGGGCAGTGAGCAGGATGCCTGTGCTCGTTTGTGCTCACAGCTTAATCAAAAGAGAATTAAATGACTGCAGCAAAGTGAAATTAAACTCCCTGCTATCTCTCTCAGTATATACACACAGTTAGAAGGACAGTTGAGGTTCATTAAAAAAAGTCAACTAAAATGTTACTGAAGTTTAGGAATATGAACATGGAGGCATCATGAACAAGCTGTAAAAAAAACCCTCTGAAAAACATTTCCATCCTGTAAAAAAAGCATAATGAGGTTTCCTATTTATTGCCCTGCAGGAACGTATCTGTCCTGAAAACTCCTGGAGCAATACTTCTGTCAGAGCTGCCCCACGGAAACACACTGTCTCTTCATCCTAAGAGCCAACCACGAAATATCACTGAGTTACAAACATCAGAACCTCACACTGAACCTCTTTAACCCGTGACCTTTGCTTTGTGCCATGGCTCTTGTGCGAGCTTTGGGCAGAGCCCATCTGACACCAAGGTGCCCCAACACCAAGCAGAATTTAGACCAAGTGCCACATAAACTACTGGTTTAAACATGCAAGCCACAGACCAGCAAACCCCCAGGTCCAAGCAGGGCTGGGAGGGAGCCCCGAGTGCCTGGCCAGCTTTCCTAGAGCAGCCCGAGGGCTGGAACACTGCAGGGAACACACAAATCCACTGTTGTGGCAAGGCAGGCTGCAGAGGACGGGCTGTGAGCTTGAACCCTACCCCAGCAGAAAGCTGGACAGCTGGCTGCCCTGATTAACTAAGCTCCCAGCTCTCTGGGGGCTTGGGGCATCCCCTGAGATCCTGCAGATAAATGGAGTTATAGCAGACCCTTGAAGGAGCTGATCAAAAGCTCCTCTCTTAATATGTACGGCAATTCGACCCACCCCCTTCACGGCTGCATTATTTTACATTTTGCTTCTGCCAAGGCAAAACTCCAGAGCAAAATGTTGTAGACAGACACAAACAGGTTTGGTTTTTTTAACTTCATATGAGGTGTGAATTACTGATCATGAATATATATAAAATTCTGGGACAGCAGGAATTTAGACCCTATTTGAATAAAGCAATCAAATCTCAATATTTAAATATTATGAGCTTCTAGTAGTGTTTTATCAGCATACCAACTATTTTAACATTTTAACCACATAATGAAGGCTGTTTGAAAAGAAACCCCAACACATTAAAATGTGAACGTCAGCTATTTGCAATAAACCACAACACCTTATTGCAGCAGCAGGATGACCTGCAAAGTAAAACACACAGGATGTCCTTCCAGATGAAGGATGCAAAAGAAGACAAAGGTCAGAAGCTTTTGAAAATTCACAGGAGAGGTGAGTACCAGACAGCACTCAGCTCTCACCCACCAGTGTCACTTTCACATTAAACCTCTACAACAGAGCCAGTTTCAGTTTAAAACCTTGAAAACCCTTCAAAGTCCTCATAATCTGGGTTCTGCAGGGGCCTAGATCTGCCCACTGTTCCCTCCCTGCCCACGCACACAACACTAAACCACACTAAACCACCCTGCTGAGAAACAAGGGAATACAGCACATGATGACTCAAACACATCCTGAAAATACAGAACTTCTGCTTATTAACCTTAACTCCATGCTGACTTCAAGCAAAACTCTCAGGGTGTGCTGCTCACGCTACTGTTTGAAAATAAAAACACTTTGGCAGCATTTATACACTGTCACTGGTACGTGGAGAATAACAGTGTGCTCTGTTGACACAGTGGGCAAATAAAAGGCAGGAGTGCTTGTGGGTTTGTGGCCAGGCTGAGGAGAAGTGCTGGCTGCTCTCCATGGCCCATGGGTCGTGCCAACATCACAGGGCACCAGTGCAACGACTGGCAGCCAGGACACTGCCAGGGCCCACGGAGAGCACTCGCTGCAACGCCTGTTCCTGCGGCTCCAGAGGGACCTGAATGCAGCCTGCTGGCATGGAGCTGCTGTAACTCCCATCTGCGATGTGCAGCCCACCTAGAGAAGGGCTTTTGGGGCATTGGGCCAGTGGAGAAGCTCAGAGTATAGAGGGAGACAGCTCTTTCCAGCCCATTGGACATCAAGGCTGGCTACACGTCCACATGCCAATTCCTTCTCTACCCAATTAGGGAGACCTACAGAAAATCTTTGAATTTACTGCTCAGTGCAAGCAACATCTATTTCAGTTTCCTCCTGATTGTATTGTAGGGCTAAAAGATGGTTCAAAAAAAGGGTCTGCTCCTGACACTGCGACAGCAGTTTGGAAAACAAACAAAAACATAAATGTTTGGGACTTTCCAAAGCAGAATAAAGCCAGGATCAAAAAACTGAGGTTAGTAGAGATGTGTCAGCTGATGACCTTTCTGCATCTGATTGTCCTCCCCAGCTCTGAAGAGGATGGAGTTACTGGGCTTTTAAAATGTGGAGTTAGGCAGTTTTGGTGTGAAACCAAATCTGCTTGATTTGGCTCGCCATCATTTACGGTCTAGTGACCGCCACCGCAGCACGAATTTCACCGAGAACTTTTGGGGGAATTTTAGTAACGTATATCCTTCACTAAACAGGTGCAATTAAACTGTACCTGCCAGCCACGGCAGACTTATGTGCTTTTTATAAACCAAGGCACCCTAGATGGTAATTTCCCAGTAGTGCCTGCCCTACAACGGTCCCTGCAGCACGTGAGAGGCGCGTGAGCCAAGGCTTTGTGACCAATGGGGTCTGTGGGCCCCCACTTCCCACGGCCAGCCCACGTCACAGCCATCTGTTCACTCTGCAGCCGGGGGAGCCAGGGCTCCCTTGGTGAAGCAGGGCTGGCCCATGCCAGGGCTGCTGTTCCTATTCCTTATCCAAAACAGGCAGATGATCCTCTGCTGCCAAAACCAAGAGCTCATCCTCTCTACGGCATAATTTTCGGCTGCTGTGCCACCAACTGCACTGACAGGCAGTCCTCTGTGCTGGGAGTATGGCTGGAGCCCAGAATGGTGTGGGAGAGACACGGCTCTCCCTGAGACCAACAAGTACAGAGAGGTCTGCAAAGGGATTCCTCGTTTGTGGAGCATTTGCCCAGTGCCTTGGCACCGCGCCTGGAGCTCTGCCACCTCCCTCCCTGCATCAGGGCCTAGGTTCCTCACAGGATCACAAAAAAACCTTGGTGCTGACTGATGGAGATGGGCCCCAGGTCCTTGAGAACCTGTGAATGCTCTGAGTCACAGGGCACACTGCCACAGCATCTCCCAGCCTGCACGGTGCAATATGGTGGCTCCCGTGCAGACAGTCACCAGTAATTGCTCTAAAGGGGAAAGTGCAGCAAAATAACAACAGAAATATGTTTCACATGGTTTCAAAGCATCTCTGTGGAAATCAAGCCACACTGAAGGTGCCCTGAGGCAAAAGGCTCCAGCTCACACTTGTCTGTGCTGGCACCTGGCTCTTTACACTGTTGGGCAGTGCGTGGACCAAGGTGTGCTGCGAGCACCCCTCTGCCAGAAGGACTCGCCTGCTGCTCTGGGATAGCAAGAATACATGGCACATCAGTCATGCCAAGTGCTTCAGGGAAGAATCCTGCATTTATTGTGAATAAGGCAGAAAACAAGCTTTCATCTTAATTCCCGAGTGTTCCCACAGGTGGGAAGCCCCCAGGAGCAGACACGTGCACCATTACAGACAGACTGTTCCACTGCAGGAGCAAAGGGACACTGGATCCCCCTCCTTTGCTCCCATACCACTTTGTCCCCTGACAGCACTCGACCTCAGCCCTACCCAAAGCTTTCTAGTTCTACCAGAGTCCCTACAATGCTCTCCTCCCAGCTAGCTCTGTTTGTACACACCTGCTCTGTTAAAAAAAAAGCTGGGCCTGTGCCTCATCCCCCTTACTAACTTTGTTCCCATTAAGTGTGTTCCTCCTGTGTTACAGAGGTGACAAACCACACACAGCTGTACATTTTGCATAGCACAACCAGCCCTCTGCCCATCCACCGTCCAGTCAGCCACTGCACTCTGTGCTTACCACTGTACTAACGTGGCTTGGATGAAAACATTTCAATTACAATGATGACATAATGGTCTGTTACCAATTCAGTCACAGGAGCCCTGACTGGTAACTCCTTCCACAGGGCACACCAAGATCTAACCACCAAGAGGCTGCTTATGAAAGAGTTTTTTCTGTATCGTGACATCTGGGCACAAAGTATTTAGCAGCAAATTAGTGGGGCACGATTCCCCCCAAATATCCTTTCTCTGGAAGTAGCCATACAGTTCCCTATTCAATCCTGAGAGCTAAAGGGACAGGAATCACCCAGGTCTAATTGAAAACCACCTTACCAGTGCCCCAGAGCAGTGACACTGAGCTCCTCTCTCCTGAGGGCATTGGAGAGAGCAAGAACCCACCCTGGGATGGAGCGAGCCACTAAGACAGGACCCACACTACCTTCAATGTGAAATTCCAGGTGGAGATCACAGGGATCCAACCAAACTCCAGATCCTAAGGTGGTGCAGCCAGGACAGCCAGGCAATGAGATTCTCCCACTGTAAATGAAGAGGAGCTGCTGGCAGGGGAATGCTGGGCCAGCTACACCTTCCAATCCTGTACCCAGACATGCAGGAAAGGTGCAGACTTGCCAGCAAGGTTTGTGAGTTTATTTTATGAATTATATCAGTTGACGACAAAAAGTTGTTGGTTTTCACTTACTTATTAAAATTTTATAATTAAAAAAAAAAAAAAAAAGCCCAAAAAAGCAAAAGGTCTGTAACATTTTTCGACCTGGTGCTGTTATGCTTGGTTCATTGCACATACAGCAAATGTCCAGCTTAACAGTCATGTACATTTAACAATCCTACACTTGCTGCCACTCCTCTCCCCAAATACAAGGATATTCTAAAGCCTGAAATGTCACCAAAAGAGTTCACATGCTACACGAGATCTGCTCCACAGTGCACCTGGAGACAAGGAACAGGTCAAGCTCCATCACAGCAGAACCCAGGTGAAGGTACAGCTGGGAATCTCCTGATACAATGCCATACTCCAAACCATTCAGAACCTGAAAGTGCCAGCCTCTGCAATTCCCAGCTTTGAACCTAAACTGCCCAAGACTGGGGAAGGGGAGATAATGCTAGACTATTTTTTAACAAGAATGTGCCACAAAATTGTTTACATACAGTCTAGAAAAAAATTATTTATGCTGCCATTCATAGGTATGAATTCCACCCTGTGGAATGACTGCAGTAACACTAAAGTGGTTTTGTGTGCTCAGGAGACCAGCCTCACTAAGCTGCTGCTGAGCAGCACACAGACAGAGGGATTCCTGGAATTATATGGAATATAAATGACCATGCCAAATGAATTTGTTCCTAAAAGAAGCTCAATTCTTGTAGTTCTAACTGAATCACAGTCAGTGGAATAAGATGAGAAAGGGGCACCTTGGATATAACTGATGGACTATNTTAACAATCCTACACTTGCTGCCACTCCTCTCCCCAAATACAAGGATATTCTAAAGCCTGAAATGTCACCAAAAGAGTTCACATGCTACACGAGATCTGCTCCACAGTGCACCTGGAGACAAGGAACAGGTCAAGCTCCATCACAGCAGAACCCAGGTGAAGGTACAGCTGGGAATCTCCTGATACAATGCCATACTCCAAACCATTCAGAACCTGAAAGTGCCAGCCTCTGCAATTCCCAGCTTTGAACCTAAACTGCCCAAGACAGGGGAAGGGGAGATAATGCCAGACTCTTTAATAAGAATGTGCCACAAAATTTTTTACATACAGTCAAGAAAAAAATCATGCTGCCATTCATAGGTATGATTTCCACCCTAAAGTGGTTTTGTGTGCTCAGGAGACCAGCCTCACTAAGCTGCTGCTGAGCAGCACACAGACAGAGGGATTCCTAGAATTATATGGAATATAAATGCACATGCCAAATGAATTTGTTCCTAAAAGAAGCTCAATTCTTGTAGTTCTAACTGAATCACAGTCAGTGGAATAAGATGAGAAAGGGGCACCTTGGATATAACTGATGGACTATCAAACTCACTCATTAAGGAACAAGTCTTTTCATTTTACAAATATTATTTTCTCACTTACTAAATATTACCAAACTCTGTCAGTTTGATAAGAGTATGAATGATCTGGCAGCTACAAGGAGAACAAAATAAAATTACATGAAGTAATTTTGCCCCTTCTAGTTTATTACAGATATTTTCATTATTTCTGGGTCTAACACCAAATGTCTCAGTTTCAGGTCTATTATAGTTGGTAATTTACATTTATTACAATCAGGAACAGGTAACTGGGGCTTACTATCACATCCATTATGAGTGACATCATTTGCAAGATGCTTAACATGAAACAGACTTGTTGCTGTGGTGAGACAGGCTGGGAAATTGCTCAATGTTAGAGGGTAGGAAGGAAGAACAAATCAGAGAAAGCCCAACAAGAAACCATGTGGGGGATGTTTCAGCTTTAGATTAAAAGAGGAAAATGGAGGTTTAAAATTATCACCTGACACATCTGTGGATATTCCAAGGCAGAGACTGAGCTCGGGCCGCCCTGGGCATGGTGCTGTGGGTGGCACATGGAGACAATCAGCTCCCAGGTCTGACCTCCATTTCTCAGTGTCCCTTTCCAGGCTCTACCCGTGCCTCTGAGTGGGTCCCTCTGGCCACCCCAGCCATGCTGACCAGTGGCTGGCACTGCATGGCAACACCTGGCATTGACTCCGGCCAGGCCCTGTGGCAGCTGAGGCCAGAGCTCCCTGCCAGGTGGCTGTGCTTCAATGACACTGGCTGGCATTGTAGGGTTAACAAGGAGCACGGGGGAATCTTTCATTCATATAACACAGAATGGCTTTTGTTGATCTTTGAATAATTTTGCTTAAAATCCATTAAATGAACATATCCTTTCAAAAGATAGCCCAGAACAGGTAGGGCAGTGTGCAATCACCGCCGGCTGCCTCGGTCAAACGGCACCCCCAAAAGTAGATGATTAAGTCAGCATTTAAAATAACATTTTTTTCCCATTTTCCCAGAGGAGTAAATTAAAATTCTGGTGCATATTTACAAAATCTACTTTGTTTTAACTTATGAGGTGGGGTGTGTGAGCGGAGAGCAAGCAAAACTGAAAATGCAAGTGACTCCTTTGCAAAGAGGCAAGTCAATACATTGGCTTCACTGCTGTTAACTTCTAAATGTTCTACTGTTTCTGAAAAAATTTCCCCATAAATTTCAAATAACTCAGGGTGGCCATGAAATCTTATCATTACACTTAATTACAGGACAAGTTCCTGAGTGAGCAGAACAATATGCTATGAAACAATCAAGCTCTAAATCCCAGCACAAGAGAAACAATGGTGGAAGTGGAGACAGCAGTGGGGAGGGTTCATTGGCTGGCTGCATACCTGAGCCTGCTTTAGCACCCAGGTTCAAACCAGCTCCAAAGAGGAGTCAGAATGAGAACAGAAACCAGGCTGTTGTACAGAGGTACATATTGTATACAAGTATTAACACAAAGGGGAATGGGAACGGAAGTGCTGAACCCCAGAACAGTGAAAAAGAAAAACTCCTGCCCAACAGGAATAAATAGGACAGAAACAACGAGTGACAAACGACAAGGCGGTCACGAAGAACAGCTGAGCTGCTGCTGGAGCCCTTCCCAGCTGGGGGCATTCTGTGTTTTCAGGTTAAAAGCCACTGAAGAGTAGTGCAGGAGCAGAGCAGCCTGGGGCTGGGCCTGGGAAGCTGCACGTCACCACATGGGAGGTGCAAAGACCTGTGCCCGTGTGAGACCCTGAGGTGCTCACAAGATTGGGGTCACACAGATACACCAGGGAAGAGCACCAGTGAGCAGCTGTGCTGTGCAAGCAGCAGGGCTGTGCACTCCTGCACGCCCAAGGTGTCTGGGTTATGGAGCACCCACTTCCACTGCGATGAGATTACGACCGACTCGCAGAACAGCAGCACTTTGTTAAAATGGACAATTAATCTGATTTGAGAGGGCAAACGAGCGAGCCAGTGCTGCTGCAGAGACAGCTGTGGAAGGGGGGAATCCTGCAGGACTGTCACCAGTCCCTGCGAGCCAGCACAGGCAGGAGAGGTGGCTGGCGACTGGTGACACGTGAGCCGCCTCTGATCGTTTCTCCAAGGCTACCAAAAACCTGCCCCGCAGCCCCTGGCGACAGCCCTGCACCACTCTGCTCCACACAGTCCCTTCCATCTGCTTCCTGCCAGGCCCTTCTGACACGTCTCATTCTGCAGCCAGCACAGAGACGCTCCTTTGTGAGGTGACCGCAAATCACGGCGCAGGCCGATCCTTCCCCAGCGCGTGCCTCCGAGCACTGTCTGCAGCTCCACACGCCACAGAAAGGGCTCCAACGCAGCGTGTGTGTGCCCAGCAGCTCAGTCCTGGTGCCCAGGGGATGCTGTGCCCAGGTGGCACAGCCTCCCCACAGACCCAGCCCGAGCACAAGCCCAGGAAGGTTCTGCTGAAGCACATCGCTTTCTCAGTGTTCTCACTGCTGCCTCCAGCCAGTGCCCTTTAAGCTAAATCTCTGAAATTCTTTGACATCCTTAGCTGCTGAGTCATGTTGGGTATAAAAGGAGATTGTGAGGATCCCAAAGAGAAGGCACTGAGCACAGGATGAGCTTTTAATGAAGCATCAAAGTTGGCTTAAGAGGAGAAGCAGGAATATGCAGGGACGGCCACCCAGGGAAGAGGGTACACAGCAGGGCCACTGCACGCTGCTGTCAGGTTTTCCTATATTCAAGTTTTATTCCAGGTTTTGTTTAACTTACAGTCTCAAATTTCACCCAGGCTTTTATCATTCAATTACTAATTAATCTATCTTCTGCCCCACATAACCATCACTCCACTCACTCCTGCCCAGTTACACACTGTATATTCCCAAACTCATACTCTGAGGAACTCAGGAAACCATTTCTTCCCAGTCAATTCTCAAAAGGAGAAGTGGTATCTTTTGGCATAAGAAAGGTTGTTCACAGCTGCTCGTTCTCCACACACCTTTGTCACTATGACTGTCACCACCCACATCAGGCCCCTGCTACATCAGCTCAAGCTGGTCCTGCTAGCAGCCTGCAAAATTTTACCCATTAACAGAAAAATGCCCGCCGCAACCCAAGATGAGCCCATTCAAATAATTCCACGTGCCAATTAACTTTGAAAATACATGACAGCCTTGTCTTTGGGTGTGATTACAAAGCCTACACCTCTTACACTGCCAAGCTTTCCAGTTTGGACCCATGACGTGTGACTCAGTGTAACTGCAGGAAAACTGGCACACAGAAGTGGGATACTGGATATTAAATATTTGGCTTTTTCGACAACATCTCTTCTCACTGCCTGCCACGGTGTTTATCTGTGTAGGCACACAGCTATCAGATCCCCTGGACAATGCCAGCAGTATTGCTGCAGATGCTGCTACCTTGAGCAAGGTTGGGCTCCAGGGCGTTAGAATCTGCCTCTCTGAAGCAGACACTGCTCTGCAGCCCGAAACAATGCCCAGCACTTCGCCATGAAAAGAGAGAAAGTGAACATTAGCACATCAAAGGCCCCTTTCTGAAAGAGGAAAAATTGCACGATGCACACTTTAATCTTTCTGACAATCTATGCATGGCCTGAGCTGAATTCTATTTTTCACACAAATGGGAATGCTCGATATGAGAGTCTGTACCAAACAGCAACAAGAACAGAGAAACACGAGCTAGCAGACTTTGAACTCTTAAAATATGGATTAACATGCAGTAATATTTAACAGCTGACAGAACAACATTCCTCTTATCTCTCTTAATAAACCCAAATAACATCAAACATTTTACAGGCAACCTATGGAAAGGCTGCTAAAAATACTTTAATCTAAAAAAAAAAAGTTAGTATTAAACAAAATACAGGCAATATTAAAATCTTAATGTAAATGTCTATTGTATAAAATCAGTTACCTGACAGAGAACAGTGTTAAGTGTAATTCCCTTAATTAACACTTCCATTTCACTAAGGGTGGAATGCGACTCCTGCTCACAGATTTAAAAGGAAACATTGCTAAAATGTGAATGCAGCATCTAAACTCATTCTGTTGCATTAAGGCAGAGATTTGTGCCTGTAGGTCTCCTTGAACTGGGAAGATTCACATCCATCAGCCCCAAGATGCAAACACTGGGGACTTCTCTGCACATCCAGAAAATTGGAGCACAGGCAACAGCACAATCCTACCAGAGAGGGGCAAGAGGTCCCTCCTCTCATTCCTTCACCTGGATGCCCTGTTTGCTGCTCAAGCCAAGATTGTCTGCACACTTTTTCACCTGAAAATGTGTTTAACAGAGTGCAAATGCTTGTGGCGAGCAGGAGAGGGACTGCCCGGGAAGAACATTTCAGTTTTCTTCATATAAACAAAACTGCAACCCTCAAATATCAGCGTGGGGTGGTATGACTTACAAAAATGTCACATTCTGAATGGATTTGTTCCTAACTCAATCTCAGCCAGTTGAACAACGTCTTGGAAGAACTTCAACAAGATCCCAGCCTTGGACTTGCAGAACATCAGCAATGGAGAAGAGGCAGCACCAAGGCTGAGCCCCACACACTGACACTGCACACAAGGCAGCACGTTCCCAGATAAAACACCCCCACTCCTCAAAAAGCTTGAGAAAAAAAATCCATTTTTCTTGCAGATCTGCCAGTAACTTAAAATGCTTCAGACCTAAAAAGGAGCAGGGGAGCACACGTGGATTTGCCCAGTGGACTGTTTGAAATGTGGGATCAGAGGCGACGAGCTGGCACACAGAAATACTGGAAAAGGAATTAAAAGCAGCTGCTTTGGAAATCTCTCAACAGAGAAACCTGCCTGTACCTTGGACACCCACCATGCCACAGACCAGCATGCTGAAGTACCACAGAACCAGGGGCTCTCTGCACTTGTTTCACAAAAACCATCTGCAATTTGCAGGGTTTGCGTTGCTAAACATGGCCCCAGGCCCAAGACCTTTATTTCCCTTCATATTTTGTTTCTCCAGGATACAGCCTTGCTCAAAGCACCAACTAAAATGCATACTGGGGGAGGAAAGAATGGCTGGACTGGACAGATGGTCGGCTTTTGGATGCTGAAAGGGATTTTGAGGAGTTGAGTAGCAAGACTTAATTCTTGCCCTGAATACTGAAGGTAAACGCAGATCAGCCCAGATGAGGCAGAGCACAGCTCCAGCCCTACACCACTGTGCTGTGTGTAAAAGCCAGCAGCAAAACATCCCAACATCTTCTTTAAACTCCTGTCACTGGAAATACTGCCTCTCCTGTCTGCTCAGCAAACTGAAATTGAATGAGTTTTTTAAAAATGCAATTATTTATTCCCTGCACACAGATTACTGACTCAGCACGTTATTACTGCACAGAGGTGAAGCAGAGAAACTCCCAGTACCCAGGATCTTGGGTCCTGCTGATTTCTCCCAGTCCTGGACCACAACAATCCCTCTGACAACTCCAGCAGCAGTGATGGATTCTGCTCCATCCTAAAAATCTCCTTGTAGTGAATGCTACATAAAACTAACAAAGCTGTCTCAGGCCCGATGCTCAAAATGTAACAAAAGGATGAAATACGAGGGCAGGAAATGTGTGTCTGCAGGTATCATGTTTCTAATGTTCTTCCAGTAAGTACTGACATGAACAATGAAACATTTGATTTGCTGATCTCTGTGTATTTTCTTTAGCAGTACAAGGGAAGATTCAAACCCATTGGTTTGGGCAGTAAATAACACTGGAGACCCTCTGTGAGGTGTTTGTTTGCAAACCCCGGGTTCACAGATACTGTAATTGATGCACAAAGTGGGAACAGAAAGTAAAATCTCTCCACTTTGTTTTCCAAGATCCTGTGACTTTGTGTGTTGACTTTTAGGATTCCAAACCCCACATTGCTGTGGCATTTAAAACAAACGGAAATGCTGGCATGCAAATCCTATTCAGCAACTTGAGAATACCGAGGGCTTTTACAAGGCAAAGAACACGTTAAAAGTTCATTAATTAACCAGTGCTTGGGAACAGATGGAATTGCTATCTGGGCTCTAATTACTCTAAGTTGGGACAGAGGTTCACAGACCTTAATGAGGTTCAATAAAATGAATGATTACGCATCAATCACAATTAGAGAAACCTGTAAGATGAGCTGAATTATCATGGCAACAAGTCATAAAACATGGGAGCACAAAATCCAACAGGTTCTGCAAAAGCCTAGAAAGAAAAGGTTTCTGAATTCAAACAGTTCTCCTGGACTGGAACAATCTCTCTCTCCTGCCAGGCTCAGGGAGTTAACAAAGAAGGCTGTGCTGTCCCTCTGGCAGCCCAGGGCTGGACCAGCCCTCCAAGGGTGCAGGGCAGGGGATTACTGTGCCTGGCATGTGTGGGGGTAACTGCTATTTGCACAACTGAAACCCTCAGATAACACAGACTTGTGTTTAACAGTTAAGGACAGAAAAATCGTCCATTTCTTACCATTGGAGCTGCCTGTGGGAAATGGTGTTTTCACAGAGCCTCAAATTTTCCAGCTTTGAGAGAGGCTGGCAGTGGGGAGAGGAAGGTGGTGGGCTGGGCACAGAAATTCCAAGTGTAGAGACCTGTTCACTCATGATCTGGGGACTGTCTGAGCATCAGCCTCTGGGCTTGCTCTCCAAAGTGTTCTGTGACTCTCTGATCCTCCCTGCACTGCCACACTGCCTGAAAGATGCCAGTCTGGCAAGCACAGCCCTCACAAGCCCCTTTTCAACCTTAAGAAACCACTCAGGGTCACAGGGATGGCACAAGTTCAGGAAAGAGCTTTCAGAAACACAGAAAAGCCAAGGGTCTGGGAGCTTGAGCTCTCTCCCTAAGCTGAAATGGGTTCACTGTCACAGCACAGTCTTGGTGTCAAGGCTTTGCAGTGCTGAGACACTGAGCTAACCCCAAGTTTGTTACACAGGTAACGTTAAGATTTCAGTGAAATAACTGCTCCCCAAACAACCCTTCAGGGGTTGCCAGCTGGAAGGTGTGCAGAGGAGGGCCTGTTTTAATTCAGGAAGCCAAAAGCAAGGTGTTAGATAATCCATACTGCCTCACGGGTGAAAATCAGCCAGGTGGGTGACCCTAAAGAGGTGCCAGAAATCCAGCTGTTCAGCATAACTCACAGGTCTCAAAAAAAAACTGGCCCAGGCCTATTCAGATAAGTATTAAAACCCATAAAATTACCTGAGACTTTGTTTAACAGGAAATATAGTACATGCACAAGATTGTTACTAAACACTAGGTTTAAGAAATCATCAAAAGCCATCTGCTCCTGTTTATATACCAGAACTCTGACAGTTAAAAGCATTGGGAAATACACACAGAATTATGATGCTGAGGGAAAAAAAAATCCACAAATTCAATATGCCAGCCAGAAAATCTGCTACAAAAAGTAGTTTCTCCTATTCCTCTCAGTTGATGTCACCATGGTCATATCCCCAGTAACAGGATGGCTTTCAAATGGAGGTAGAGGGGAAGCCTTTCCCCTCTAAAGGACAATGCAGGATTATGGTGCCAGCCATCAGAGTATCTTTTATATAAGAGGCACAAAAATTTCTGTGCCTCCTTCCTTTTGGTATCAGCTGCACATAGCCAGGCAGGCTGGAGGGGAAGTCAGATCTGTCTTGCCTCCTCAAAATATGGCCAGCACTCAACTCAGCCACTCACTATCAATAACAGAGAAACAAAATCATAAAGAAAATCCAAGCCTAAGAACGTTTTTCCTGCTCAGAAAGTTATTCCTTAACTTTTGATTAAGCAATTTCAGCATGTATGGCTCATGAAAACCACACATTGAAGTCAGGATCTCTTCAGAAGAGACAAAGAGAAGTTTGAAAAACGACCTAAACCTGTACTGGCGATTGCACGAGGGCAGGGCCACCAGCGCCTGGAGCACTGGGGAAGCACCCATGGAAATGCCCACACATGGATCTGCTCTCCTGCAGCCTTTGTGCCTTCTCATCGCCGTTTCTGGGACGACACAACAAGCCCTGCTGGATGGAAACCGCCTTTTCAAGGCCAGCAAAGGGGCTTTGGCCCTGGCGAGGACACGGCGCATCCCACTGGATCTGCCGCAGGAGCCCTCAAAGCATCCCCATGGAAAGATTCTTCCTAAATCCCTACGGGCGGGAGCCTTCACCTGCTGGAGCGCTGCCCGTGGGGGACCCTGTAACAAGTGACTATTCCCGGGGAGAGCTCGGCCACCTCGGTGGTGTCTGGCCACGGGTCCCTTTGTTCCTTTGTTGCGCCGGAGGGAGCGGGTGCTCCCCGCGGCGCCGCCGCCGCTGCCCCGCGCTCCTTTCCTCCCGCAGGCTTTTTGTCTCGGAACACGCTGCGAGAGCCCCCAGCTTCTCACTCCCCTCCTAACCAGCCTTTTCATGACCTATATATATATATATATATAATTCCACAGAAAGCGAGCAAGACCCGCTTCGGTTTTCCCCGAATTTCGCAGTTTAATTTGATGATTGTGCTGCAGGAAGTGAGACGCATCTTTCTGATCTAAATGGCTCGGGGTAATTTAACTTGATTTTATTAAAATGTCGGAAAAATCGCCGTACGTTCCGCACAAAGGAATTAGACTGGAAGGTTAAGAATCAGCATCAGGGATACCAGCAGCTCCCTCTAGTTGGAAAGTACATTATTATTGTCCCTGAAGAGCCAGTAAATAGCAAAGATCCCCAAATACAACAAGCTTGGGAACTTGCGCTGGAATACATAATCCCTGTAGATCCACTGGCTACAATGCTTGGATTCCCTCCTCTTAAACGAAAATAACTTTTATTATCTATGCTGGTGACTCCCGATTATTTTTTTAATACGTTAACTAGCGAAAAATTTTAAAATCCCAGTATCTGAGAACGAATCCACTTTGGAACAAAAAAACCTGCGCACATTAGAGCGGCGATTTGCAAACCGGCTTTCATTGAAATTTAAAATAAGCATTAGAGCGTGCATATGCTTTAAATAAATATAGGATTTCAGATATTGATCCAGAAGCCACCTCCTTACATTTCCATAGCTTTGAAACCAAAGAAGAGGCTTTTTAGCCTGAGGGGTTAAAAGTGTGGGTGTGGAAGCGCGCTTTTGTTGGAAAAATTAGCAATGCTATGAGTCATTGTGCATTAGCGGCAGAATAGTTTTGCATCTTGTATGAATCCAGACACCATATGCCATGCGGGGCCGGCCGGCGCTGCGGTGCCACGTGGGCATCCCCAGCGGAAAGGCTGGCGGAGAAGGGGCCGCGCAGCGCGGCCAAGCTCGGGCCCGCCGGACATTGTCGGCGAGCAGCAGGAACAGCTGGTAAGCAAGCGGAGCCCCGCTCGCCCGGCCCGCATGCTAATGAGGCGGCCGGGCCGCACAAAAGCCCCGCCGAGCCCGGGGGAGCGACCCCGGGGCCCGCGGGAGTCGTGCGAGGGCTCGGCCCCGCTCCGCCGGCAACCCCAACCCCGGGAACACCCAGCCCGCTCCGCTTTACACCGACCCGCTCGTGACAAAAGCCCCGACAAAAAACCCCGAGCGGGGACTCAAAGCCAAGCTGCCAAAAAGACACGACGGAGTTTTAGCTACGCGCGTCCCTTCAAAGTTACAGTAAAACAGTAAAATACTGTTATTTATACGTCAGTAATTACTTTGAAAAGACACAGAATGTGAATCCCCGGCAAGAACAAGATGGGATCAAACACTTGTTAGGAACCCAAATATACTGATTTTGCTTCTGTCAAAAAATCAAAGAATGAGCGAGGGCCTCTCGCGAAACACAAGTTGGAGGTTCTTTGTGTAAGCCAGGAGAAAATATTAAGCACTGAGGGACAGGTGTTTGCACCTCTGTGTACCCCACACCTTCCTGTGAAAGGGATGTTTACTGTTCATAAAGCCCTGTACAGCTTTGTGTGCCCCTGCAAGCTGCCTGCCAGGCATCCTCTGGCCAGGGCTCCCGGGAAGCATCTTGGCAGGGCATGATTACACAACTCAAACCACACTATTTCCAGCAAAATCAGAACTTCCCAAGCTCTGGAAGGGCTTAAAAAGGCGCAGCTGTGTGTTTTAGGACCCTTGTTTGCGACCAGTACACATAAAATTTAAAAATTCAAGGCTGAGTTTGTTTTGTTGGGTTTTTTCCCTGACACATATTGCACAGTGAACCCACTTTTCATTTAAAAACACGCTATATTCTCGATGTCACTTAACTCCACGTTTGTTTTTGGAACTCTCCATTATACTGGCCAGCAAAGAAGAGCCTCTACTACTGCTGGGGTTTATTTAGTGCTACTAAAGAGCACAGATGCTGCCCAGAGATCAGCAGTTTAAAACTGTCAAAATCAGCCTGGGACTTTCTCAACGACCCTCAGCAAACTTGGCAGCTCCCAGTCATGGGGGGAGGATAGTGGTGCCTCACGTTACAGTGTCAAAATCAACTGCACTGTTGCCGTGCTGCTCCCTGCCTCCCCAGCAATGCAGGGACAAAGCTGAGCGTCTAACAAGGACCCGTCAGCAGCTTCAGGGACGGACACGAAACAGAAAACAGAGAAATGTGATCCCATTGTGTCCGCACAGCGCGGCAGCGTGCGGAGCTGAGACCTGCAGAAGCATTTTCTGCTCTTTAGATATGCACCGGCGGGACGCGGCGGATTCTCCGCGAGTCCATGAAGGGGTCTATGAATGAGAGCTGAGGAGCCGCCTCCGCAATCCCGTGTAATGCCACCTAAAAGCTTTGCCTCGCATGACTTATTACAGGCTGGAGCAGATTAGAGGCATCGATCTGTGCCTGGAGAAGGTTCTGGCTGCGAGGAGGAAAGGCAGAGGAGACAGCCCCGGCCATCGATCGGCTGCACAGCACGAAGGGCAGAGCTGCCAGCGCCTGCCTGTGCAGCCCCAGACCCCTCGGGTCTGGGCACCTCTGGCCAAGGGGTGAGTGGGACCTGCTGCTCCCCACAGACACTGGCCACTGACAGGCACTCGTGCCAGCCAGGGCCAGCCGCCCGGCAGAAAACTGTCAGGTGTCACGTCACATAAATTGTCACAGCTCCTGTGACGCGCGCTTTAGAATTTCATAGCCATTTCTATCAGCATCGATATAGCTGGAGGGCACCACTTCTTGGGATGAAATAAAGGGGACAAACTGTGAACCCTCTCTGAAAGGAGTAACAGGCTTTCCATCTCATTTCCCCAGCGTGATCAAACACTGCCTCGTACCCACAGCAGAGCTCCAAATGCCAGCGCCACAAAACACACACTGAGAGGGACACAGAATGTGTCTGACACCACATGAGCCCCCAGAACATCTGACAGCCATTCACATAATTAAGTCCATCATAGCAAATACCTTTCTTTCACAGATAAAACAGGTAAGCAGATCAGCCACTCTCTATTAGGTTAATCGGAAATTGGCTTAAGCCAAGAAAGGGATTTAATTCAGAATTTGAAGCTGCTGTTCTTTGCTTAATCTTCTTGGTTCCAGATACTAACACATCTAGGATATATTGGTTTGTCAATACCTGGATGAGATGTAATGAATTAAAGTTAGGCATGTCTTTTTTGCTATGTGTTTAGATGGAGTTTTGGTTTTACCCGCGGAGCTGCTGGCTGGAGTAGGTGAGCAGGCACACAGTGAGAGAGTTACTCAAGTATCAAACCACGTGTCCAGCATCAGGGCTGTGTTCTCCTCGGGCCCACAAAAAGAAGAGCAAACTGTGAGCTGGGAAATGGTGATATCCAGTGCTCAGATATTACGTAAGGAGTTCTCATCCCCACCATGCTTGTCTGTGCCTGTTCCAATGCACCTCCAGTGCCCAATGTCACAGCAGAGTGGAGTGCAGGAGGCAACAGGCAGAATGGGATCAAACCCCTCTACTGCCCTCAAGAACCAACCAGATTATCCCAGAAGCGAGACCGTGCACAGAGACAATTTTATAATTAGTGTGTTAATAAACCCCAACAAGAATTAGCTCTCTATTTACTCGTTCACAGGAAGTACATGTAGTAGCTTGAATTGCTAAGATCATAACTTAAACACTACCAGAAATGACTGAAAAACACAGGGAAGAAGTCCACTGGTGCTGACACATGGGACACATTCCAGCCTCCCCAAGGCAGATTTCAAAGAGCTCCTTAAAGCTGAGGTAACATTTCAGACACATTGGGATCTTTCCTACTTTTATCTCAATTCAGTTAGCATCCCAGTCAGGAAGGACTGAGAGTCCAAGAGTGGAAGAAAAAAAAACCTGAAGTGGTAAGATACTAGAAATAACACTGAAACAATTTTTAAATTAACCCAATTCAATCCAAGGAGAAGAAAAACTGCTCCATTTGAAAGATAACTCAGGCAGTAAGAACTGCATTTCTCTGGGGATTCTAGGAGGAGCTTTTTGCTCAGACATCACTATCTCCAAATCCCAAAGTCTTTTTGGAGACTGAGATTGAGTATGGGCCAACCAAAGTGCTTGACACCTGCCAAACCAGCTACATTTTCATGTCTGAAGGTTGACTAGCACCTTAGCTTAGAAACTGTCAGCTTAGACAGCAGCTGCCAATCAGACCTGTAATACTTCAGTCCAAACCCTGGTTTCCTCCAGTATTTATCCTCAGACAAGAGCAGCTCCAGAGAGGAGCTCTGCTGAAGCTTAGTGCCATGGCACTCCAGATCACACAAGTGTTCAGAAATCCTTCCCAGCATACATCGTTTAGCAGAAGCTGGAAGAGCATTTAGAGATGCACTTTTACAGCCCCGCTCCCACCAGTTTTTGGAAAATTCAGCATTGCTGGAACCAGAACAGACTCTTGCTTAGTTATGACATGTAATAATTGATTTGCAAGAGAGGTTTGTTCCTTCCTTTCCCCAGATACACAAAGGAGGCTCGGATGCACTCAAAAACCTGCATACACATATTCCTTCCAATACAACAACTGTAGTAAGCTTAAATATTATTTTGTGTTCTTGTAAAACTTAAGTCATATTACTTATGACTTCTGTAAGTCTCAGTCACATTTAAAGTCAGATACTGCCTGAAAAAGCAGACTGGAGAGGCTGCTGGAGCACATTGCCTCATGCTCAGCAGCTACTCAAGGATGGCAAGAGTCCCAGTTAGCAGGGGCTGCAGCCACTCAGCCTCAGTGTTCCACGGCACCAAGGAGGAATAAAATGGGAATTTGGAACATGAACTGATGTACAATGATCCCCACGCACTATGCAGAGACAGCACTATTCCAGAAACAACAGAGCTGAGCATGCACCACTCTGGGCTGCCTCCTGTGCAGTGCCATCATGTGCCCTTCCATGGACACAAAGAACCAGCAGCCAGAAAGGCTCTAAATTAAAGTTTAAATATAGTTAATTTTTCTTGATGAATCTCTTACCCTAATGAATTCCTTAAAACAAAAAGCATTACATAAACATAAAAAAAAGATTTAAAAGTGTGTGATGCGGTCTGCTGTAGTTACCGTCCTCATTTCCAAAGAGATTTCCAACAAAAATCTGTATTTGGGCATGGCAGTGGAATTTGTGTCATCGTGACCAAGTGGCTGCAGGCAGCGAGATGCTCCCGCAGCTCTGCGGTCCTGTCCCCATGGAAACTGGACTCGGATATTGTGTGTCTGTCCTGCCCCCCCCTCGCTGGAGCACCAAGTCAGGAGCCTTTTGTGCCTGATGAGATTTCTTCCACAACCTTCCAGCAACAGACCCTACAGCTTCCTCCTGACTCTTTCCTAATTGAGATGCAAATTAATCTCTGTGGCTGATTACACTTCCCTTACAGCCTCTGACAAGTGCAGCTGTAGTCAGAGTTTACAGACTTTCCAACAAGTGACTTCAGCTGTCACTGCTGGCAAGACACTGCCCGGCTCCCCAGCACCACGCAGGGCAGGAGCAGGGATGAGTCCCTGCAGGTACTTCACACTCAGCCACTGCTCCAGCATGAGCACCACAGACACAGCACCTTATCCCCACTGAGCCACTGACACTAGGCAAAGTGTTTGATCCATTTGTAACCACACCAGAGTCCAAACATCTTCAGTACTGACCCTTAGCAGGGATGTTGCCTTCTAGCACCACTCATGTGCCAAAGAGAAGCTGCAGATCCTCCTCAGCTCTGCCTCACTCCAGCCTGCAGCCCTCATCCCAACTACAGTTATGACTGATGTGTGCCAAACACCATCCCTCACTTTGCCAGGAACATTGCTTTCTATTTCTCCCTCACGCTGACATTTTTTGAGTTATTTCCATTTCCAGCCTGATAAAGGTACTACTTTCATTTACTGTTTGCACTGCTGGGTCTGCTTGCCTCCTGTCCTGCTCACAGCAGCTGGCACAGCAAACATTGGACCTGAGTTGCTCATCCTTTGGGAGCTGCATTGGACAGGCCCAAATATCACCTTTACACATCTACACACTCGCATTCCAACTGCTGGCTTCAGTGTATCTCAGAGTCTGCATTATCTACAGAATGAATTATGGATAGCTTTCTCTCCTGCTCCAGTATCACCCAAGAGGGATCTGCCCACCACATCCCCTTTGTCCCATTTCAGGAGTTTCTCAATCCACTTTCATTTATCAGACAGACAAGTGGCAGTTGACTCATGACAGACAGTACTGCAAAAGCAAGACGCAAAAAAACGCAGAAAAGAATGTGGGGCCAGATGCTGCCTCAGACCTGTGTGGAGCAGTGCCCTGTGCTGCAGCGTGTGTGCAGCTCTGTCACCCCAGGGATGCACAGGGACCCTCAGGGAGACCCCCCTGGGCAGCAGGAGCTACAATGATCCCCACGCACTATGCAGAAGTGGCCAGTTTGTGAGTGCTGCTCACTCACAAAATGCTCAACGCCAAGGCACGGGAGGACTCCAGCTGGGATAGCTTCATTCTCATAACTGCTGCTACTTACACCCATTTACTACACTGTTACTTTAGTATTAAACACTGAGAAACAAATGGATTAACCTAAATTCTGCATAGCACAGTTCCAGGAATTTGTTAGATTTCTCTCAAGAAACAGAAGAAAACACAACAAGCCTTGACTCACCTGTCAGGCATTGCCACAGTTTGCACAACCATCACCATCTGCTTTACAGTGAGTAAACAATGAGTTATTAACACAAATCTATTTAACAGCAATGCTACTTTTAATTTCTGATGACTTTTGCAAAGTATACTGTATAAAATTTAGCCTTTAAAAAAACCCTAACTAGTACTTTGAGACTATTCCGTGTTTTAAAAATGTGCATCTCAAACTAACTCCTCAATGTTCTTTCAAAGATCAAAACATTTCACAAACTCTTCCTCAAAGACATGGGATTAGAAAAATACTCAAATCAAACATTCCCCAGAGAAAGCAAAGTGCAGTGAGTATTTGTCCTGAGGTAAGTGATGTGATTAGCAAAACAAGCTACAAAATGCATGATGGCATTATGAGAAGACCCCAGCAAACGTGCAAACCAGTGCTGACACTGTGGGTGTGTGCAGCACCCAAGAACCACAGTCTGTCACGAGTCCTGCCCCAGAGAAGCACATCCTCCAGATACCTTCTGGCCACTGGTGGAAAACAGGTTCTGAAAATGCCCAAACACAGGTGTGGCTGGAATGAAACTGGAATCTGGGACCTGACACATCTGTATCTGAGGACAAATCCCATTTGTCTTATTAATGTAATGAGTGTAAGTAAAGTTAATTGGGTAGGATAAGAGCATGGTTGAGCTCTGGCAACCAGCCTGACATACCCAGTTCACAACTTCTATCAGAGTGAAGGAAAGCTGGAGTTACCTTTTCTCAGAGAACCAAGCACCAGTGCTAAGACCAGGCCCATCAGCAGGGAGATGGAAGCCGTTGATGAGAGGCTCCTGTGATGTCACCATTCCATTCTGAAAACACGGGAGAGCAGCTGGGTGCCAACCACTGAGAACACCAAGCTGGACACAAAGACAGCTCTGACCTTCGCCAATGAAATCAAAGGAAGGATTTTCATCCCTGCATATCTCCCTGCGGGATGATGTTCCAAGTCAGAACCTTACCAAGGGGAGCCTTGCCCCGTGGAGAAAGGATACAAGCTCTGGTAGAGTGGGATGAGGGACTTGACAGCTCTGCTGGCGTTGATGCACGTGGCACAGGTCAAGCTCGGCAGCAGCTTCGCAGTCACGATGGCGCCGTCGAAGAGAGGACCAAAAAAGGGCACCTGGGCACCCCAAAACAGAAAAGCAGGCTTCCGAATCACTGCAGGACACTAGTAGTACAGCATTTTGCCATGAAACAGCATCACCATGTTGTTTCCCACACTGAGACAGTACGACATTCATCTCCCAGGCTGGTGAGTGTTGAAATCCCCCGTGACTGTCCTCAGCACACTGCACAGACACACACACACATCTCAGAACATGCTGCTGGCTAAGCACGAGCTTGGTACACATAGTAACTGAGGCCATCTATGAACTTGCAATCAATATGCCTTTGGTAGTGGATATTAAGAGCTGTTTTCCATCTGGGATCTCAACAGGAGACCCCGATTCACTGGCTGGTTCCAACACCAGCAGGTTTTGCAAAGACGTGTTTACTTCAGATAATCCTCTATAAACTCCTTCCATGGACTTCAGAGAAGAGAAAAAAAAACCTTAAGCTGGTCCAAGATAAGGAGGTGTGTGGAAGGCAAAGCAGGGGCAGAACACAGGGCTGGAATAGGCACGAACAGGCCAAGCCCAGCAGGTCAAGGTGTCCAAATGCTGCTCCTTTGGGGCCACCTCCACAGGAAAACCCTGTGTGATGTCTTTTGGTGGCCTAAGGCTCTGCAGATAAAGAGCACATTATGTACAAGAGATGCTTTCTAAAAGTAAACCGTGTCCAGAATTACAGACACGAAACAGACCTGAGCCTGCCAAATTCAGAAAATTTTGATGTTTAAATGCATAACTTTCAGTACTTGCAAGTGCTCAAACTCATTTCCCTCTCACAGAGTCAAAATGAAAAAAAAACAACTCCCCAACTAAAGCCCTAGACAGAAGCCAGCAGCAATTATCAATATTTAAGCTATGGATTTTTTCCATCTGTACAGAGGCTTATCACATAAATAAATACCCTCTATTATTCTTCTCCAACTGCTTATGGGTGACTGTAACAGTCATTCAATAAATGGACAAAGGGAATAATATAAATCCCCTGCATCTAGGGAATTCCTCTAATTAGAAGTGGCAATGAATTACAGAAGAAATTTGGGTTTAATGTAACATCTGCAAATGACAGCTGTCTCTGTACACACTTTTTCTGTCATTCCTTTACTTAAGTAATTACCCACCCCTCAAAAAAACAGAAAAGTGTAAAATGCTTCCATACTGATTTTGCCTTCTTTTAATTTTTTTTTTATTTATTTACTGCTAGCATTACTATCTGGGCAGTTGGAAGGGGACAGAGGAAAATCTATGCCACCAAAATGATAACATTACGGAGCATCAAGTTTTGCCTCTTTAGGCAGCAATGTTTTTAAGTGAAATTTTTATCCCATGCACTGTCTAGAAGCATTGGCAGCAAGGGAAAAGAATGTAAAAGTACAGATAAGGAGGTAAGTACATACTAGTATTAAAGTATAGTATAAAAAATACCAAATATATGAAGTCAGATCAGCAGATACTACTGGGGCACGGAAGTTCCCTGCCGGGATTTTTGGACAAGTAGATTTTGCTTACAGCACTCGCATTCATGGTTTCTCTCATCCACCAGGAGCTGGGGAGCAGGGCAGGCTTTCTCACCACTGCACTACAGAATTTACAGACATAACCCACAGGCAGGGTGGGTGGATCCTACCCAGGGAGAGCCACAGCAGAGCCCAGCGCTCCGGAGCCCGCCGCGCCGCCGGACTGAGAGGTCAGAATTATTCATTCCCGAGCACATCCAGCGGCCTCGCCGAGGGTCATTAAAATCAGTGGAGCTGCCTCTCATCAGCTTCCATCTGCCCGGGGGCTCTGCCCTAACGAGGGTCAGGGAGGAGGCCAGCGGAACACGCGGGGCTGTGCTCCCTGCTCGGCTCCGAAGCCGGCACCCAACGCCCAGCCTGGGAAAACAGGCCTTCGGTGGCCACCACAAACAAACAGCCTGCTTTGACAGGAATCAATTAAAAAAAGAAAAAAAAAAAAGAGGGAAAGATCCCCTTCTGTGAGTACTCCAAATGTCACTGCAAGTTATCCGTGAAGCAAAAATTAATATTCAGCCCGCTGCAAACACCTGCTTCGTTCCAATTTCCAACAGCAAAATCATTATTTCTGTTGCCCGCAGTAAAAGTAGGCAAGGTTAAATAAACCTTTCGAGCACAAAGACTTCCCCTCTCCAGCAAGCAGCACTAGTTAAAAGAGTGGGAAATGGGTAAATTATTGTACCAAATGGCTGAGAATTAATCTCTGATGACGAGCTGCAATCTAACGAGGCATCTGTGTCCCAGGGAACCCGCAGCATGTCCCTGGCGGTATGTGCAGTGCGGAGCCTGCCTGGCATGCTTTGTCCCCTCTCACAAGCAGCTTTTCCTCTCATTGTTCCCAATATCCTCGTGCATCTGTGACGCGTGGAATGCATTCACACTAACAGACTTACTATTGTCTTCCCTCCGAAGCTTTGTTGGGCAAAGACTGCAGCACGGTTCCTGATAATTATATTGCTTAATTAATCAAGACAAAAAAAATTTGCAAATCATTGCCCGGTTGCCAAGCAGGGAGATCAAAAATGAAAACAATACAAGCTGAAGCAACATAACAAAAGTAACAGCTATCTGATCAGAAATACTTCTATAATGAAGCTATTAATGCTAAAGCGGTTAATGTTAACATTGCTCCAGGTGTCTCTACTTGGCTGCAAACAAAAAGGCTAACATTATGGACATAAAAGGCCAAATGTTGCCATGGATTCTGTAACCTGATAGAGAGGACAGCCTTTTCATTTGATTAGGGAATGCAATTTAAATGCCAGGGACTGAAGCCAAACAACAGACATTTCTCTCTGCAAGGCTCGTTCATTCACCCTGGGGTCAGTAGCTGGTGAACAAAAGGTCAGCCACACTTGGCCTGGAAATGTCTGGATTAATTTTATTACATTGTAATGGTTTGTACTTTAAATGTAGGGATAATACTAAATTTCCAGTTAGTTCTTATTCTGGCTGTCTGTCGGGTGGTTTTGACTAATATGTAAGGTGACATAGCTTTTCTCCATTGCTCCAGAGAAGTCTCAAGCATGTTCCTAACACTAAATTCTCATTCCCCTGATGGAACATTAAAAGCTAAAATGCTGAAAAAGTAAACTGCAAAGCTCAACACAAAGCATAAAAAGACCCCAACGACCCACTATCAGAAAATTCTCAAGTTTGAAATGTCTACTGACAAAGCACTGGTTGTCAATATCCAACAGTTCCATCGTTCACAACTCAAAAAACAGCATCTACAGCTGGTCAATATGGGATATGATGGAGGCATTTTCTACAGCTGGCTACTCCTTTAGACAAATATTGTCCCTTGTATAAGGCAAAGGGTATTTATCACACTGATTACTTTCACAAAGTATATTTTATGCATATTTTTGCATCCGTAATGTACCAGACGAGCGTTTACTGAAGTGGCTTTTTCACACACATGCACAGATGTACATACACACACCTCTGACATTTTGCAAAAAAATACATATTTTTTCCAAAAAATGTCTCAACCATGAACCTCCCACACTTTGTTTGATGACAGGATGTCCAACGCCTTCATCATGCCACCCAGTCAGGTGACAATGACAGTCCCACACATGCGTGAGGTTCTGCTTGGTGCTGTGTGTACAGCAGTGACCCAGCACCACATGAGGAACTCAGATCACGAGTGGTTTACTTCCACTGCCCCAGAGGACATTCACAATGGTTTAAATACTGTTCTTTGCCCAGTAAGTTCTGTGGATTGAGGATTCTGGAGTGTTTCTCTCAGTGCTAAGTATGGCTATAAAATGAATGAGCAGTCACTCCGATCACCCCGAGTAATTCTGGTTTTCAAGTTTAACTCATTGCTCAGTTTATCTTCCACCTGAGACGGACACACTGACTTCACACTCCCTGGGGGAAAAAAAACCAACCCCCAAACTCTAAAACTAAGGCTCCAAACCGAGCCTTGCTTAAATCAACAGAACTGCTGCTCACTCTCAAGAGCACAACGGAGCCAGCAGAGCACCCAGAACGTACCTCGGGTTTCTTCATGATCTCGATGAAGAACATGTGGTTCTTCATGGGGTAGATGACGATGAGGACGTCCCCAAAGTCGGTGGGGATGATGCCCCGGCGGTAGTTGCGGGTGTGCTCGGACCACACGACGTGAACCTCGTCGTTTCCCAAGTGACGGAGCTGCAAGGGCAAATTGGCTCTTTATTAATCCGAGCGATAACCGCGCTGCACGAGGGGTCACGGCTTGCAAATTGAATTACAATGCTCGATAGCGGGAATATTTCATTACAGAAAAGTTAAAATATTGTTTTTCTCCAGTTGCTCATGAAAACATCAGCTCAATAATTTGCTTCATTTAGAACTCATTGTTGTCTGATGGCTTAATTAAGTCATTATCAAACTAGCCATTAGCATGATATGTAAATGTACATTACCTACAGCGATTTAAGACGGGAAACTGAATTACTGAACAAAGCATTAACCAACAGAGCATCGTATTCCAGCTAAAATAAGGCAGCTGTCACAGAAATATGAAATGCCTTGAGTCAGAATGTCAAGAAACTGCCTGTCATGAACCACTGTAACTGAATTTATTATCCACAAACATCTCCTCACTGACTATGTCTGAAGGAGACTCCTGCCTGAAACGTCAGCAAAATATCTGGGCACTGTGAAGTACAGAAGAATGGGAAATACTGTGGGAGTTACACCTTTTCATTTGGAGCAGAGCTGCATGAAATACAGATGAAATTTAAACATGACATACACAGAAAGCATCCGAGAGCCTTCCTCTGTGTGTGTGTTGTGTGTGTGTGTTTGCTCTGCTGCTGGAGGAGCTGGAGGTGATCTAACAGATGGCAAAAACTATTTGGCAATCACGTACAAGCCTCGCACAATGGTTTCAACTGTAAGCTTTAAAGTTAAAATGTAATCCACACGCACAATGCCAGCTCCAAGCATAAAGAGAATTTAAGTCCCACTTAAAGCTTAAAAGACACCCCCCACCCTCCAATTTGGTGCTACCCCAGGAACAATATGCACAATAGATGGAACAAGGAAGCCAAAATGAAGCACTGCTACTTCCCTCTGTGTGGGGGGAGAGAAAAAAGGGAAAACAAAGTGGGGATTTTCACTGGTAAATAACTAACCCAAACATGTTTTGGATCAGTCCACCACTATGCTGATGAGACTTCCTTATTCAGAACCAGGCAGTGCCTTTAGAAGGAAAAACTTTCACTCCTACATATTGGTGGCAAACTGGACTCCTCAGTCATGGAGAGAAGCGTGGCAAAACCAACACATCGTGAGAAATCAAAAAAAGTTACAACTCTGACCTTGGCTTACAGTTCATGTTCCAGCAGAATGAAGTAAAGCTCAGCTTCCATAAGGACTGAGATTCTCAGTTTATTTTAAATTAAAGAGAGGATAATAATTGTGTTTTATTTACACCCATGAATGAAAGGTTATTTTAGCTCTGTTTGAAGAAAACATGAACCATTTTTGTCTTGGAAAAATATGGGAACATTAACAACACTATTGCTAGAGCTTCTTACATGTACAAAGCAAGGAGAAATTGCTGTTCTTGTGGTCACCTTGGTATCAGTGCAGAAGCTCAGCCAGTAAAAACAAAGCAACACACAAAAAACACTCATGTTGGTAATGCCACGAACTCACACGTACCAAAGGCAGCAGGAATTTACACACAGGACAAAACCCCAATCTCACTCTCTGTGACCAGGTGCATTAGAAGTGAGATGTCAAGTTTAGCCTCACACACCCCTAAAGGCCATGTGGGGAGCAGACTTTGTGCACAGCAGGTCCCAGATGCTGAAGGTGCCTGGCCAGGTTGTCCTGCTCCAGGATGGGCCCACCTCAACCCAGCTGAGCTCAGGGAACCCCCAGCAGGGATTCAAAGTGCCCACATTTGCCAAGCTCAGCCCAAAATCTGAAGACAGCTCTGGCACTGGCCTCCCAGCACAGAGAGCCCACAATGGTGGCAACCCAGCAACCTCTGCTGCAGGAAGTCCAACAAATAAATGCAGACATGGAATTCCATAAGGCAGTGCTGTTGCCCAGTGGCAGAGGGCAATTCACAAACCCAGCTCAGCTCTTCTCAAGAAAAGGCTCTGTACTGCCATGCCTCCTATGGCTTCTGGGGTGAGAAACAGCACACACTGCCATAAAAACAGCCATCAAAATACGTCCAAATACTGCGTGAGGGATCCTTTTTAAAATCCCAAGGAACTGTTCTGATAATAATCAAACACTTTGTGCTATATTGCACCCTTCAGAACAAAATTCAGTGAAGTAAAATTAGCTGAACCAGTGCTTGCTGTGCTCACAGGTCTGCCACAATCCCCAGCGTGTGCCAGCCACTTGTTTTAGAGCTTGAGTTACTGCCCTTGTTTTGAAGCCACGTATTATCCTTAAGCACCACAGTTACAAGGTATAATGCTACAAAGAAAAAAAATTAACATTAATCAAAAATATTTGTTATTGAGAGATAACTCCATTGATAAAAAGCCGTTACAATAATCTCATCAGTTACAATAAGCCAGCTGCTATTTTCCTGTGTTGTTTATTCAAAACAGCAGCTGTGGGGCAGACTCAGTGCCCTGAAGGATTTCAGCAACTTGTGCTGAAATGTCCAAAGCCCTAGGGCTGATGCACGTGGAGCCAGAGCGCCAGGCTGTGCTCTCCACCCAGTTTAGCAGTGGGGAAATAAAGAAAAAAAAGCCACGCTGAAAAACCCCAAAGCAGCCACGAAATCAGATTGGTTTGAAAAGCAAACCTCAGCCCCGGTGTGGAGCAAGGACTCTGCACACACCGAGGGAAGGCAGCTCTAGCACAGCAGCCTGTCCTTCCAGGCATGCAGGAATTTTCGGGCACAGGAATTGGCCCTGGTTTGGCTGTCAGGGTGCTGGGACAGCGCCCAGCCCAGGTCAGCCCCGCTGTCCCTCCCCAGGGCTCTGCAGATGCTCAGGCCGGCAGGCAGTGCTGACACTGGTCATGGTGCACACCTCTGGCATGACCTCCTTTCCTTGCTAATTGCATTACACAGCCAGCTGGCTCCAGAGAGGAATCGTCTGTTTGACTGAAGAATTCCTGCTTTTGGGAAGGCATGGCTGCTACTTTTGCTAAGTAACAGTGAGGCCTGACATCCCCATTGTCTGGCTGACTGTGCGCCCATCCTAAAATCTAAGTTTTATTTGTAAATTAACCAAGAAACTTCCTGCCAGAGGCGGGCTGCCTGGAGACTGATAATGTGTGCCTTTCATTCCCATTCACTCTCACTGTATCACTGCCAATTTGTTTTTCTGCTGCTCGCCAGCCCGAGGCCATAAAAGCCTTGTAAGACATAAGTGCAATTATAGTCCTGGAGTCAAATGAATTGGACAAATCCAATAGCACAGCTCTGTCCCCACTCTGCAAACCCCTACAGCAGTCAGATTAGCTGCTAAAAATCTAATCTAGCTCCAGCTAACAAATTTCTGCAGCAAAGGAGCAAGAGTTCAGTATGGGGCTGCAACCAGATTTCTGAATTGAAAAAGTTCTGCTCTGACAATGGAGAAGATGGAATAAATCACTGAGAATTTCAGCAGCACATCTTTAATCTGTTAAGCACAATTTGATCAGAACAAGACAGGGACAGTAGGATGCCATTCCTGGGATTGATTTTTGCTCTTGCCACAAGACGGGCAGATAAAGTTTGGAACCAATGATGTTGAACCTTACAGCAGCTAACGAGTTCAGCTGAATTTTGTTTACTCCACTAGAAAAGATTTCTGTCAGGGCCAAGACTTATTTGGAGAAGGATTTTTCTTTCTTCCCTCCTGAATTAGGAATATAATGTCAGCTTCAAATAAAATGTGCAATAATAATAATATAATGTAAATCTAAAAAAAAAAAAAAAAAAAGCAGACTGCAAATGACAGCTCTACTGCACAAAAACAAGGAGCCAAGTTCATCCCCAGTGGAAACCCATTTATTCCAGGGCATTCATACCAGAACTTAATTTATCCTTGTGTTCAGTAAAAATAAAGAACCATAATAACATATTCAAGTAAAATTACTGCATCTGCTGAATTCCCTTGCCCTCAGAATTTATGGCCTTGCTGCAGTTCCCCAGGCCAGCAGGTGGTTGGTGAGTCCTTCTGTTCAGCTGGGAGCATGCTGACAGGGATGAAGCCTCTCTTGGTCTGAGGCAAAATAAGCAGAGAAGAAACTCCAGCAATCACAAAGATTTCAAAGATTAGGGGGATCTTAGATCCCAGAGGGAAGGCAAGAAAAAAGAAGCTGTAGCTCCCACTACATCACAATGAAGTTTTCTCCTCTCAGCACCACTGTACTCTATCATCAGGTAGGGTTCTGTTGCAGGAGCAGGAACTGAATGAATGCCACACACTCCCAATAAAACAAAAGCATTGGTGGCAAGAAGAAACAAATATGAAGAAATAATCTCTTTAACCTGGACATTCTGCCCCAACAATGTGAGGTAAGTACCTAAGCCAAGAGAACTGTCCACTTTCCAGAAAGTGCAATGCTTCTGAAATGCACCTTTTCTCCAGTCACAGATGCAGTTCTGTAAAATCTGTCAACAATCCATGCTTATCTGCTCAGAATTGCATGTTTGCTCACAACAGAGCTGTGGCAAACTGAATTAAACTGTTGTGTGTGGAACCATGGATGAGTACACACTGAAAAGCCCTCTGCAAGTCACACAGTCCGAGCCACTTCTTGCAGCTCCTCGGGACCACGAGTTTGCTCAGAGATTTATCCTTCACTGGAATTCCCAGTTTGATCCCAGCAGGGTTCCATTCCTAGAGCAGATCTCAATTTTTCTGAAAAGGCCCCAGAGCAATTCCTTTGCAGTTATTTTCTGCAGACAGCATGTGCTGAAGCTGGCCTGGTTTCCTGGCACTACAAAACTTGGAGACTGACAGCTACTAAATGCTTTTGGTTTCTGTTTCTCACAGAGAAGGAATTCTCTTAGAGTAAACACAGGGAAGACAAATAGAATAACTAGACCCTCAGTGTCTGTGATAACCCCTAACACAGACGAGAATTAGGAGAATAAGTGGACTGTTTGCAGCTAAACCCCATTTTTCCCCTTGTGTTAGCTCTTCCACACTGTGTTTTCCTCTCCCAGGTGAATCACTCAACAGCCAGACCATACCTCAGTCTCTTTGCCAGGCTTCTATAAAACCCAGGACTTCCAAGGGAAGGTTAGACTAAATAAATGGCCACAGTTTGTAAAGGAAAAACAAGCCTGGGAAAGACATGGCAGCAGTTCTCAGACATGCATAAGGTGTGCTGCAAAATAATCTGCCCTTCATATCCATGTGAAATAGGATAAGAATCAATGGGCTTAAACTGAAGTAGGCACTACCAGAGATTTTTTTCATGGTACAAGAAGTGGAGCATAGAAATATGGAGTATGTTGCCTAGGGAAACTGCTAATCATTCATCACTGGAGTTTTGGTCTAGCAGCTGGACAAATATGGTCAGGAACAATAAAAATACAGACAGTCCTACCCTGGTATTGTCACAGAGACTCTACAGCCCTGTCCTACATGCCACTGCCCCACTGCTCCATCCTGAAGCACTCAGAGTACTTTTTTCCATAGCTCAGAGACCATGAAGGTAGCAAGTTACATACAGAAAGAGAACATGTCATTTTGCTTGTCTTTTTTTTTATGACAGGTATCACAATAAAAAAGACAAGATCCGACTTCAGTACAAAACACTGGGCAATTTTTCAGAACCAATAATCAGAGATGACACCTTTATATTCCAAAGAAAAGCACACATTATTCTGAAACCAACTGGACACCAAGTACCCAGGGACAGAGTTACAGACAATACCCAGGGTAGTGCAGCATCCCGTGGCTGCTGCAGCATTACTGATGCATGCTAACGACCTCAGCAGGACAAGTCAAGTTGCCCACTCTAATTAAAAAGGCAGATATTTGGTAAGCCCCCAAAATCTTGTTTAAGTCTAAGCAGCAGCTGGCAAACAGCATAATCTGAAATGGCTCCTTGTTAGGAAAGACAAACGATTAAGTACCTATACCAAGAGAATTTTGGGCTGGGTTCTGGCTATCTGAAGCAGAGGCTGCCTGTCAGAGTTGTGCCTGACTGGATACTGGCTTGAACTCTGAACTGGCTGCTTGGGTTCCTGTCAGCCCCCTTTCACTTTGGGATGAGCCGTCTGGAAGGTTTTATGATGCTGCATTTGGTTGCTTTGTTCTACCAACCTACAGCAGCTTTGGCAGGCAGACAACGTACAAATGAAATCATTGCTAATATTATTACTCACGGTGGCATTTGAGGCTACCATGGAAATGTTAATTGTGCTCCAGAACCCAGAATTTAGATGCCATTTAATTCAGCTAACCCAGCTGCAGAGCACCATGCGGCACTGCCAGAGCCAGTCAGCAAAGGCTGTTTTCAGTTCACCCTTTCACGGAAGCGTTTGGCGACTGCAGTGCTGTGAAACACACTGCAAAGCCTTTACCTTTTTGGTCAGCGAGTCATCTGAGTCCGAGGGCATCCTGGTGGACACGTGGAAGATGATCTCCACGGTGGAGGTGGCGTAGTAGGGCGCGGTCTGCCCGGTGCTGCCGTTGCGCTGCAGGCCGCCCATGAACCCGCCGTGCGTGGACAGGTCGACCTGAGGGAGCCAAAGGCATGAACAACAGCCAGCTCAAAACACTGAGGCACCAGCAGGATTTGTTTTTGTATCAAGATTCATGAAATCGCCACCCGAGGTTTCTGTAGCAGTCCCAGAGAGAAAAAAAAAAAAATCTTCACCTACAGGTCTGCAATCTTTCAATTAGATTTGGCTTTCCTGCGCCTGTATTTCACGTTTACCAAAAGTAAATTTCTCTGAATTCAGTCCTTAGTCATTATCTATCCAGCAATTTCACCTTCCTCCAGCCAACAGCAGCAAGGAAACAACAGCATTCTGCCACACACTGCTGGCTAAGGGCTCTGGGGGGCTCAGAGCTCCCACTGCCAGGAGTATCACAAAAGGTAGAGAGAGAAAGAACCAGAAAAACTGCAGAAGGAACTAAAGATTTGTACAGAGAGAAAAACCTTCGAATAAATTATTCCAGAAGTTTATTCAGAAGAGACACCTCTCTGAAGTCAAGCCTGAGTCTAAGGCTTGTTTGTTTACCCAACAGCACCAGCCTAAGGATGCTGCATCCCCCTGTAGCATCCTTAAAAGTGAGATGCAGCTACTCTGGATTGCCCAAACACCAAAATGTTCATGGCATTTAGATTACAACACACCATTTTGACAAAGCCCATTAAACCCACACATGTCATAAAGAGCTCCTGTGCTGAGTGTGTGCTCTGACCATGACAAAAGCTAAAAGCAGCCAAGCATCAGTGCGCAGTGAATTTTTTTTTTGCTTGTTTTTTTTGTTGTTGTTGCTGATGGCACTCGGCCCAGTGACACTGGCAACAAGGTAGCTTGTCTATATTTATGGCTGTTACCTCCCAGCCCAGTCCAGCAACAAAATCTTCATAGGCCTGGCTTCCCCTGGCGTTGGCCAAGATGGAACACTTGTCCTCCTGTCCCTCAGCAATGTAGAACACAGCAATCTTGTGAGTCTCACGACTGCCACAGCATGGAAAAGGAAATCAAAGTTAAACAAGCTTCAGCTCAAAATTATATTTCAGATCTCCCTGCCCTCCAAACCAGGTGCCCGCATTTACCTCCATATTTCCATTTCTTTTATGCACACAAATATATCACTCATTTTCAGATTTCCCCCCCTTTTTTTGCCACCAAAACCTCACTGCAGACACACTCCAGTTCCAAGAGAAGAGTCAAGCCTGGTCCTCATGTGCATCAGCCACAGAACTGGCGACCAAATTCCAATTACAGGGTTAATGACTCTGATCTGTGCAGCACCACAGACAGCGAGGTGGCACAGGTGTTAATGGGAGCATAATTTGACCTACAGAATTTTAATTACAGGGTGATGACATACAAGGCAGAAAAAACACTATTGACTTTCAGACCCTGGGCAGAGTTTTACAAGGCTGACAAGGAACAGTTGGCTTCTCTGAAACATGCAAAGCGCATTTGATGTGGAAATTGTTGGGACAGAAGAAACTCAGAACTCTGCAGTGCTGAAGATGTTTTCCATATAGTTCATATGTCAAGTAATGAAAAATAAAATGTCACATTCAAAACTCCATTCTGCCACTTGCTGTCTGGGGAGCAGTTCTGGGCAGATCACTCCTCAAAGCACTGCTCCTGGCACAGGGATCACCCTATAGAAAATAGTGTTCTGTGTCAGCTGAACCCAGGTCACAATCAATTTGATTCCCTACCCTCTCAGCTAAAGCAAATGTGAAAAAAATCTGTCGTACTATTTGCCACTGACTTGGAATTCTCTGTACATGGAGAATGTGCCAGCGGAGGTGGCTTCTCCATTCAGGCTATAAAACTCTGGAGAAACAAATAGTCCAATTTTCATACCAATATTTGGATTCAACAGGAATGAAGCTCTAGTGACTCATTCTTCCTTGGGAAACATGAATCTTATCAATGGTGTGTTCAGTACACACCACCTACCATTGGCGGGAATCCAGATTTTTCAGTTCTCGCAGCAACTTTGAATTTTTCTTCAGCAAATGAAAGCTTTTTCTAAAAACAAATAAACAAGGTTCGAAGGCAAATACAACAAGTACAGACACAGTATTTCATTATCCAAATAGCTAAGAGAAATAGCATGATATGATTTCTTAGAATTACTGTTATACACCACCTACTGATGTCAATTTCAAATAATCACTGAAGTTCAAAACTATGCTCTTATCCCCAGTCATATAATTCTCCCTTTCTTAACCACGTCCACATCTCAGGGTAAAAAGTGACAGGAGTACCCTAAGCACATTCTGGATCCTCTCTTCCTACCTTCTATCCCAGGAGTTCATTCCCAAGTCATTCAGCAGCAGCCGACAGAAATAAAAGGAGGCTTGGGGCTCGGCAGGAGGCGGTGGCTCCTCCTGGGCCACTCTCATGCTGCAGTCCAAGCTGCATTTCAGCATGAACTCCCTTTCCCGGGCGCTCTGCCGCAGCAGGGCCTCGGTGATGGCGCGCTCCTGCTCGGGGCTCATCCCGCGGGGCGGCGGCGCCGGCTCGTTCAGCTTGCGCTGAGGGTGCAGGAGGCACTCGGGGCTGCTGCTCCCAATCTGCTCCAGCAGCTGGTCCAGGGCGTCCTCTCCCTCCTCCACCTGGAAGACATCCTCCTGGGAAAGGACGCTGTGCTGCGAGTCCCTGGGCACGGGGAAGGCACCGGCCGTGCTGTGCTGCGGCAGGCAGCCCTCCAGAGGCCCGTACAGGATCCGGCCATCCCAGGAGTATTTCCCCGAGATATCCCTGACGATCACCCGCACGTCCGAGGGCGCCGCCGCTGCTGGCTTGGTGCCCGGCCGCTTCTCAGCGGGGATTTGGAGGTAAGAGATGAGAGTGCTGTCGTTGAACACAAACAGCTGCAGGTTGGGGCTGCGGAACACTTCCGAGCACAGCTCAGAGGACTCCACATAGGAATTGTCGTGGTTCTCGCTCAGGAGGCTGTGGAGGATGGCAGGGCCCCCACTCAGTGGGTAGTGGCTCAGGTGATTCACCAGGTGAGTCATGACCATCCTCGCAGTGAGAGGGATCAGCTCCAAATTCCTCCTCCTCTTCTCTGAAATCGTGAAGAAAAAACACAACGGATCAGTAAGAGCAGCAAGAGGCAATACAGAAGGAAAACCTACAGATTTCTGCCACATTGCAGCAGCTTGTGTGACCTGCTGATGCTTCCTGTTTAAGGAAATATTTCCAACAGATTTCCAAGAAATTCTACCTGTCCCACAGTTTTATTTTACTTCACCACATTCCCCACAGCCATCACAGCAGGAGGGTGACACAGCAGAAAAGCCAAGCCAAACCAGAGATGTCACTACAAAGCAATACTCCTCCATCCCTGCCAGGTGGGAAAGTCTTGTGTGAGGCAGGGAGAGACCTCCTGGATGCTCAGAAAGTCCCCTCAGCACAGGCACATCCATTAGTTATTTCATAAAGTGAATGTGCTCTGAGCTACTGCTGTGCCTCCACTTCTCCCAAGAGACTGTTACTCCCCTTATAGCCAGAAACCTCCTCATTCCTACGTTTTTTCATATTCAGTCTAAAACGATTTCCCTTTGGTTTACAGTGTTTCCCTTCCCCTTTACATCTTCTAAACATAAATTTGTCCTAAGGAGCAGCACTGGTAACGAACTCAAACATCTTATTACAGAGGCAACTGGAATCCATCCAGAGAGAGCTGTGCCAAATTCTGAAGGAGCAGTTGCCACATGCAGTAAGGAGAAGCAGGTTTCCAAGGCAGAGATGGAACCTGAACACCATTTCCCCAGTGCTGCACACACAGGCTGGCCCAGCCCATGCCCTTACCTTCAGCCACAGTGAGCAGGTTGCCCAAATCAGTGGAGGAGGGGCACTGGGCTGGCTCCGAGGAGCTCCTGACGTTCCCCAGTGGCAGGAAGGGGTCATAGTCAGAGGAGGAGAGGTCGGCCAGGCTCAGCACATAGTGGCTTTGCTGCATGTAGGTTCTGGAGCCATTGACGCAGCAGTGCAGGACCTGCAGGGGCACGGAGCCAGTGACCAACCCGGGACAGTCCCCAACACACCCAGTGAGCAGGGCCCGCAGCTCTGACACACTACACAACCCACGTGGGTCCAAATTCAGCAGTACTAAATTAACAGTCTCCATCTGCACTGATTCTGTATTGTAACAGCTCACTGTGGCTTGTTTTGTATTTCAACAGCCCACATCAAATAATCCAAACCTTTCTGTAAAGATTATTTTCCCTGGCTCATTGTTTTAAGCATTTTACCTTTGTTTTCACCATCCCCTGTCTGTTCTACATCTCTAATCTTATCTTCTTAACATTTTGCATTTGTAACTGCTCACCTAGATGACATGATTCTTCTAGTGCCTGACAAAGCTGCTACTGTGCCTTCAGGGTGTGTGAAAAGCATCTTTAAACAGCCAGGCAGAGTAAATCACCTTCCCCCTACTCACTCTGTAAATATAATCCAGCAAAGGAGCTCTGGATGCATGTTGATCCTCCACAGCACCCGCAGACACAGGCTCCAGCAGCATTTTCATGGGAAGTGCCATGCACCAGTCCAGCAAGCAAAGCAGCAGTGAAACTATGAACTGAGCAAGAACACGGAACACAGCTTTTAGGTACACCACACTTTAGGGTATGAGTTGGAAAGCTTAAAATCCAACTCTGGCTCAGAGCAACCTCATTTAAAACTCCCCTCAAACAGCACAAAGAATGGAGACAGCTCTCTGCAGTGACACACCTTCTTATCTGATTCCACTGAGGAGTATTCAGCACCGGGCAAGAGGAACGCGATGGTGGCCACCAGGATCTGCAGCCAAACAAAGCAAGTGTCAGAAAGGCACTCAGCTTCTTCCTCTGCAGAGACAGACCTTCACTGCACAGGGCATGGAACAGGTTAAGTTCTCCTAGGAGCATCCAACTGTCTGTGTCAATCAATGTCCAAGCAAAAAAAAATGTTTTACTCAGCATTTTGCAAACAAGTCACTGCAAACAAGGGACCTGCACTGGCCCAGGCAGTGTATCAAGTATATCCTTAACAATAAAAAAAAAAAAAAAAAAAAAAGGAGGAGTTAACAAAAATCACAGCAACCCGAGGAAGGGATTAAGACAATTGCATACAATTTCCATACAGACATTTTAAAGAATCTGACATACTTCAGTAATTTTCTGGCACAGGGAGGATTCATACTCCTGAAGCTTCTGCCAGTAAGACACCAGTAGCTGAAGGACATCACAGGCTACCTGAGCTACCAGCTTGTTGGAAAACTGGAAGAATAAAAGGTGATTAAAAGCCAAATAAAATATCCAGATACAATACACTGCATTCAGTTTTTCTACATTTCATTATTTTGCATCTTTGCAAAAAATAAACAACGTTAGTGTTGTGAAATCACATTGTCAGCATTAGGAACCAGCAGGTTTGACACTGTCAGTGTGACTCTCACATGAGTTTACTGGGGAAGGAGTCTGTATTTTTGCAAATATTCTGCATGCTTGCACAGGACACCACAGCAGCAGCAGCCTGTGCCTCAGATCATCAGTGACTATTTTCAAAGTAAAAATGCCATTTTTTTCCCCAAAGCACGTTGATCAGAGCCCCCCACAGCAATACCTTCAGTGTCACACCTATGACATTGATGGCTTTCTTCACATGGGGGTGGCTTATGCCCTGAGTGAGCTCCTCACAGATCCACACGCCCAGGCCACAGATGGCTATGCATCTTTGTGAAAAGGAAAAGGGAGCTGGTCAGGAGATTTAGAGGAATATTTAGGGGAAAAAAAAACAAACTAAAAAAATACACAAAGATAAGGTCTCTTTCCCCTCCAACACAACAGGCCAGCACCTTCATGGTGCAGAGTAAGGCTCAACTTCACAAGACCAAACCACAAGGCAGTAGCAGAAGATAAGCAGCAAGAAAGACTTTTTCAAGCCATAAATGGTTGGACTTGATAATGTTAAAGGTCTTTTCCAACCTAACCAATTCCATGATATTTTCCCATTTCTTTTACTCAGTATTTTACCTTGCAGTTTCACTTGGCTCCTCTGTAGCATTCTTCAATAAAATATTTATGAGGCAGCACTAAAATAACAAAACAAATTAGAATAAGCATCTTTTTCATACATCTTCTTTAAAGTTGTTTAATTTTGACATAGTTACAGATGAAGTCACTTTAATTCTCCGTCTGTTGCTAAAGCATCTTTACCTCATGCCAATTGTATTTTGTCAAGGGAGAAACACCAATTACAACTCATATATACAGGCCATTGTAGACAAATCAAATCAGCTTACAATTCCTGTGCAGGCAGGGGAGGATATCAATTAATTTACAGTGTCATGGGGCATTTACAAACAAGTGGTGGTCACTCCATACAAACTGTAGCATTTAGGTTCTAACCAAAACATGTTATGAAAAATCTAATGTATTGTTCAGTACAGGAAAGACAAAATTGTCTTAATTTTAAAAGTAAGGCACCTCTGGTAACTCTCCAAGGCCTGATGAAGAAGCAAGAACAATAGCCAAGTGTGTGAAAGGATTTCTGCATCCTATCTGGTTCTGCCTGCTCCAGCCATGTGAGGAACTCAGAGATTCCTCCCCAGTCATCCCTAATTTTGAACAGTCGATCACTGCAGCATCTCAAGTTCATCAAAAGCAACAAAGGCTTGTTTGGGGGCATCCATTTGGGCAGGAATGAAGTCACTGCATGGTGAAACCAGGTTAGATTACCTAAAGATTTACAATAAATGTGGCTTTACCTTCACATCTGCAGTTCCTGTGATGCTCTCGCCAGCTTCTGAGATGGGTCCCAACCATGGGATTCCTTGGTAGGTGTTTGGAAAGCACACAAGAGCACCAAGGATGGTCTGAGCTTCAGAGCGGGGAGCCTGGCAAAGAGCAAGTAGGCAGAAAAAGTCACTAAAAAAATATTCACTAAAACATTCACTGAAAACCCTTCAAACATGGAAATGCCTCCAGCTCTGAAGCCAATGTCCCCTGCCACACCCAGCCTTTTGGATTCACAATGCAGCATTCAGCTGTCCCAGGGAACACATCCCAGGAGCTCTTCCCCTGCAGCTCCAGCAAGAGCTGGGTGCAAGCAGTACTTATCACACACCTTCCTGCCCGTGCTTTCTCTGCTGTGCTGCTCTGCTCTCCTGGTGAGGCTGAGCTGCCAGTCCACTGGCACCTGGCCCCACTCCTAAGCACATCCTAGATCTTTAATACCTCCCCTCGTGACCCAATCTGACAATGTGATGCCAACAGAAAGTGCAGACCTCCCTGAAGAATCAGAGTGAGGGGGAAATGCTATGAGGTGATCTTGTGGCACAGAGAGCAGGTGCAAAACTCACTTGTACTTGCTGTATAGGTGATACCAATGTGCAGAGAGATCCCTGCTCCAATAAAACTATCAAAAGTACCACAGCATGAGTTATAAACATGTTAGCTACTGTGTCATGTTGAAAATGCAACAAATGCCCAGTTTTATGGATGCAAGAGAAATGGAAGGGGGTGTTTTGGCTTGTGTTTTTTCCATGGAAAATTGAGCATCCATTCCTTACTAGCATTTAAGCTTTGGATCAACAGTGAGGCTGACCAAGCTCTTTAAGAGCTGGTGGAAGAAGCATGACTGCGTCACCACTCCAGCCCTGCTGAAACAGGAGAGGTCTGTGGCCCTGCACAGAGCCACCTGCTCAGCCACGCAAATGTCAAGAGCAGCAGCAAAAGCCCTAAGCTAGAACAGACAGAAAGGTCTCCCATGAGCTGGTGCTTCACATGCAACAGAGCTTTCCTTTTTCTCCAAGGACTGCCAGACCTTTACCTTTATTTTGGCAACCCCTCATTGATTTGCTATTTTACTTACCCCTCGATAATTTAATCGTTTAGAGTCACATTTCTGTCAGTGCTGACATTTAGCCAGAGATGTATTCCCCAGAGAGTTCCCCTCTCTCCCTCTCTCAGCGTTTGCTCGCTGCAGTGGCGCTCGTGGGGCTCTAAGGGCACACAGCAGTGTCAGCTGGGAGGGAAAGGCTTTCCCCACGCCTCACCCTTTGGGTGTAACACCTCTGCAGAACCAGCACGTTGCCTCATGCCAGGATTTCCCCCCTGAGAGCCCAGCCAGTGTGGCTGTGCTGGGCCAGCCCTGCTCACCTCCGGCGTGTCCGTGCTCAGCACGCGCGCCGCCGCCCTGAGGAAGTCCCCGATCAGCATCGTGAAGCCAGGCAGCCCCAGGAAGAAGAACCACGGAGGGCAGTGCTTTATGATGGTGTTCAAGATGTCCTGCCAAGAGAAGGCGCCTGTGAGAAAGGCCAGGAAGCCCGAAAGCAAAAGAGAGAGTTGAAGATTTAACTTTGAGGTTCCCTAACCCCACACGGATCGAGGTGCAAATTCCCAGAGCTCCATGTGCAAACTGACCTCCAGGTAATTACCACCTCCCACTTCAGAGGTGTGGAGTAGCCAAAGTACATTTGGTATTTTGGTAATATTTGTACTCCTAAATTCCTGTTCAAAGCCCACACCACCATTCATGTCTCTTTGTGCCTAAGCACAACCATTCTGTTAAACAAGTCTTTGGAGCCAAGCATCCAAATATTTAATTGATTTAAGATGAAGCACTGCAGCAGACCAGAGGAGTGAGTTCCTCAAATCTCTCAGAATTCCATGCCACAAGAACATGAGCTGTCCCCCAGGCCTGCTCCCTGTGCCCTGAAGGAACAGGCCAGCAGCCCCAGCTTTGCTTGCCATCACCCTATGGTACAGAGTATATAAAGCATACAATTTTTAATCCTTCCACATTTCAAGTTGTCAGTCTCTCCAAACCAGAGCAAAGATCCTATATCTGAGCTAAGATTTCTTCCCTGCAAGCTTTCTGTAGGTTTACAATTAGGCATAAAATCTATATAATCCTTATCCGTGACACTGTTTTTTTTTTTTGCTGAAGAGTTACATCAACCTATTTCTGTACTGAGTAGATAATTATTTTCCATTCAATAAAATCTTGAAAAGTTGCAAAGGAAAAGCCTTTCCCACTTCCATCCTTACCAGTTTCATGATGTGCCAAAAGTAGCCTGAACTAGAGACCCCCAGAATGTGTCCACGTGCTCAATCTACAGCAGAAGCTAAAGTTGACAAACCCAATTTTCTCTACATGAAGGGATGCATTAACTTTGCCACTATTTTCTCAAAGCCCTGCTAAACACTTGCACAGACCCTACTGAGTGTTCCACTAAACGTTTGCAACAGCAGCATCCTGTGAAATAACTGCTATATATTCAAATAAACAGTATTAGTTTCCAACATAGTAGCAGATAATGCTTTCACTTTCCTGAATAAGCTAAAATGCCACTCAAGTTAATGTTTAAACTTGTTTTAATCACTTCCTTTGATACCTTTTGAGTCAATATGGGTCAATGCAAACACTGAGAAGCAAAGCAGATGGATGCAGCCGCTCATAAAGAGGGTGGTAAACTCTCAGTCGGCACAGAACAAAGGACCTACCTTGTTATAATTAAGGGCTGATTAACGCTCTGTGCTGGTCCAGCACAGCACACCTGTACAGCAGGGCCAGGTAAGGCTGGGCTGGCTCTGAGCAGGGCAGCAGATGGGAGCAGGCTGCTGCTGACATGTGCCACAATAAAAGAGCCCGGGCTAACCTGGCCAGGGAGGTGGTGGCTGCTACAAACAACTGCATTAACTCCTGTGCTCACCCCAGTGCTCCCATCTGTCATACACCAGGATATGGATCCTGGCCATGCTCCCTGCACAGAACACTTCTCACAGGGGGGCAAGGAAGAACCACAAATCAGTTCCTGTCATGCACAAATGCTGTGAGAACACACACAGTCCAAAACCTGCAGGGATCTACTCGCCAGTTACGAGATGCAGTGGTATCAAAAATAAACCATAGCAAGAAACCTTTCAAAAACTCCCTGTGAAAAGCTCTTCAAGCAACCCCTGGCTTCCCTTTGAATTCCCAGTGCTGGCTGCAGCCAGGAACCATCTCCAGAGGGAGGGCCTGACACAAATCCCCTCAGCTGGGCTGAGCACATTACCCTGGGCACTTTGGGTCACTCTGCAATGAGGCCAGGCAGGCTGTCCCCCTGCCCGTGGCACTGCAGCTCTGCTCAGGCAGGGCCAGCACCAGCCCAGGACAGCACTCACAGGTAGCCCATCAGGTTTGTCCCCTTTTTCCAACCAGCACAGCGCCCAGCTCACAACACCACGGGATTTGGGGCAGCAATCTGGGGGCTCGAGGAGCTTATCAGCAGAGAGAGGCTCGGGAGAGGGCGAGGGAGCCAGGACATCTGTGCTATCAGTGATAGGGCAAAATCAGGTAATTCAAACAGAGCCGGGCTTCCTTCCCTCCCTGCAAACGTAAACTCCGGGCAGCAGCTCCCAGCCTGGTCAATGAATCACTTTAATTGAATGCTATGTACACAGCAACTGGAAAACACAAGCCATAAGAAAAACATATGGTGATGGCCGTGGAAATTGGTTTACTCATTCTGCACAGTGTTGTTGCTTTACTTCTTTCATAATTGACCTTTAGAACGATAAATGTGTAAAATAATTTTGGTTTATTATGGCTCCAAACCTTTCAGCAATTACACAAAATGAAAATTTAAAAGGAAGTATTCATTCTGGAAGCATTTCCATTGTTTACATAATTGCACAGCTATAATTTAGTGTTCATGTTGTTAAAGAAAAGTGAAAAAAAGGACCATTATGGACTATTTCAATTCAGAATGATGCTCTGTGGTGTTTAAGCCAGGGAAGAGGAGAGAGGAGGGGGCAATTGCATGCATGTCCTTCTCAAATTCATTAACCCTATAAACGGCATCATATTTCAGTATAGGTTAACCTAGTAATTCAAATTATAAGGTCGTAAACATCCACTGAGTAAGCGAAATAAATTTATGCAAGTTCACTGAAAGGTCAATTGCAAAAATATTCTTCACCTAATTTTTGTTCAAGCTTTTGCATATTACAGGTGTAACCAAATAGCCTGCCAGCTGCCTTCCTCACGTTTCCAATTTCAGCACAGGAACAACACAGATTTTTCACTGAAAGTTCACTCTGTTCCTCACCAACAGACACCTCACCGGCAGCTGAGATCTACAGCAAGGGAAAGATTATCAATTCACAGAAGGCTTAAGACTTCCCTTTTCTACTTTAAAGGAACAAATGCTTCCATTTACTTATGCCAAGATTTCCTACCTACTTAGGTAAGGGTTAACTTGTCAAAAACTAAGTTCCAACAAAAATTTATGAAGTATTTTGACAACCTCAGGAGATCCAGGATAAATTTATCAGAAAGCTCCATTTCAAGGTGCCAGGTAAAACCTAACCCCAAAAGAGTTACATTTTATAACCCAAGTCCCTCGAGGCTGGAATATAATAGAGGGATTTTTTTTTAGATTTCTCCCATTTTAGAGCATGTCTGATACTTTCACAAGTGGGGAGAGCATTGGGATAAACGACTGGAATAAATATTTTGCTTTATGCACACACAGAGCACTCCCTGAGCTCGCAGTGGATACAGGGACAAGGGTGTGGGTGCCAAGGACATGGCACTGCCTGGACTGTGGAGGTGGCTTTGTGTCCCCACAAAACTCTCTCCCAGGTGCCTGTGGCAGCACCACACCGAGCTCTGACAGACAGAACACTGACCACAAAACCAGAATTCAGGTGGGATGGGTGCAACTTAGGAAGGGCCAATGAACTGAAGCAAAATAAATAGAGAAGAACAAAACTACCAAAATCATTCCCAAATGCACAGCTCCTGTTGGCAGGACCTGGCTCCCCCTTGCTTCCAGTCAATCTTTCAGCTCTTTTCTCCAGCACTTCCCACTTAGCCTGCTCTGGATGAGCAGAGAGGGATGTGAGAGTTCCTGTGAGACCCTGGCATTTGGACTTTTGTTTGCCCCTTCTGGAAACATGCTGTCTGTTAACACTTTTCCAAAGCACTCAAAGCACATAATGGGAGCACACAGACAAATTTTCTACAGAAAATGAGATAAGGGGTGGATTAAAAAAAGGGAGGAAATCATGGCAGCCATCAGAAAGAAGTTTCGAGATGCTAAAACAGAGGAATCTGAGCCTTAGGAGACTACATTAAAGTTATTTCCTTTTAAATGGCAGTCTGGGAAAGAATTTAAATGGCACAAGGATTTCTGTACAACCAAGGGCCCTCTTGTGCAACAGCATCAAGCAGAAATCCAGGCAAGAAGCACCCGTTCCACAGGGGGACAAAAGCAAAGCTACTCATTTATTGTACCTTTACACGGCTGCTGAGTGACAACTGAGCAGAAAGATACAAAAGCCCACAAATGCTGGGTTGTTTGGTTTTTTTTTAGTGTCAGACCAGGGTTAATACAAACAGGTAATTAGTGACTCCTACGGTAGCAGCTCTGCTGAAAAATGCTTCCTATTACAAATTGGCCATTTCCCACACAGAGAGCTCCAGTGGGTGTTTCTACGGAAGCTTAGAACTCCTGCAGCTTCCCTTCCATCATCACCTTTATCTGAACAAATAAAGAGGCTTATGGACAACGGGCACTGGTTCCTCAGCACCTGTACTGACAGAGCTCCTCATCCACAGCATCCTTGCACTGCTAAAAGGAACTGAGCTGAAACAAAGCTGCTGAGTGCCCTGGCTACAGCCAGGCTGTGCTCCATGAGCAAGTCTGCTTGCTTGTGCTGACATTTAATCACCCAGGACATCTGCCAGCTCAGCTGGCCTGCAGTGATTTTCCTCTTATTCCATATTTAAAGTTTGTTCTGCTCTTCGTATCACTGAACTGTAAAAGCCACCAGCAGAGTCTCCTTCCTTGGCTGTCCATTGTCCTTTCCACAGAGAACCTCTCAGAGTCTCTACCTTCAATTATGTTCCCTAAAATCGTAAGTATCCTACTCCAGAGGTCCTCTGGCAAGTAAGATTTCAATTAAATTTATTTGTTAAACTCACTCTCAAAATCAGGAATACAAGTGCCCTCACTTTGCAGGTAACCTCAGAATGACTGAACCTCTGAACATGTCAGCGTTGGTGACAGGTGGCACCAGGCACCTGATGAGTGCATCAGTAACTGATGCTTACCCTGAAAATAGAGCAAGACTGGCTAAAAAATGACACTGAGCAGTGGAAGGTTGAAACTTGAAAAAGGATTGAAAACGTGCCTCTTTTTACAGTGTCCCTACAAGGTAAGCACCTCACCTGCACTGCCTTCTCCTCTCAGACTATGAGCAGAAATTTAGACAGAAATAAGAAACACAAAAGTCCACAGAATTCTTAGGAGATAAATAATCCTTTGAGGTGGTTGGAGACAAAGACCCGAGCGGAAGAATCCCAATTATGCCAACAGTTGATTTTCTGAGAAGTGTTTGTAGCTTTTTGGGATTGTGTTTTGATACTTTTGTTATTCAGCAAAAAGGAGGAAGCTGTGGAGCAAGTAGACACTTTTTGACTTCTACAGATAAATGAAGCCAAAAGTACTGTCACAGTAAGTAGCCAGCAGTAATGAAACAGCAATAATAAAATACATTTCTTTTCCTGGTTCAGGTATTTGCAAAATCCGTGCACTGCAGTGTCAGACTTTGGGCTGATTAAAAAAGCTGCATTTATTATCCAAACAAAAAGACACACCCAGTTGTAGTTGCTGGAACAGTTTTCCAACCATCAGGCTCTCTCACCTGGCAGCAAAGGCAGCTATGCCCACCCAAACTGCAGCATCCCTACAAACCACCCCCCACGAACATTTCCTGATTTTCAACTTCCTAACCTCAGCGTGGCAGAGGACATTCCAGCTGTCTTTCCTTCACTGCAGAGGCCAGGGAGGGAAGGCTGTGAGCCTCAATAACCGTCATTCATAAAAAAAAACAGGAAAAAAAGCCTAGACTAGCTCTGCAGCAGAGCAGTGGAGCAGTGCAGGAGGGAGGCACCCACAGATGGCCCCTGAGGCCAGGCCCCTCCTGTGCATCCCACTGTGGCCCTCGGTGCCAGGGCTTCTCCCACCTGGAGAGGTGATGCAATCCTTGCAGAGAATTGTTCACTTCTCCCAGGGATGTTTGTTGTTAGACACCTCCACATGGACAAATTAGCCGCAGCTCATTACCCCGCTGTCTCCTCTGCTGAGCTAATTGCTGCATCCTGGGCTCGGAGCACCACGGGAGCCTCCTATAAAATACACCCTCACACTGCTCTTTTATACACCCCCCGAGACTGGGCTGCAAAGCTCTGCTGCATTTGCTGGGGATAACAATGTACTCATTTATAGCATATTCAAAATCGGATTATTTTGTTTTTCTAGCAGCACCAAAAGCTACACGACACAGCAGCAATTTCCTATTCTCACACCTTTAAGTGAGTGAGGAATGAAAAGAGAAATACAATTTTAAAAAAAACATGTCATGCGAACCAAACTATTGAAAATTATTCAGGTCCAAGAGGTTCCTGACTGCAATACTTTTAAAACCATCTAAAAAGCTCTTCTGAAGGAATCAAGGTGACTTCCTGGAGCTGGGCTGTCCTTCTGTGGCTTTCCTATATAAATGCTAAAAGTTGCACTAGTGATTCATACAGAAGGAAAGTTCCTACATGAGACACCTCCTACCCTTCCTTCTGTGAATATTCCTTACAAGGGAGAAATTTATGCCTGTGCTTAGCAGACAAACCTAATCTATGCTAAAAAGGCAAGCCACAAGTTTATTTTATTTCTGAAATCCTGGAAAGCATGTTAGCAATCCCTGTTCCAGTGATCCTGTGCCCTGTGATTCCACACCCTCTCTGATAAAAAGGCTCCCACTCTCTGAGCACCCAGCAAGCAGCTTGGAGCCCATCACCCTGGAAATACAGGAGCAAAAATAAGGATCCTACTTCCCATCAACACCTTGCTCCAAGGCACTGCCAGTTAACACCTCACCCGGTTCCACAGCTAAGGAAAGCAGGTGGGAAGGACACACACACACCAGCAAACCTGTGGTCAAGTGTGCCACCAAGAGGCAAATGCAGCCACCAGAGTGGGGAGCAAGAACAAAGAGCAGCAGCAGCAGCCTGCAAAATATCCAGAGAAACCACAGAGGGATGGGCAGTGTGGGAGATGTAAAATACCTGGAGAACCCTGGAGTGATGTGCAGCTGCAGCAGGACTTCTAGGAGAAAGCTTTTCAGGAGAAAACCCCTGCCTCTCTATTTCTGTCTATTTAAAAAGAGTGTTTTCCAAGTGCTCTAACTTTTCAGGAGGGAAAGCAAGGGGCAAGAGTCTGGTAAAACTCCTTCTTTCCTTCTCTGATCTCAGAAACAATTAAACACATCTCATTTCCTAAAGGCACCAACAGTAATTCCTAGAATTTCCTGAGGGGTCCCTTTGCCCTTTGTTGCCACCCCTAGCCCTTGCTGTCACTCCAGCTTTTAAAACCTGGGAGCATTCTTAGGTAATCCTAATTTTGTCCAGAGAACATTTCTTAAGAGTTTCCAAGAGCACCAAGCTTTTTTCTGTGAGAAAACCATCATCCAACAGCCCAACTAAATCTTTCCCTCGCCTCGCACCGAACGCTTTATCCCCGAGGCCATGCCAAGACGGAGACCTGGAACAACTCCCGTGCCCCACCTGCTGCTGCCTGGGCAGCAGGAACAGGGTAGCAGTGGCAACAGGGAGCACAGCTCCTACCTGGTCCTCGCTGCTCAGCCCCAGGCGCATGATGAAGTAGAAATGCACCAGGAAGTCGGAGTTGGGCAGCAGGTCCTGGCGCCGGCTCATCATGGCGCAGAGCAGCCGGAACGCCTGCAGCTTCCCCTCCTTGTACTCGCTGGGCAGCGTGGCTGCCTGCAACAGCAACAAAACCTGCATCACTCCTTGCCTTCCCCCACCAGCCAGCCCACCCAATGAGTCTCTAACAGCCCTCCCACAAAGCACTTTAGATCCACAATGTAATTTAGATTCGGCTCCAAAGAGCCTTTGGAGGGTACTTGTTGTCTCGGCCAGCAGTGATGATAAAAGTTAAAAAATAAGGCAACTAAATGTATACCCACTCTGCTCTGATATAGAAGATAATACTCCTGTGGGAGAATTTCAGAACTGACCTTGAACAGCCATGATGCAAATATCCTGAGAGGAGGGATGAGGATGGGAGGAGAGGGAGTTGACTGATTGTCCACACTAATAGCAAGGTTGTCCCGGATCTGATAGTTTTTAAAGAAGAACATTAATAAAATCAGTATCTTTTCTAATGCTTTTTTTTTTTTTGTGTGATTATGTTTTAATTTTACTTTATTTACATTCAGGCACTACAGATTGGGCTAAACAGAGTTCCCATTTCAGCCAAAGCCACCAGGAAAGCTTGCTCTATGCTGCTGCTCCCTGGCCGAAGCAAACATTACCACATAAATACCAATGTCTGTACTTCTTTTTTTCTTTGCTACTGTTTCCTCACCCCATGTAAATTCACTTGTCATTAGACAGGATTCTTTGTTGGAGGTAGCTTCTGGAAACCAAACAATAAAAAGCTTCCTTTCTGACAGAGCCCTCCCACACCCTGCTTATCCTCCAGGTGCTAACACTGAATCCCATTTAATGATCATTTCCACAACAGAAGAAATGTGACATCATCATTAGCTGTAAGTACCACGTACCTTTGCAAGTTTATACCACAGCTCATAAAGGTACCCAAAAACTTTTGCATGGATTTTAGGCGACTGTATGTTGTTCACATCTCCAAGAATTCCCAGGATCCTCCTCCACAGCACCGCAGCAGAATCAGGATGCCAACCAATAAGGCTTCCACCAGCAATTATACTGCAATCAGCCAGGAACTCAGTGCTATCTGTAAATTCAAAGTGTTTCATTTCCACAAGTTAGAAATGCAGCCTAAGCATGGATTTGGTCAACAAAATCTGTTCCTCCTAACTACCTTCCATCTCACGAGATTTCTCTCTCCCAAATTTCTCTCTTTCATTGCTGGAGTTGCTTGTGAGCCAAAGAAAAACATGGCAGCAAACGTAGGCAAAGGGACTCACAGGTGACAGTGCCACAGCACTGCCACACCATACTGTCCCCACCCTAGAAGGGTTTCAGCAGGGAGGTAAATGCAGCTAAATGCAACATTCAGATGCCTGAGGGATGTATTCAATCAATAACCAACTTGTACAGCTATTATTTCTATATTTATAATAGTCCTTTCTCTCTTTTTAAGATCACACAGTGTAGCAAGACCCAGCAATGCAACTGGACAAAGGAATAAAAAAAGCACAGCTCAAGAGTCTTGAGGAATGTGCTCAGGCATCACCACTCACACAGAGCAGAGTGCACAGAGAGCAGGACCTGGAGAAGGCTGTCAGGGTAATGGGATTTATATTCTTAAGGAGTACAAACCCACACTTAAGTGCACATTTTTAATGACAAGAGCTGGTAGCTGCTCTCCTGTCCCAGGCAGCAGCACAGCCACACTCCAGGCATACCTGTAGCAGCCAAGGCAAGGAGGGAGGTTGCAGGAAACCTCTACACAGACAGAAGGAAATAACTCATGTCCTCGGAGGACTCGAGGAAGGTTAGTGAAATAAAAGGCCTTTTAAATGCTTCCACATTTGAATATATTTTAAAAACTTCAGGGATGTTTTTCCCCTTTTTGTGTTGCAGCATTACAAAGTCCCAAAATGCTAAACCACGTGTTATTTATTAAGCACTTTAGAATGACCCTCTACAGATCTGTGCTCAGGGAAGTGGCATCTTTGCTGCTCAGTGGTGGTGCCAGGGTTGTTCTGCCTTGTCCCATCAGGTTTCCACAGCAAAGCAAGCTGTGACTTGGCTGAGAGGCAGCAGCATAGTCAAGGGCACCCTGGCTCTGCTGGGCAATGACACATCTGTCATCCCACTTCTCCTTTCACTCCACGTTACCTGCCAGGTTACTACATGTGGTTCTTTCTCTTTCTAGCCCCAAAGCAGCATCTCTTGTACCACAGCCACAAACAATGAACTTATGATACATGATCATCCTTACCATGGGCAGTATTACCTTTCTCACAGCAGCAGTCCAAGCGGATGGACTGGGTGTGCTGGCTCATTAAAGCACAGATATTTCAAAGGAAAAGTCCACATGAAAAAGTACCCTTGAAATTGTGTATCCATTAGGAAAGCAGCCTGTAAGAGATTCCTACGTTACTGCATTAAGTTCCTGACCTAATACCTGACTCACATCACCAGATGAAAGGTACCTTTAGAAATGGCAAAAAACGAACCACTTATTTCCTATCAGTCAAAAAATGCATTTCCTCAGACTCATGTTGCTATGAAATAAAACCTGTTCACTTGAAACAAATTGGGGTGCTGTACTTCAACACTGGGGCAAGGCCCACAAGGGTCCACCTACCACAGGCTGGCTGGGCACTGTAAGAAGCCCAGTTATTTTCAGCTGCACAGGTGGTGGCTTTCTGGATCATTGTTTACCGGCAAATCAGTTGATGATCCAAATCTCTTCCACTCTGGGTGTACAAAATCATTCTGAGCAAGCACAATGAAGGGTACTTGGTGCCATGTGCCACATGAGCCAACCAAGGAGCAGAAGCTCCTCTTTGGGGCACAGGCATGAGCTCACACACAGCGTGGGGCCTGTGGTACCTGTGAGGTTGGCGGGCTCCTGCGAGGGGCTAAGCTGGAGCCAGCGTGGCGCCGCAGGATCCCCGCCCATCCCTGCAGCTGGCCCGGCCTCGGAGTCATCCTCAGCTGCCTGCCAGGCCACCAGAGTGATGTCCACGTCAGCTGCACAGCCCAGAGATGCATCGCTGCTCACGCTCTCACCTGCAAACAGCAGAGCCCTGCTCACCCCTGCGCCCCAGGCTGCGGCATCTCGGCCGTCCACAACAAAAATCGCAGCGCTCGTTTCAGGTGCTGCACTTAACAAAAGCACTCGTGGGGCACTCACTTTTCTCTCTCTCTCTGTAGTACCCCTGTGATTGCTGCAAGTCTGCTTTCAGGTCCAACTCAGCTGTACTGCTGCTCCTCTGCATTAGCACCTGCAGCAAAAAAATTCATCTCAGCTTATACAGCTCTGAGCACTACACCACACTTCAGCGAATTTCACACCCACAGAGTCATTAGAAATTAACCACAACCCAGTCAAGACATTCTCATGAATATTCAGACTACCTAAGTGTTTGTCAATTTCTTTAAATTTAAAACATCAGGCTTTCATTCATACTTTATCCTCCCTTTCACAACTTCAGTTTTCACATCAACAAGCAGGATTTTTTACCTATGTTTTTCAAACATATCTGAAATAATGAGTTAAGGTAAAAAAAAATTCTTTCAGCCTTCATATCTCATAGAGATGATCAGGCTGAGTCATTTATTGTTTCAACTGTTCACTCAAAAGTTGCCATTAAAAATGTATGAAGTTTGTCTATACTAATGTCAACTCACACTAGCATCTGCCATGCACAGCTGGTGATAGGAACTGTGCTGAAGAGAAGCATTTTCATCAGTACTTTAAACCATCAAAAATTTATTCCAGTGTACTGCAGCTCTGTAATAGCCATGAATTATTTATCTCTTAAAAAGTTACGAACTTGTTGACGTTAAATATTTTAAAAAAGGACCAAAGTCTTGTGTAAGACTAGAACAGAGATACACCTGCAGAAGCACCTGACGAGATCAGGAGACACAAACAGATCACAAGCAGCAGGACAATAACCCAGTCCAGCTCACTTCCAGATTCCATGCTAGAAATGGGATTAATCACTTTTCATACTTTCACCTCCTAGAGTTTCTGCATGCTAAAAGGCATTTGATTAGCAAGAAGACACTGATAGGATCTTATCAGAAATTAACTTTGGGTTTGCCTTACTTGCTCAGCTTCATGCTCCTTTGCATATCCCTTATTTTCCTGAACTGACCTGGAGTCTGAAGTTGAATTTCCAGACTTTTTACCTAGAAGTTTCAGAAAGGAAACAAAAACTATAAACATTTGCAGGACCAAAACGTGCAGCAAGTCTCATGTAAATTTCAGCAATGTTTGTGCATCTCATATTTGTAGTTAAAGGCCATACAACACTTAAACATGTAAGATTACAGGGATACAAGATGCTTTGAAAAATCCCTCAGAAGCATAGCATATTTACAGGAGAGGAACTGAACTCCAACTGCAGCTTGAACATACAAAATTCAAATGCAAGTCAGGTGAAAAAAGTCAAAGAGTTACATACAAAATGCATACACATTCCAGGTTTCATTTTTGGCCTCCCTGCTTTACAAAAGATTATATCCTGCATTCATGGTCTCTAACTTCTTCAACAAAGTGCTTTCAACAATTTACCAACTATACAGTGACTAAGAAAATGAGATAAAAAACATTTTAGAGGAGAGCTGGAAACCAAAGTAAGTGCAGCATTTGTGAGACTCAACAAATCTCAACACTTTTCCTTGAAAAACATAGTATTGCTGTAGTTTATTAAAATTACCTTGAAAAAAATCAGATGGAATCTGATCTGCAATATCTGAAGTGCTGCTGCTTCGAGTTAGCTGCTGCTCTTGGTCTGCAAATGGGTCTGCAGCTTCTGTTCCCTCTGAATTTTCCAGCTGTTGAGATTCTTCAACCTCTGTTGATTTAATTACAATACAAAGTATTTGCAGGAGCTCATTTCTACATCTGTGAACTCCTTGCCTAAGAAAATTCTTTGTAAAAGTGACCCTTGAAAATATTTAAAATTCACAAGTTATAATTTAAGTTCTATGAAATATCCTTAGAAAAACTGTAACGTTTAGAGAAAGATGCATAAGCAGCATAAAAGTTCTACAAAAGGAGAAAAGTGATTTTGGAAGTTAACAAAAAGGAGGAGGTGCCATGAATAAAGCTGGGTTTTCAGTGCTGGAGACCCCAACTGGCCCCTGCTCATTCTGGAGACAGAAAGAACAGAGCAGAGGCAACAAAACTCCCTTAAATGCAGGGTGGGAGAAGGCAGCTCCACTCCCTGAATGCCTCCAGAAAGAGGGGAGGAGAGGAAGAATAAAGAAAGGCAAAAACTCAGAGTAAAAAAAGCTCTGAGCTACGTATAACTTGGGTTTAGCTTGTGAGGACAAATCCAACCAGGCAGCTTCTGGTTTGGCTGTAACTGCAAATGAGAAACAAAAGGAGGAAAGAGAGGCCTGAAAATTCCAAAGAGAAAGTAAACTGATGTGCTGGGGAAGGAGCAGCAGGAACTCTGGAGATTGTGGAGCAACACAGAGCTTTCAGAAATGCATTTCTCTTAGCATTTAGGGAAAAAAACCCCAAAAAAACGAGTAAGACTCCAGTGTTTCCATCCAGCAGTGTGCAAGTTTTAATACTGCTTTACTACTTAATAAACACTGTAGGTATTTCAGGAAGTTCACAGGAGGCATGAGCACAAAAACTAACATTTCTGGTATTTATTGACTTCAGCTGACTTTCAGTGTCTTACAGAAAGCAATAAAACAAAACATTCAATGCACTTCACTAACTAGAGCAATTTCAGCATTCCCTCAAGATAAAACTTGAGATGAAAACACACCAAAGATGTTCCACCAAGCAGGTATCCCCACAGGGGCCATAAAGCATCGAGTACAAAACTCTCCCTTCTCTTGCTACTGCAGGTAATGACTCTGGGCAGGACTCAGGAGTCACAAATCTCTCCCAGGAAGCAAAACATGGGAATTTTTACTTTAGTTACTAAGGCAATATAGATCTAGTTGCAATTGATGGCAATCTATAATATCAACATGAACAAAAACTTCTTTGCTTGCACTGCTGGAAACATTCTGAGAAGAACTAACCTAACAGAAAGGGAACAGATAGAGAGCAGTTTAAAAATAAAAGAACACTGATATCAAAGATGACTTTAAAGTACAGTACCTGACAGTCTGTGAGAGCAAGAAGTGTAAGAGATACCAGGGAAGAGAGAGCTCACAGTGTGAAGCAGAAGAGGTACACTTTTAGTGGCTGGCAAAGCCTCATAAAGATGGACACAGTTGCTGATAGACTGGCTTCGCTTAGCTTACAGGAAAAAATAGAGCAATAATTATATCAGGAACACAGTGAAATATTGCAGTTGAGTGTCACAATACAACAAATCCCAGTGTTTTGGGATAAAGCTTTACAACAGTAAGCCCAGGGGTTTCTCCCCTGAGATGTTAATATTGTGTAACGCTGTCTCTCACACTGGAAGGGCAATAATCAGGGATTTTTGATCCACAGCAAGTGTGGAAGTGTCTTTAATTTGAACACACACAAACAAGAAAAGCCTTGGATCAGCACTTCCAGGCTCTTCCTACTGCTCTGGCAGAGTGTCAAAAGGGGAAAATGCTGTAGCAACAGAGAGAATCCTTCACTGGAGCACAAGCAGTGACTCACTGAATTTAGAAATACAACTCAGACTGAACTGGCTCCAGTGTTGAAGTGCTCTGTGATCCAGCCTGGAGGCTGTGGCTCAGTCATGCAGTCACAAACAAACCACCCCGAGGGTCCTCCCTTCCTTGCAGCTCTCCTGGTAAGGAACTGGGGAGGGAGCAGTGCAGCCCAGAAGCTCCTGCTCAAAGCAGGGGAATTCCAAGGGAGTCTGCCCCAGCAAACTGGCACATGGAAACACATTGATATGAAATAAAGAAAGACCAGGTTCAGGCTGCTGAAATGCTTGAACAAATGGGGATCTGTTCCATGTCTGGGGTCTCAGTCATTACCCCAACATTCCTCATCCCAGTCTCCCTCCTGCTTTCCTCTTTCCCAAAGTAAACGAGAGGAAAACCTCATCATGTCAAGAAAAAGGAAGTACAATAAAAGCAACTATGAAAGGATAATATTATTTATTAAATACTTGGTTTACCTTGGATTCCCAGGAAATAGCTGTATCAATATCTGTTATCTGTCTAACAGTAATAAATGCTTTCTTAGGAACCAATAAAAATAGCAATGTACCTCTCTAGAAAAACCCCTAAGATGCTAAGGTTTAATTCACAATTCAATGTCCTGGAGTCAAAAGCTTATATAGAGAATTTCCCAAAATACTTTGTCTCTGTGACTCACACTGGCCAAGACATCCAACCTCTCTGTTGGGGCAATTAATTATTGAGTTGTTTTGGCAGCAGCCACTCCTCAGAGGCAGATTTAAAACATGAGTCTGAGTGTTGAAATACCAAAGCCCTCAGCTGTGGTCTAACCTGTGGCTCTCTGACGGACAATGTTTCTTGCTTTCTCCACTCCTGGGGCCCCAGAGGTTGTGGCACTTCTGAATCTCATTGGCTCCACAACTTCAGGGTGACTTTTCCAGCTTAATGAAAAAGATCTTCCTACTACAGCTGTCTTCTGAGGCTCTAAAACACCACCTTAGGACAAAGAACACAAAATTTTCTGGCACAGGATGCTCGGGCACATATGATTGCTGAAGTATGAATGGAGTATGAATGGAAATATTAACACTTTAAACAACACAGCTTAACTTTTACTATTGATAAAAATCAACTGGTACTTCAAAACTGTGTGCATTGATTTCAAGGTGGCAGCTAAAATACTGTAAATTAGAAACTTTGCTAAAAACACACGGAAAGGAACTTTTACAGAGTTGCCAGTGCCAGCCAACAGCACAGGAAAACACATTTCATCTTTGCTATCCAAAAAACCCTGACTGTAGGCGTAGACTCCAGCCTGCCAAACAACTTGACCCCAACTGCCTCTCCTCCCCAGTGAAGGATGACAACACACAAATCCCAAGTGCTTCACATTTGATTAAACAGGCTCTTACACCATATTTAGCATTTAACATTAAATTAACTTTTAACATTAAGCTTCAATACTTAACTGGCTTGATACAAAAACCACTGAAACACAAAAAACAAACCTTTGCCTCTCTGCTTTTTCTCCTTCTGCTCACTGAGCTTGTCCAGGGGCAGGTTTGCCATCTCCACACCGTACACAGTCCTGGCCAGCACTGCTGTCAGGGAGTCCATGATGTTGGCCCACTCGTTGATGAGCTCCTCCCAGTCCGTCAGGGAGGACAGGACACTGAGCAGCTCATCCCACAGCTCCCGGGAGATGTAAACGCTCAGGTTTGCTCTGATCCAAGCCACAATGAGGGTCTGAGGGAAGAGGCACTAGTGGCAACTCGGGAAGGGCTGACAAGTGAGTTCAGCACACCAAGCCCAAGCCACAAACCAGCACAGGCTCTTGGTGAGGCACAACGGATATGCAGAGCTATTTTCCCTCAAAAAACACACCCAGAAAGTTACTGATGAAGGAAATTCAGAAAAATTTCAGGCTAAATGTTGTCTGGCAGACTGAAATAAGATACTGTATATAATAAGAGCAGAACAAAGAACTGTCCTACACCCACAGAACGACTGCAGCGACTGAGCTTTGGGGCAGCACTACACACCCAGTTACACTATCCAGGCTGGAAGAACAGTAGGAAGCATAAATATGTCTCTCACTGAGTGTGACTCAGTTTTTACTTGCCAGCTGGACTTTTAGGAAACCATTTACTTGAATCTTACACTTCAGAGACACTGAAAATATCCCCTCTGTGCTACCATAGTTTGTAACAGAGCCCTGGGGAACACAGCAAACACAACCCTCCCTCTGTTAGTAACAGTTTATAAAGTAATTACTAGCAAAACACTAGAAACCCCTCCTTCACCATAATGCAAGTATGTTTCACAGTACTCAGCTAAAACTGTGGGCAGTTGTAACAGAGCAAACCAACCAGCCCCACTCACTCACTCGGAACAGCAACCCCGCCATGCTCTGAGCAAACGTATCCTTTGTCTGGTTCTCCTTTGGCTTCTGCATCACAGCTTCTGTTATTCTGAGGAGGATCTGCAGCATCTGCTCCCTGATTCCAAAACAAAAGGTGTAGTATTAGTTATACCTGCTCGTTAATCCTGCAGCAATGCCTTATTTATTGAGAGAATGCAGTCACACTTCAGACTTCACAGATCATTTGTAAAATAGCTTGGCTAGTTGTGGACTGTAATTAACTTTTTCCTCTTAAATGACACTGTGTTAACCTTACCACGTCTTTCTGTTCATGGACAGCTCCATTATCATGCGCCTGAAAATGCTGAGGACAGCTTTGCAAGCATCCACCTGCTCCTTCAGCAGCACAGGGACCTCAGTGCAGGGCTCCAGCAGGAAAACGTTCGCCGAGTTTGTCAGGAATACCTGGCATCGACAGCCCATTTGCACAGAGTTAGAAAGGAAAACAGGCAAGACTTAACAAAATACTTGTGCTTCAAGTTAAACCTTTTCCTTTCCTTAGAGGAAGTTTCTTGTTTTACTCATCACTTTATTTTTCTGTGTTATTCCAGCAAGAAGCCAGGTGGCATCACAGACCCACCAAGGCTCAGTATGGGGTTTGTGTCCCCTCTGCTTGGGCAGGCACTCATTTCCAGCCACCATATGCTTAAAAAACAGCCACCAGGATTTCCAATAAATGAAAAGCAGCAAAAGTAAATGTATGATTCTGATTAATTCCTAGTACTCATGGGATAAAAAAAAAATACCCTTCTGTGTTCTGACTTTAACATGTGGTTGTCTAGTTTAATATACATGCTTCAGAGTGATACAGGAAATCCAAACTGCGCCTTAAAAAACCAATCAAGCCCTCACAGCTCCTTTTCTCCATCTCAGAGGCTGTAAGGGAATTAGCAGTGCTACTTTCATGACCAGGCAGGTCGTGGCTCTACGTGTCCCCCCTCCTAGCCAGCTCACCTGCAGAGCAGCCTGAGCACCAGCCTTCACATCCCTGTCCTCATCCTCCAGCACGCAGCCCCTGCTGACGGCGCTGGTGAAGGAGTAGGTTCTGCCCCAGCTGGAGGAGCGCTTGTGTCCGCAGGGCTCTGAGGAGAGCTGCCAAACACGGCCTGGTTAGCAACAAAAGAACGAAGGAACACCTCCAGACTGAAACCAAACCATCCCTAAGGGCAGCACCAAAAGTGGGGGAGCTGGCGTGGCACACGCTCATTTCCACAGGGAATTCCCGGCTGTTATTTCTTCATTTCAGAACATGGCATTTCAAGGCTCATAAAAGTTTTAGAAGGTATGTTACTTAAAATATTTTTCACCACTTTTCCTAGTCACTGATTATAGTAACACTTGAAGTTAAGTCTGGCAAAACTAGAAATGCTCTACAAAACAAAGCAAAAGCCTTTTATTTCTCATTGTTTTACAACTCAAACCTCTTATCCAGTATTGGAAAACTTTCTTTTAAACAGTGTCCCAGTGTCAACAATGTCAAAGAACTTTTACTGATGGTCCAAAACAGGATAGAAAAAGATGATGCACAGGAACTGTATTTACAGTTAAATTTCCTAGATTAAGGTGTCCAGTTCCAGTATACACCAATTAATATAGATCAAATTTTTAAGTACCACCAAAACGAAACAGTTCTCCAGGCCTTAGGCCAGTAGACTGTTAATTTTAGCACTGCAAAACTCATCAGTGTTTCCTCCATGAAGTTCCTGCTGTCATATTTACACATGCAGGGAATAACAACAAATGATGTTTCTCAAACCAGCTGCAATCCTCCCCTGCGCTCTAAGTGCTGCTCAGTAACTATTTCAACTGTCAATCCTTAAATAAAAGCATTTTTTAACCTCTATTTCCCACTTTGAATTGTTACTACTCCACAGAGCGAGGTGAAAAGCCCCATATTGCAGCAGACAAAGTAAGGAACAGGGATACCATACATGTTTACCATCTGTTTGCACTGAGGAGTCTTCCAAGGGAACAACAGCATCCTGGTTGCCTTCCTTCTTGTCTGGTTCCTCCATGAACACAGGTTTCTCCTGCAGTATCCACTTCTGATACACCTTCACCACCTTCCGTGTTGCAGATACATCAGAAGGCGGCAACAAAAAAGCCTGAAATGGAAAATTCACTGATTTCACCCCACACAGGACACAGATGTGGTGCGTACAAACCCCACCACCCACGCCGCCATTTTTAAGTAGCTTCAGTTCCCACAACAATTCCACAATCTGATGGTTAAACTCAGATCTAGGAAGGAGCCTGACCTCAAAGGCTGCTGCTGCTGTGACCAGGACCAAGTCTGCCCAGCCACCACCCCACACAACCTCTCCCTTCAGAAACAAAACCGGGGCAAGCACGGGCAGCGACCTGGCGGAACACCTCGTTGACGAAGTTGACATATCCTCGCGTGGAGAGGAGGATGCCCTGCACCATCTCGTAGACACCACGGTGCTGCTCCTCGACGCTGCAGAGGCTGCAGCTGCTCAGCCTCCTGTCCAACAGGCCACCACCACCACTGCTGCTGCTGCTGTGGCCGTGCTCCTGCTCGCCCGCCGGCGCCGCGCCGCCCTCCGGCTCCGCGCTCCTCTCCTGGCCCGCGGCGACTGTCTGCAGGCACAGCACAGCACACCCCGTCACCCATGGCAGCAGCACCTCTGGGATCCTCACGGAGGGCTTGGGATGGATATCCCATCAGCCACGACACTGCTATCCCAGAGGTCAGGTGCAGCAAATTTCAGTTCACCGCGCCATCCGAGAAGGAATTTGATCTTCACGAACTTCCTTACAGCACATAACAACTGAACGAATTGTCTGCTCCACACTAAGAGTGTAAAGGAAGAGGAATCTCCAAGTGTGGGAACACAAGATTTGCCTCCGACTGTACTGGAGGCTCAGGGACCTGAGCAGGGGTCTCAGAGACCCTGGCACACAGCCCAAAACACCTGTGGGTTGGATTTTAGCCCATGGGAACCATTGCCAACCTTAAAAGAAGAATTACAGGTCACAGGAGTTTAAATAGAGCAGTAGGGAGTTTGTTACAGGGTGTAAAAGTAGTTTTTGAGTTTTGGTACAGGGGGGTAGGTATTGCCAAGATGGAGGAACCTTGTGGCTTTTAGGTTTCTTTTCTTCTTCTTCTTCTTCTCTCCATCTTCTTGGTGATGGGGACATGAGTGATTGGTTTAGAGTAGAAACTGTCTAATGTAGGGAATAGGTATTGGAGACAATTAGTAAATAATCTGTACGTAACTTTTAGTATAAAAGATAAACATCCCCTCTGATGGGGGAAAAGGCCTTCGACTGTCCTGCTGGAAGGAGCTCGGCAGGGCAGAAAGGAAACATTTTAGATAAGAACAAATAAACAACCTTGAACACGAGACCTGAAGAGTTTCTGCTCTTTTCTTCCACCTCAGGCTTGGAAAAGGACTTTGCTAGCTCAGGGAATTTCTGCAAAATAGCAGAGAACCTGACATCCAAGTCCCTTTATCTTGGGGGAAAGATGGGTTGTGGCACTATATGTTATTATTATACCCAAGATCTTTTTGTCAGGTTTTGCTCTGGCACTGCGTGCATTTTGCAACCTCTCAAACTGTGTTGCCTCTCTGCTGAGCCCACAGCTGACTCACCTATGGTTCAAGACTGAATGTAAGCTGAGATTGAGTCTAAATTCTTAACAGGAAGCTGGAGAGTCTCTCAAAAGCATTGATTTATAAAATCCATTGTGAGGTATCTAACACCGGAGAAATCTGAACCATGAGTTTATAAATGAAATATTTCTCTAATGTCTCATTGTAAACAGATGCTATAACTCTGAGGAAAACAAAGCAGCCTTTGATGTCACTGGGAAATGGTCCATGGAACCACCAAGTATGACAGTTTATAGAGTAAATTCCAAAAGTCTAAATATAATACTACTGAAGCTGGTAATGCAACAAGTTATGAGGGAAAAAAAATTCTAGTTCAGAATTACTGAAGGGTTTTGCTTGGAGATTCCCAACTCCGCCAAAGAAAAAGAAAATCAAATAAACATCATTTACTCACTACGGGGTAGCATTTAGTTGTGCTTCAGCTGTCAGTACAGTGAGATCACCTGCAAGGTTAACATGTACACAAGAAGAGAGGTATACTTTAAAGCCCACCTGAATAATTTTAGGGAGCACTTCTCCTCCATTTTTTGTATTCTGAACAGCAGTCAAATACTTTTTTTCAAGGAAGAAGGTAACGAGCCACTTGATAAAAACCACTCGAGCTGCCATGTAGGGGATTTTCGTGCAGTAGACACTCTCATTGTTCCGTGTTGCAGTGACATACACCGGCCTTGGCCTGATATCAGGGATGTCTGGGGGGGGGACAAAATAGGAAGAGAGAAACAAAATGGAATCTTAGCAAGTGCTTCCCAATTCTGGGTAAACGTATTGAACACATACCCAAGAAATAAGAGATGCAATGACTGCTGCTTTTATTTTATTAATGTTTGTATTCTATCCTAACTTAATCGCTCCTCAGGAGAACATAACAACACAGCTCTTTTCTGAGGTTATCACTTGTATCACTCTAAACAAAGGAAAGCAAGAGAGAAGGGCTGCAAAAGCTGAAACAAAGAACCAGCCCTGCTACAACATAAGTTAATTTTACATGAAAACAGGGAGAGAAAGCTCCTCATCATGCAGAGCTGTAGATACAACAGCAGGTAACAGAGATGCTGCCAAGAGCAGGCTCTAGCTTTTTCTACTTCAAAGGCAAACCCCACTACTTACCAAGCACAGGTTTGTAGAGGTTGGTTAGTTTTGTAAAAGATGGGAACAAGTGGGGAAGATAGTATTTTCTAAACAAAGTAAAGAGAAATTTAAACCCAGTGTCTTGGTTCTCCTTGTTCTTCCACTCCAAGCTGGCAGCCTTTGTCACAGAGTTAGAGAGAAACAAACAAAAAGCTTTATGTTAACATGTAATACTGACAGTTGTTCCCCCCTGAACACAAAAAACAAGCAACTACACTTTAGCAAGGGAAGAAAAAGCTGCAAAGACCCAAAACAACCTTTAAAAATTGCAGTAAGAATGGAAAGTAAGACTGGAGCAGCCCCTCAAAGCTAGTGGGCTCAGTGGAATTCAGTGTATTTGTACTGTTCCAATCAGGGAAGGACAACAACTGTCCTGTTCTACTCTCAATAAATTTCCTTCTTACATGTACATTTTGACAAAGTCACTTTGAGCTGTACCTTTTATCACAAGTATTTTCTTCATCAGAACACAAACAAACACTGTAACCACTGTGCAATGGGATTTGTAGTGTAAGCAGGTTTGTTTAGATCCCACACAGGTAATGAGTACAAAAAGAAGAGTGACATTTTTTGTTTTTAACTGAAGTGTTGTGAGACTCTGATATGTAAAACAAAGGGTGCTGTGGAGGAAGCTGATAATTTCATACAGCCACTTTTTAAAATAAAGCATTTATTCAAGATGACAAAACCCTTTCCAAATATTATTTTGGTCTTGCCTTTTCATACTAGAAAGTGTATCTCAAAGTATTTAATTATAATTTATCTTTTTTTAATAACAAGGCTCTTTCATGTTCATTGTCTGCACAGCTTCCACTTTATTTCAAATATCGCTTAATTTGTACTTTTTAAATATATACATTATCTTGACTTATTTCCTGTTCAGATTCATCTGATCTACTTCTAATTAAATTTTATGTACATGCTACTTGCATCCTTTTAAAAACATCACAGAAGCCATCTCTCTTTATCTCTTCCTCCAGTGGTCTTTTACATTCCTTTTCATCTAGGTATGTGTCCAAAGAGAATAAACTGAATCTTTACCCCACATCAATTTTTCAAATGCAACAACGAGCACATAAAACAGTAAATTATTCTGCAAATTTGGATAACATTCATTAATTCTTATCACAAAAGTGTGACAAACTTCACAAAAAAATGGCACGAGGAGATACCTTTTGGATGATTTTCCATTTAAAAACAGGAGTAAAAAAAAAAGTTCGGGGAAAGGTTAAACCCAGCTCCACGATGCAGTGTAGGATTAACTTTCTACCACAAATACATCCTCCAAATATGAACAGTTTCCAACATCCATCCTCCTCACCTGAATTACCATATATTTTAACAGGAGCTGGAGAAAATAGCACGTCTGGTCTTCTGCAATTTTCTCTCCGGAGACAGCTGGCAAAAGCGGCGTTATTTCTTCTGGGAAAATCTTGGCTAAAACCAAACATGTTAAGTGTGCCACACATGAAAGTAGCAAAATAAAAGATATTTCCTGTAAAAGACTGATTTGAAAGCACCCTTTATGGCACTACTAAGCTGCGCAAATGTCCAAAGTCCTGGCACATCCCAGCAGGATGGCACCCAGTGGCCTGGAAGGGCTGACACCAGCAGTGAACCAACACTGGGATCAGGATCTGGGCACTGGGATCAGTGCACTGGGATCGGGATCTGGGCACTGGGATCGGGATCTGGGCACTGGGATCGGGATCAGTGCCAGCCCAGGGCACTGGGATCAGGATCTGGGCATTGGGATCAGGATCAGTGCCAGCCCAGGGCACTGGGATCAGGATCTGGGCACTGGGATTGGGATCAGTGCCAGTCCAGGGCATTGGGATCAGGATCTGGGCACTGGGATTGGGATCAGTGCCAGTCCAGGGCATTGGGATCAGGATCTGGGCACTGCGATCGGGATCTGGGCACCGGGATCAGGATCAGTGCCAGCCCAGGACACTGGGATCAGGATCTGGGCACCGGGATTGGGATCAGTGCCAGACCAGGGCACGGGGATCAGGATCTGGGCACTGGGATTGAGATCAGTGCCAGCCCAGGGCACTGGGACCAGCATCTGGGCACTGGGACCACGATCTGGGCACTGGGACCACGATCTGGGCACTGGGACCACGATCTGGGCACTGGGACCACGATCTGGGCACTGGGACCACGATCTGGGCACTGGGACCAGGACCTGGGCACTGGGACCAGGACCTGGGCACTGGGACCAGGACCTGGGCACTGGGACCAGGACCTGGGCACTGGGACCAGGACCTGGGCACTGGGACCAGGACCTGGGCACTGGGATTGGGATCAGTGCCAGCCCAGGGCACTGGGATCAGCATCTGGGCACTGGGATTGGGATCAAGAAACCTCCACACCTTGCCTGTGGGGCAGCAGAAAGCCAAAGACCCAACGGGCGAACCCCGACCGCTCGGAGCGACGGCAGCGGATCTGCACCAGCCCAGCAGCTGGACACGAGCCAGCCAGGTCAGAATTAACCCCAGGGACAGCCAGCAGCACCCACGGCCACCTCCCTCCCCCCCGGGGGGAAGGCTCACCGTCGGGCGCGGCCGGGGGGCTGACCAGGCTCTCCAGCGTGCAGGGCCCGCGCGAGGACGGCAGCGGGGGGAAGCCGGGCACCAGGCAGGCGAACATCAGCACCTGCTCCTCTCCACAGTTGGTCTGCAGAGCTTGAAGCCACAGCAGGAACAGGCGGATCCCTTCGCACCTGAGCTGCAAGGAGGAGGGTTTGGGGAAAAAAGGCAGTGACACGGGTCTGTAAGGGCAGTGACACGGGCGTGCAGCTCACAAGGGGCAGGGGGAGTGCTTCATCCCAGCTAGGTCATGCCATCATACCATAGGGTATTCACATTATTAATATATATAATATAATCCCAGCTCTAATGCCAGAGAAAGCTCAAAAAAATCAAGCGATATCCAGGTAACTTTACAAAGGTCATTAGAGCAGCAAAATGACTGAAAATACGTATTAAAATAGGCAAGGATCACAATAATAAAACTTACAATTGAAAGGTCAATAAGAAAAAATTACAAGGCCTAACAACCTGGAAAACAGCGGTATTGGAAAGCTGTAAAGTAGCATGCTTCACAGGAATTAGAGGGAAAAGAAATATGAAAACATCAACACAATACCTTGAGAGAATTTCCAGTGTGCAAAAGCTTCTTCAGAATCGACCCTAGATTAGGAAAATTAAGTAGACACTATCAGACACTTCCCATCACAATGCTTTCAAAAATATTCCATGAAAGCCTACTTTAATTTACTCTGGGGCCACTGTGCTGAGTTTTAAGACAACTATGGGGGGGAATCCCCAAGTGAACCTAGTCACCATCACTACCACCCAAGATTAACTGTGATGTATCTTTCCTGTGAGGTCCTCTGGGTTTTGTGAGGACCACATCTCAAATTATTCTCATTAATAGTAAGATCTGTGAATTATACACACTCCTTACATGGGCTCCTTCTCTCAAGTTCTCACCATTTCACAAGATTAAATAGAAATTACTAACATACATAGGAAACTCACATTAATGCACATGAACATTAAGCAAAAGGAAATCACAAGGCAGAGGTGTAAATAAATGCTCTGCCAGATTTTGTACATAATTTTTTGAACACAGATAAAAAATTACGCCGCTATAACCACTCAACAGAAGCATAAAGAATTTATCAGCTACAGAGTAGCAAACTGGAACCAATTTGGTTTGGACTAGTTCAGCTGAACCTTTACGAAGTGGCCAGGCAGATGTCTCCTCTGGCTTTTGTCAGTGCTGAGTGGAAATGTGACAACAGCCCTCCCCCTGACCTTTAACTTCCGCTCATTGTTCTTCTGCAACAGCAATTCCTTGTTCTGATGACAAAAATGGCAGCTGGTCAGACAGTGCTGCAAACCAACTCCAACAAAACAAGTCCTACTCGGGAGGAACAGAACCCCTCCTTGTAAAATTTTAATAAGCAGCATAAAAATCCACTGGTGTCCTTTGGAAGCAGATTTTGAAAAGCAGTGATGAATCCGAGGCATTTGATTCAGAGGAAATGATCAAGTTTAAACCCCTTCACTGGACTTCAAGGTGTTCTGGCCATCCAAGGCTGCTCTCTACCAGACTCCTACTACTCCCTCCTTTCTCCCAGAACCTCCAATACCACTGGAGCATGGTGAAAGAACAGCCTTGGTCTGAGGAAGTCACCCATGGGTATCTTCTTGTGTCATATTCTAACACGTTGCTGAGAAAATCCTCCACTTCATGAGAATCTGGGACCAAACTTGCACAAATATCATGTATTCATAACTCTATTCCTGTATCACTCAATAAATATATCACTTCAACAATAGAAAATTTGATCCAGAAAAAGCTACTAAAAAGTTTTTTTTTGTTGTGGTTTTGTTTTAAACCATTTCTTCTTACCTATACTGCGAAAATGCCATCGATAAAAAATCCTCTCAGGTAGCAGCTGCAATATTTTCTGCAGGAAACAAAACAAGTCAAATTTTTCCATAATAAAACTGATTTCATCAGAGGATATAGAGAAATGGACGCACAACACAAATGAGATGTGAATATCTTGACAGTTTCCCTCTAAACTACAGCAGCATGGACTAGGGCTTGGCTCACCTACTGCTGCTCTGCCTCTCAAAGGTCTGGGAGTACACAGGGCTTCACACAGGTTCCACACAAAAAACACCTCCACCTTACAACTTTTCAGCCATTGAAATAAGAAATTAGCAAGGTATGTTTAAATGGGAAAATTAGTTTTGAAAACTTCTGTTTGGAAATCAAATGAAATTAAACAATGTTACAAATGACTGACAGTCAGAGCTCCTTGAAATTATCGAACAAAATGACTGGCACGAGTTTCTGCACAACAAAGCACCTCTAAGTTCTTGGCAATACCACATGCAGGATGCAAATGGATGATAGGTCATTGAAGCAACAGTGACCTGTTTGAGGGTGTTCTGCACACAAAAGCTCACAGGAAAAAAAACAAAGCATCACAGCCCAGAAAGCAGCGGGCACTGCGGGTCACCTCTGGGAGCCACATGCCAGAATCAGCACTGCTGCCAGAGTGTGTGCTTGAGATATGGAGCAGGACAGACCTCTTGCTTTTAACAATAAAGGGCCTCAGAAATCATATTCAACATTCAGAACAGTCTTTCTGGACATGGAACATTCCTTTCTCCATGGCAGAGGATGGAAGTCATGACAAATCATGGACATAGGAGCTAGACCTCGGATCACAGGCAGGCTGGTCCCTCCTCCAGACCTACACCATAGCATGAGCTCCCTGCACAGCATTTAGCATTTCTGAAAGGTTAACCAGAATAAAAATGCAAACCAGGCACGTCCTTTCCACGTTCCTTGTATTTTGTTTCAGTGTCACTCCCCATGCTCCCTCCCCAGCACGCCGTGGCAGCAGGACCCCAGGAGCAGAGGGTCCAGAGGTCGAGCTCCCAGTCCGTGAGCAGCAGGAATGCTTGGGATGAAGGATCTGACTGGCTAAAAATGAGGCCATGACTCACATTGGGGCTTTACCTGTTAGTTAAGCACCAGGCTTCTGCCAATCAGATTGCAGGATCCATGGACAAAGAGTTATCGTTATCCATCTAAACATTAAAACACTGGCAGTCCACCACTCCTCCAGATTATTTCTGGCATTAATCATTACTTAACTTGGCACGGGGCAGAAAGGAGTCCTAAGCTAACCCAGGAGCACTGCATGGAAGCTGGGTCTGTGCCTAGGCTCACCACAAGCCGTGTGCCCGAGGTGGGCAAGGAAAAGCTCCAGGAAACAAAAACCCTGTGGCAAACCAGCAACAAAAACTGGGCTGGATTCAGGTATCAAACAAAACACTGCAGGGAGGAAGCGTCACACATCGGCACATTTATCACGGAAGACCAGACAAAACCACACGTACTTTGTTTCCATTGTTTTAGTCTGTTACACAATTTCACCTAGATTTGAACACGAGTTCCCTTCTAGAAAGTGAGCTAGAAAGTGGTGAGGTGCAAGCTGCATAGGCTGGAAAGGTGCAAAGCTCCATTATAAAGACCCATTTGAAAAAGAATTTGGTAACAACTTTCACTTCCAAGTCTCAGCAAACTTTAGGTTGTCTCCAGAGAAAAGCAGAAAAACAAATGCTGCTGCACAGCTCAACAACAAGCAGGAAAACCAAACCTAAACTCTAAACTGGACACAACTTGGTGGGGTAGGGGCAGAAATCAACACACTTACTGCTCTTTTCTCTTTTTAAAAAACACAGAATTCAACATCCTTGCCAGGTGACTGAATCAAAACAATTCAAGGGTTCAAACCATCAGTAAGAGGACAGAAGTTCCTGACAAAAGCTCCCACATCCCAATCTTTTTTTTTATCCCATTTTGTTTTTCACACGGTAAAAATGTAGACACTTGACTCACTTCCCTTGCATTCTCCTTCTCAGCATCTCAAAACCAGGGAAACAATAAATATATGCATTTTGAAAAAATGCATGGGTGTGACTGATCACCTGCACAGCCCTACCCCACAGCAACCAGGCACTCTCAAAAAGCAACCTGTGTCCCCCTCCTGCACTGCAGACAGCACAGCTCTGCAGCAGAGCAGGGTTAAGCACAGAGTCCACGTCTGCTCCTGCACTGCGAAAAGAAACCACCCAGGTGCAAAGTCTACACCATTAAATATAAATTCTGAAGGTTACAAGTTAAGCTCCAGCCCCACCATCACAATTTCCAGCTGATTTCTGCCCTGAGCATGCAGACTTGGACTGAGGTGGTGTTGCAGTGTGACACGAGACTGCACAAGTCATGAACCAGCTCCAGCTGTTCCCTTTGCAACTTCACGTTTCCAGCAATATTTTATACACCCTCCCCATTGCTGGTGTTCTAAAAAACACGCATCACTATTGCTGTAGAACAAATGACAGTTTCTTCCCCTCCAGTCCAGGCTGTCACTGCTGTGAATCCGAGCTGGCTATTGACATATTGTTCCTAGTTTCATGCCACACTAATAAGAAATATTTTAAGAAACCCCACAGTGCGAAATAATATTGCTTTTTCAGAAAACACATAGATCTATTTAATGCTTAGTGCTTTGCTGCATCTGTATGGTAATCCATTATAGCACACTTGAAATAGAAATTAGGTATTACTACTGATCAACACATCAGGGTATCTGTCAGTTCTTTTAACTGATTATCCATAGTTCTTTTTCGTTTGGACTTCCTGCATGACTAGGAATAATGTTAAGTTTAAATCTTGGTTTACACAGGATGCTGCTTTCTGAAAGCTACGTTCCTCTTTTTCATTGAAGCAAAATGAAAACCACCAAGGTTTGTATCTCAACAGACTCACTCTGACTTAACCAAAACTGCTATCTTTTTAAAAAGGCATTTTGTTTTTGCCTCCCTGGTTGAATCCCACCGTGACTGGCAGCTCTGTGCCCACCACCACACGCTGCAGGACACAGGGAAGGCTGAGGCTGGGCCCGGGATCCCAAGGGATTTCTCAGCCCCACAGCCATGGGGAGATGAGCACTGCTGCTCTGGATGTGCCAGGCTGGTCTTGGATCAATGAGAGCCACCCCAAAGGTGCCCTGGCTGAGCAAATCCACTCCTGGAGGAAGAACCGGCGGTGGCCAGGCTGCAGTCACATCCCCTCTGGGGGAATGGATTTGGAATTCCCAGGAGTCAGGGGCAGGTGGATCTACTTCAAGCCAAGTCAAGGCAGAAGAGCTCTCCCAGGCCTCTGTGCTCAAGTGCTGCTGGTGGTTTCATGATGTTGGACTACCAAAACCTGCAGGAATTTAGAAATTTTCCAGCTCCTATACACAGACTCGGATGAGCCAATGGAGTCAGCGTGCCTGCAGCAGCTCAGTCTCAATGAAGGGATACCCCATTTATTGCATTAATAAATTATTTACAGTTATTTGTTCAGGGAAAATGTCTTCCCAAAGCACACAGGGCACTCACCACTGCCTCAGGCATAATAACAAATAGCAAGATCTCTGAAATAAAATATGTGATACGCATAGCTAGAATTTTCAACAGACTGCTGTAAGAATAGCAGCTATATAATTGGAATTATGGCAGAACAATCTGTAAAGGGTCCTAAAAGTAATTTTTTACGTGTAGAAAAGTAGAGCTATAAGCACTGTTAATGTTATAAACAAAAAAGCCCCTTNAGGGTCCTAAAAGTAATTTTTTACATGTAGAAAAGTAGAGCTATAAACAAAAAAGCCCCTCTGTTACTCTACTAGGCTTGAGACTCAGCGTTCACACCTGCACCAGGCTCAAGAAATCACAAACTCTGCACAAAACATGGACTTGGGGAAGCTTTTCTACATCAAATTTCTGAGCATAAAACATTTCATCCAGTGAAGCTGTTAGACAGTGGGATGAATTTTATGATACCATCAGCATGACAGATGTGGCCCTTCTTAACCAATGAAGGAAAATTATAGAGAATGGGAAGAAATTGATCTATGTATCTCAAAACCAACAATCTGCTCTTACTTCAGTAGAGATTAAAAACTACAGCGTCAGAGGAATCAGTACCTGAGGCTGCAAGAAAGAAAAAACACTTTCTTATTAGAAAAACACACCCCAACTTTTACAGCCAGGTGACAGCACAATACTGTTATTGGAGAAAGAAAATGGACATAAATACAGTGCATCTCCTGGGAGGTCTGTGACACACAGGGCTCAGAGCTGCCCTCAAATCTGAGGTTTTGAGCTGCTCCCTCAAAAGGGAACCAGAGACACAAGAACAACAGTAACCCGTTCTGCAAATGCACTGCAAGCAAGGGAGAGCCACTCCTTAGCAGAAAAAAAAATTGTGTCTCACATAATTTTGGGCTTTTAGCTGAAACAGGGAAAAATAACAGTATCACAGCCATATCACCTCACAAATATCTATCTGGGAAAACACAAGGCCAAAGCACCTTATAAAGTTAAATCAAAGCATTTTGTGATATTAACTGCAAAGTTAACCCTTCACATTCTTCCCTGCTGGTTAACATCTCTTCTTTGGGTAACGTGTTGCTTGAAGTTGTTGCATGTGTGGCCGAGCTGTGCAGCTGATGTGTAAAATTAGAACTTCCATAAATTAATACCAAGCCAAGACAGTTCCTAGAGGATTTGTGGGAAAAGCTTTTGCTGCCCAATACACACACTAGGTGTCACTCCACAACAGCAGCACAATCCCACCAAAACTCTAGGAAAGGCAAAGGCAATTCCCTCATAAATATTTTTCTTGATTTTTAAGCTGTTAACCCTCAGCACAGGGACTCAGGATTTGTTAATCCTAAGTAACTACTTATTTAGCTAATTAGCAGAAAATGCAGCATCCCCCTGGCTCCCGCTGACATCACACTAAATGTGGAAAGCTTAACAATCAATTAGTTTAGTTTCCTATGGTTTTAGAATATGAATGTTGCATCACTTGGCATTTCTGACTCCTTGTTCTGCGCTGAGGCTCTCGGGCTCTTCTCACCCAGGGTTAGCTGTCCATGGACTGCACATTCAATTTATCAGACCCCCACCAGGGAGGGAATTGCTCTGAATCCCACACAAACACTGAAAGGACTTCTTCTCCCCCAGGGTGACCAAGCTGTTGCCCAGCTCTCCTTCACTGGGACCCCAAGCAGCCCCTGGTTCATACACAATCACAGATTTTTTTCTCATTCAAAGTTCTCCCACTGCTTTTAAGGAGTATTAAGGGCTGGTTATTCATCAGCCCTTTCAAAGCCCAGTTATTCCCTCTACCCAGGTGAGCAAGCATTGGCTATTTCCCATTCAATGGCACAGAAATTTCCTTATCCAAGGCCCCAGTGTATTAACTTGCTGCCATTAACCTGCTCAGTGACACGGTGACTCCTTCTCTGCTGGGCTGGGGACTGAGGAGGAGGAAGGGTTTCTCCCACCCCAAACAGCCCTGGCAGATTTTATGAGCTCATGTTCTTTGCCACTGCCTTGGGTGCAACCCTAGAGCTGACCTGTGCTAATGTCACAAGGAGCAGAAAGCACAACTTGGATTTCAGCATGAAAATGTGGTCATGTAGAAGAGGGGGAACGAGGGAGAAGAGGGAAAGGGAGACAAAGTGAGAATTCAAGACCACAAAACCCCAGGATTCCATGCCATCATTTTCATGGCCACTTTTCCCACTACAGGCACATTAGGCTAAAGAGCATCATTCTTCTTGTCATTGTAAATATCATTCCAACTACAAATTACTCATTAATGCAAAACCATGAAGCCACAGACTTCTGAAGGTCTGGGGGTCTTTCAGAGGGAGTGAGAGTAGTTGAGAACAATTAACCTTTGTCTTTGCTTCAATTTTGAGAGTCCCAGTGAAAGTTTGAGGCATTTTTTCCTACCAAAAAAATCCCCAAAATATAAACAAAAATGACATTTCTATGATGAAATACTCAGGTAAAAAAAGTTAGTAGTTGGAGTAACAGAAAAAGAAATAAAGAAAAGAGAAAGAAATCAGCAGATCATGTGTGTGTTTAACCTCAAGAGAGAAATCTGGCCAATTATTTACCTAATCAGCTGACAAAAATAATAATTAAAGGTGCCAGTGTGTTCTGACTAGAGACAGGCAGAGCTTAAGCTAAGAATTTCAGTTGCATTATAAGAACATTTTCATGTGTCAGGCTTTCACCTGTTCCAGTGATATTTTCTCACATCCAAATACATTTAGATAATAACTCCATCAGAGATACCTTGGAAAATGATCTATCCCAGACTATTATTGTTTAAATTAAAGCAAACCTTATTTGATTATGCAAAAGTTAACCAGGTAACATTTCCTCCCCAGACAATGTCAATGCTCTGATGGCCAGCACTGGGCAGGAGGGAAGAAAATGCTTCTAAAAGTGAAAGGTGTTGTATTGAATAAAAAAACCCAAAAAAACCCAGCATTTCACACACTCACATTAAACTGATGTGCAGTAGCTGACAGTTCCTATTCTTTTATTTCCCTTAAGCTGCAAGATCCAACACTGAAATCATAGCAGATACCTCCATGTGAAGGGAGCAGAGCCCAGCCTCCTGCTGTGACACATGCAAAATAAACTCAGTACAACTTCACACCCACGGACAGGAGGAGGGGGAAGTGCTGCTTTTCTGAACTGGCCCTCGATGAAACAAACTCATGTTTAATTAAAACAGAAAAGAAACAACAGAAAGCAGACTTCCTGAAAGCTTTAGCCTAACAGAACCAATGCAACTACTGATGGCAGTAGTGCTCCCAAATTCCACCAAAACCTCCAGCCTCTTTTCAGAGCATCAGACCCCAGATCCTCAGGACAGAGGTGTTCTTGCTGAATTCCAAGGCATTTTTGGTACCATGTCTTAACTCAGGTGACTGACACTTAGTTTCACCCCTCACTGCAAGAACTGTAAGTACAGAGTGCTTAAGCAAGATTTAAAGTACAAATTAGTTATCATGGTATGGAAAACTTACTTCAAAAAGAAAGAGGATGGAGTCCAGCTCCTCCCTTTGTGATTTATTCCCTGCAAAACACAAAACAACATTGCTTGCCAGAAACATAGGATAAAAGACAGCAGAATGAGGCTGTTGTTGCTCAGCTGAAGTCAAAGAAGCCACCCAGTTTATTTCTCATCTTAAATAAAGATCCCATGTGCGAGCTGTGCCCAGGCTGCAGTGCCTCCCTGCTCTGGCTGTGTCTCAGCTGAGCAGAGGGAGCTGCAGGAGCACAGAGCAAGGTGAGAGGATGGGTGTGTAAACACTGAAATGAACCCAGAGACACGATTAGCTGCTGCTCTCATTTCAGAGAGTGACTTTCCATGCTCGTCTCTCCTGCCACCATAAAATTAAAGTGATTAATGCTAACACTGTACTGCACAGAACTATTACTATAAATACAGATAATTGAACTAGACAATCATTGGTTAGGCTCTGCTGGAATGCTCTGCAGCACAGTTACAGAGCACTGACCAACAGCTGGTGGAAGAACTCACCTTTTTGTTTCAAGCTGTTTTCCAGTGTTATGAAGTTTTCATAGAATATAAAATAAATTTGAGAATAATTGTTGTCAAAAAACTGCTTCAGGTCACTTCCATCCACAATATCTGAAAAGAGGAACAAATAGAGCAATAAGAGCAGAAAGACAAGAATTTCAGGCATTCTGGAAATTCAGCATTAGAGAATGAAATAAGTGCAACACAAAACTATTTTAGTGAGTTCACTGAGTATCCTGTACTAAACTGTGGGTCTATCCTTGCAAGGAATTTCACTGAATTTATGAGTGTCTGCAATGGGGCTTTGGGTCATTTGCTATCTTTTAAAAAGTTTAAAAAAAAATAAAATTAGAAAAAAAAGGATGGAGTCTCAGCTGTGTAACCAAGTGGCCTCTGTACCATCAAAACAAGCAGGTACTGCTAGGGAAGAAGATCAGCAAATATTTTTGGATGCAAATTCAGTTTTTGCATTCATCTGGCAAGCAGATCAAATCAGAAAACAGCATATTCCAAATTAATTTCTTAGAATAATGGCAACTCGAGCATGTAGCACTTTCCTAAGTGTCAGCTCGGGTCTGAAACTTGAAATAAGTTTATTTTCTACAAAGAAAAAAGTCCAATGTTTTCTAAGCCTGACACTTGCCAAACACACATTAATTTTCTCCTTTTAGTTTTTTCTGCAATTGATTTGGTCAAGGAGAGTTGGGTGATTCCCTCAGAAGAGGGTGAAGGGCTGAAATTAACAACACATCTCCTCACTGAAGCCTCACCTTGCAAGAAATCCACTCATTACCCAAAATAAAGCTGAAATCAACAAGAAGGCTCAATAACATCCCACAACTATGGAAGGAAGAATAACTTCAGCCCTGGATAACTTGATTTTAATTTAAATCAATACCTTTCCAGCAGCAAGGCTCTGCTTGGCTGCTCGTACTATGGAAACGATTAGAGCAGGGAAACTCTTTAACATGATATTTGTTTCCTGCAAAGTACTGTTACTGAATTTGCAAGCTAAGTGCAATTATTCCTCTCCATGAATGAGTCCTGTTAAACACAACTCCAGGGGAAAACAAGGCTTTCATTTACAGGGATTTCATATGAGGGAATGAGGTCATTAAAATCGAAGCAAAAAGGAAACTTTCCCTCCAAATTGCAAAGGGAGGAGAAAGGAACTGCCTCACCAAGAAAGCAAATTCTCCTTTTTTCTTAATGTGGCATCTCGGGGGTGACTCATGGGTGAGTGTGATGTGAGCTGCATCCCTACAGCCACAGCCCTTTCCCACAGATGTGTTTAACTTCCAGCAGGATACAGCTCATTCCTGCTTCTTTCTCACATGGAAAACATCAGGGAAAGTTTCCAAGTTTCCTGCACCATTTATCACTGAAGATAACAAGATAAAAATCCTGATTTTTGGGGAAATGCACTGACTGAAGGAGTATTTAGAAGCACCTGAGCAAATGAGGCAGCAAGCTCGGGGCTGAACTATGGGAATTCGGGTTTATTTTTTATATTTACTCCCAGACAGCTTCAGCTGCACCCAGCACTCACTCCTCAGGCAAGCACCAGCAGCCATCCCAAACCCGTGCCATTCCCACACAGGACAAGCTCACAATTTTAACTAACACCAGACAGCAGCTGCTGCAGCAACGCTCAGGAAAAGAGTGAGACGCTCAAGAGGGCCCCACCCAATTTCTTCTCTATAAATAGGACATGTTGGCTCACTGGGTAACTCACACTGCCTTGCCTTACTATTAAATTTAAAATTTAGGGTAACACTCGAGTATCACATAGTAAGAACCTGAGTCTGTTGCCAAACTCTCGTTGCTCTTCCTCATATTAAAAAAAAACAAAACACAGAGGGGACGCTGAGTCTGTCCTTAGCAGATGGATTTGCCTTTTACTTTCCCGTTAACTGCCAAATATTATTACAGTCACCTGTTGGAAATCATCCCTTAATTCCATGAACTTCCAAGCTCACTTTATGCTATTTTCTCAAAGCCCTCTTAATCCTCAAATACTTGAAAAATTAGAGATGAAGGGAATTTCGCAGCCACGCCCTGGTTAACGATAAACTTTTACAACCAGCCTCTGCCCAGAAATAATGTACAACTCTTGCTTATCTTCAAAAAAAAAGCATGTCAGCACAAAACAGTCAGTTACCAAAACACCCTTCCAACTGGAACAGCTTCCAAAATAATGTTAACACCTCAAATTTCGCACAGGCTCTGCAGAACAACTGCAGCTCTGAATTCAGCAGGAAGTCTGCACACATCCCCTTTTGACTGTAAATGAAAGTTTCCACTCAGCCACTCTTGCTCCTGCAGCTGTATGGAACCACGAGGCCAAGCAGTGCCAGAACCGAAACTCCACTCCTCTCCTTTGTTATCCCACCTCTGATCAAGGCATGAAAAGCATGGGCTTTCCTAAGGGGTATGTTTTAAAGGCAATTATTTAGGATTGCAGTTGGTAACCTCACAAATTTCACATTTAGTCTTAACTCTGTGTGTCTCCCACGTATTTGCTCAAAAGAGAAAGGACTGAAAGCATTGGACAAAGCAGCATCCCACATCTGTTAGCAGCAGCCTTCCTGACTATTTCAATTGTGCCCAAGGAGAAAACACTATTGAAAGAGATGTTTCAATATAAAAAGAATATTTTTACCCAAGAGTAGCAATAGAAAAAGTTCTTAAGGCGAAGCAAGCCATCTTTCTGCTACAAAAGTCCCACAGAAATCACCCTGGGAAAGAGCAGAGACTTCATTTATGGCCAGGCAGTGGGGAAAAGCCAAATCTTTACATCCCCTCCACTCTTTGTCAGGCCCTTATGCTTTATCTTAAAAAAAAAACAAAAACAAAAGGCCACACTGCTGGCCCTTCCAGTGTTTAGAACTTTACTAACTTAACAGAAGTTCCGGCCATGAGTACATCTCCACAGCAATAAAGAAATAAGGGAAGTGTTCTGGTCATTTCTCAAACACAACTAAATACCCACTTCTAAGTCCTGTTGTTGTTCTGGGTAGTGTTTTGTCCTGCCACGTGGACAGAGCATCCCACAGATCAGGAATTCAGATCCTAAAGGCCACTGGAGGCTTGAGAGATATCATAACCAACACCAAGTTAAGTGGGATCTTTTCTTTCACTTTGAGCACTGGACAAACTTACATAGATGCCACTAAGAGACCCGAAGCAATCCAAAGCTCACAGGAGCCCTTATTTATGGAAACACACTCATCCATCCCCTATGATTGTCTTCCCTCTTATCTGTATCCTCCTGCACCAGTGGGATCACGGGAGAGTAACTGACATTTCGTTTACAATTAAATTTCTGTGATTTAAACGAACAAAGAAAGAGCAGTTGGCATCTCCCAAGAAAACATGAGAGCAGGAGCATCTGTTTGGGGAACCCGAGGGAAGCAGTTGGAGTAACAGGCACACACAAATTCCTACACCTGGTCAGGGCAGGGAGATATGCAACTGGGGAGAAGGGGAAAAAATAATAAATCCAACTACTTTTGAGCCTTTAGACCAAAAGCTTTAGATGCTACATTTGTGGAGATTTTTTCTGTACTGAACAGTACCAAGGAAGACACTCTAGCAAGGGTATCTGTCAAAAGAGCATCTTCCAGAAGTCACTCCCTTACTACCTCGCATGTTTGATCTGCCAAGATCTGCAGGAACATATCCAGAGCTGCCCAGACAGACAGCTGGACACACCACAACCCCTGCCAGCCCTCGGGCTCTGCTACAGCCCTCATCTGAAACCAGCGCCCACAAACACCTTTAATTAAGAAGCCATCAAAGGCAACAACGTGACACCAGGCCAAATCCATCCGTCCCCCAAGCAGCTGCCCCCACTCAGCTCGTGAGGAGCAGCAGATCCCAAGGAACAGGTGCGGAACATCAGCGATGATCGCTCGCACCTGGGACAAATCGGCACCGCCTGGGACAAATCGGCACCACCTGGAAACCAGCGGGGGGCCCGTGAAGCACTAACCAGGCACAGCCTCTCCCCCTCAGGAGAACCTGCTCCTGCCGCGTTTGAAGAGCGAACAGAGGCCACCCAAACCCTGCCGAACCGCAGCTGAAACACATCGGCGGCTCGCCACCATGATGACGGGGGGAAGCCTTCACCTGCAAGACGCCCTCAGCCTTGCCCCGAACATGGAGTCACCACAAAACACCACACCGCGACTTCTTCCAGAGTTTAAAACGCCCGGCCGAGAGCCCCGAATTGATGCTCTTGACAAGGGCAGAGTTCCGGCGAGAGCGTCTCCGAAAACTGACCAGGGCTGCGCGGCTCCCCGCGGTTTCGCACCCAGCCCGTGCGAGTTTCCCCGGGCGCCGCGCGCCCCGAACTTTCCCCCGCAGCGCCTCACGGAGGACGCGCACCGGGGCTCAGAGCCCGGCGAGCCGCTCGGGAGCTCGGGGCTGGGTGGGGCGGCTCTTTGCCTGCAGCACGGAGAGCTGCTACCCCCGGGCTCGCTGCTGTCCCCTC